>CM051236.1:188216103-188666103 GCA_027917425.1 Gastrophryne carolinensis
CTTAAACAGTCCTGATTTAGCGTAAGCCAAACCTGTGCCAAATGCACAAATCAAACTAAATAGCAGTGTCCTGTTTGGATTCAGGTCAAAGTTAAAGGGATATCCCAGGTAAAGAGGGTCAGTTATCCTGCTTTATGCTCTCCCTGTGCTGGCTGTCAGGCATCTTGCAGCATATGAGGACTCATCCATGCATGTGTCAATATGAGGGTCCCTTCAGAAGTCAGTTTCTTTTGGGAACGTTGAAACATGAGTTAGCAGAAGGGAGCACGTTCTATAAGGTTTATCAGGGAGGGCATGCTGACACTGCCTCGATTTCTTCACTTCAATTTCTGGGTTGTGGCTGAGCTGGGAAGGACATGTCGTGGCGCAGCTTTATGAGGCTTGAGCATGCTCCTCAGTGGTCAGTTGTGGTAGCACTGGGGCTTGACATTCTCCCTCAGGCTGAGAGCTCCAGGGGTCAAAGTAAAACCACTTTTTGCGTGGTTCGTGAGGAATGAAATTGAAAGACAGGGCAAACTTTGGAGCCCTGCTAAAGCATATACCAAGCACTGCAGAAGATGGAGGAGGACATATGGGACACGCATTAGGTGAGCTGCCTGTTGCCCTATTATAGCTGTTGGATTTACAGTCCCTTTAATGGAGCTGGATAAAGAAGAATTTAAGGGAACAAAGTAAAGAGTGCTTTCTCAAAGGAGCTGTATAACGAAATCACCCAATATTAATCCATATATAATACTTTTACATCCCAACTGGAAAAATATTCTGTCAAGCTTGTGGTTCTCCTGGTTAAAATATAATAAATAAAATCCAGGGATGACACGTTTTTGAGCCTACCACTCCATTTTTACAGGGCTGATCTGCATACTCATTTTGGGATGCTTATATCTTGGTTCATGAACTTTAATGTTAATCAGCCTTCTCCTAAAGTGGACCGAAAACCACGTGATTGGTCCAGAAATCTATAAGATCTCCAGGCCGATCAATTCCCTCCCCCTGGGGCATCCAAAATAGGGATGCCCCCCTGTGTGAAACCCCCCAGGTCACCCATACACTTACCTTCTTTTCCGGACCAACGGCACATGCGTGAGCCGTGACCGCATCCCCCGATCGGGGTGCCCGGGGGAAAGGACCAAAACTCAGGATAGCTAAAATCCTTGGTTTTGGTCCACTTTAAAGTGGACCAACACCCAGGGGTGATCGGCCCGGAAATCTATAAGATTCCCAGGCCGATCACCTCCCACCCCGCGGGACATCCGAGATCGGGATGTCCCGCGGGGTGAAACCCCCCAGAAACCCCAAAAAGATCTTACCTGATCCGCCGCCGCTTCCGCCGCCGGGCGGGGGCGCGCGCACCGAGAGTGACGCGCGGGAGGCGGCGGCGGCGGAAGCGGCTTGGACGTTCCTGTCCCCCGCCTGGACATTGGCGGGGATTGGCTGCGGCGTTCACGTGGGAGCGGGGAGAGGTGAGTTTTTTGGGGTTTCTGGGGGGTTTCACACAGCGGGGCACCCCCGATCGGGGTGCCCCGCCGAAGTGGACCAAAACCCAGGATAGTCAAAATCCTGGGTGTTGGTCCACTTTAATGCCATGTTTGTTTCTATTGCGAAAACTATAAGGTATAAGGAGCGTGATAGGAGGGCATAGTATCTAAATGTTATTCGTATATTTCTAATATAGTGCTATCTATATATTTACTTGGACATTTTTAATATACATTCCTATTTCCTGCCATCCCAGCCCTTTATATTTTTATATGTGCTAGCACTTTTTGTCCACTGCTGAGCACTGTTCATGTTGTGTACTAGTTCCTTTTCCCGTAACTCGTTGTGTGGTTGTTGCCTGCTGGTGGGTCCGATCTCTTCCTCTCCTCCCCTTTCCATCCATTGGGTGGTTTCTGAGGGCGGTTGTGGGCATCCCAGCTTTCGAGCTTAGCAGCGCAGTAGGGTGCCCCAGGGCTTCAGTTTAGCGGTGCCCATCCCTATCCCTTGCCCTTCCTCTCTCCTGGGCGCTGTGTCATGCTCCGTTACACCCATATGTGTGTGGGTGGCGGGAGTGTCTATTGACGGAGGGTGGTGCGGGTGGGTCATTCCTGCCTTGGCCACACAGCCACTCCTGCCTGTGCTGATTGCCCAGCGATCTAAGATGCAACACGTGGCAAGAACTAGTACCTACTTATACGTAGAGATTTCAGTGGGGCAGCAGGAGAGATGTGTTCTGCACCTCAAGTTAGATCAAGTTATGTGTAACCAGCTCACCCCTGTGATGTGATACTCCGGCACGGACTCCAAAGAAGCTCCCAAAAACTCTCCTGGTACAAACAGTTGTGATTGAGAATCCAGCCAAAGCTAAAATATAACTTTTACTTGTGAATATTAAAAGTCCAAAACACGACAATCCAGACATGTGCTATAAGCACCCCCTCAGCACCCTTCACTCTGTGACGCGTTTCAGGCTTCAAACGAGCCCTTAGTCATACAATTATGTTACTGAGAACTAGGCATATGTAGCAGCAACAAGGAACGGAAATATGGGACACCTGGGAGCCCCAGGCGATTGAAATCAAGAACAATTACATGTTATCATACACACGCCCTAAACAGTGATATAAACACTTACCCCCTTATTCCAGTACTGCCCCGTTCGTGTCATGCCTGTAGCATTTGGGGAATTAATGACAGGTTCCGCCCTTACTGAGGCCAGGGCGCATACCACGTCTGCCAGGAATAGACAAACCGCTTCCTGTGAATGCGGCCGCAGAGAAACGACTGACGTCATTCGCCAGTAGTGAAGCCTTAGTGCGTCTCCACGTACAGCAGGGAAAACCTCTTGCCTCCCCATCTGACAGGCGTGGAGGTAACGGACTTCAATTGTTTGTTGCACCTCAAGTTAGGTTGGAGTGGGAGAACGGCCTCTTTCCTAGTTATTTTTATAGTGCCAAAAAAAGAAATGTAACCCACCTCCCCACCAAACTTCCAGCCCCACACACCAGCCATAAGGAGTGCTGAATGGCTGCCTTTTCCCCTGGCCCTGGTAATTTACCAATCCCTATTCCCTTTCAGCACAGGTCCTTTGCTCTACTAGGTGGCTGGGGGGAAGGGGCCCGCAAGGACCTTGGCATCCAGGGCAATCACCCTGCTTGCTCTCTCCTTTGGAAGGGGCTTTAGCAAGCCATCTGTTGTTATTGTCAGGTGGCTTGCTAAAGGGGGCTTGCGGGCCCCCTACTCTTTGTGGCCCCTTACCAATTCACAAAGGGTAAAAGTAGTAAAGAAAAACACTACACCCGAAAAGAACACATTAATACAAGTCAATATGTACTATACCCACCTCCGGATCCTTTTTTTAATCTTAAACCTGCTGGGTGGAATCCTCTCTCAGTTCTGCCAAGTCCAGCAAAGAGTCTGTGTGGAATTGCAGAAACCTGTAAAAAAATCTTTTTTTCTAGAAAAACAAATGACTTTATATGAACGGTCAGTTAATACACTTAATACACTTAGGCCCTAATTTAAGAAGGGATAGCGTCCGGTAGTGGCTGGTTAATGAGAGGTAGCGACAGATAGCGACTGGTGAACGCCGGACACGGCACACAATTACACATTTATCAAGCAGAATCTGTTTAGCGACTGGGATAGCGTCATGTAACGTCCGATTCATCATTTTCACAGCCTCAGTGAACAGCGCCGGCGTTCAGCCTTGCACAGCGCCAGGTATGACCTCTTGCTACCTGTCGCTCTCCCATACATTTCAATGGACGATACTTTTCTTCTCTTTAAACTGGGTTTTTTTTTTTCAATAAATCTCTAATAATACTGTGACCTCTACTGGCATTGAAAAAGCAGTTTTTTCACATTTTTCATTTTTCATATATTTCTGCAGAAATGACATTACAGGTCTGCCATTAAAGTGTTCATGTTACAATGTTGTTACAATGTAATTCCATATGTTTTAGCTTTGTTACTAGTTGATAGATGCTGAAAAACAGACTTTAAACACACCGTCTCCTGCGCTCTGGGCTTCAAACAAGCATGTTTCTGCGCCAGAGTTTTGTGGGGCGGTTTTTTTGCAGAATATGTTGTGAGTCGGTCGCTATGACCAGTCGCTACCATGCGCTCCCATACAGCGCTTTACTGGTCAAATAGCGACTCCTCACAATGTATTCAACATTACTGAACAGCGGCTGAGTTGCTATAAAGTAGCGACCCACGGCCGAGCACTGCGACTACTAGCGGGCGCTCAGAAAATGCCTGCTACAGACGCTCATCTGTCGCTACCTGGCGCTAATAATGAATCAGCCTGCCCGTCACAATTCTTAAAGTATATTTATGCATGAAAATACCAAACCAGGCTTCCTCTTCTGTTTTTTGTGTGAAAGTACATGTTGTTCTTGTCATCATTTTTGTCTCAGAAAAAGGTGTTCAGCTAGAGGATTACATGGGATTAGCGTGGTCAGATCAACGGCACCATAAACTAAACTAGTTAACTGAAGATTACTATATAAAACGTAACGTGTTTCCTTACTCCATTTCAACACGTTTTTTCCTCCTGACACTCAGGTACATTCACTAAGGCAAAAGATCGGTTTCATAGGAAAGATCTTATTGCAGATAAACTGCTTGAATCTTTTAACAATGCTCAACATTCTTCCTTTGTCGCAGATGAGATACTCGTCAGCACCTGAAAGATTATTTCAGCGAGAGAGGGAGGTTTTTGTCTTGTAGGGCTGACCACTTCCTTTAGATAATATCGCTTTTATGATTCATGTTTCACTACCATTAATATTGAATAGTACTTTAGAGCAGATGTGAGCTCTTCAGAATGAGGGAAACAATAGGCACATCTTTACTAGGCCTGACTTCACATATCAATCAGTGGACAGGATTTTTTATGCATTACATCGTCATATGCTATGGCAGGCATACAGGCTATTCCTACAGATTTGTCAAGGTAAAGTTTGATTTGGGAGTTCCTCAACAATTGTTTTAGATATCTGTATACTGAGCTTGGAGAGCCTTTATTGCTCAGCAAACACTAAAAAAAACAAACAAAAAAAAAAACAGATTGAGTGTTGTAATAGCGAAATTCTACAGGCAAGGTGTGGAGGCTTATTCATTACTAACGCCAGGTATCAGAAGATGAGCGCCTGTAGAGCGACCGCTAGTATACGCTGTAAGTGGGTATCGGGCGCTGTAACATAGCGCCTCAGTTGCTGCAGTAACCTGGCCAGCATTGATGAATGTGATGTATGTCGGGCGCTGTAACACCAGTACAGCTCTGCAGGGAGCGAAAGGTAGCGCCAGCTTAGTGCGACCGACTCTCAGCAACTCATACCATACTTATCAAAAACTACACACACACAGCGTTGGTGCTCTAAAGCTGGTCGCCATAGCACGGAGCGCCAGATGCTGTGTTGTTAAAGTTTGTTTTTGAACACATATACACCTGTAACAAAGCGAAAACACATGGAATGACATTGTTTTAACACTGTGACATTAACACTTTAGTGCCAGACCTGTAAATACAATTCTGCATAAAAAAGTTTTCAAAAATGACTTTTTCTAGGCCAGGAGAGGTGACACAATTATTTGAGAAAATAAGAATAAAAAAAAAAAACCTTTTTAAACAGAAGAAAATGAACATCCATTGAAATGTATGGGAGAGCGATAGGTAGTGACAGGTAATAACTGGCGCTCTGGAAGCTAGAGCACCGGCGCTATACGCTGAGCCGCCTGTAAGGATGAATTGGATGCTACATGGCACTGTTAGAGTCGCTCACCAGAATCGCCTTCATAAATGTGGTTTTGTGTACAGCGCCCAGCATTCATCAGATGCTGCCTGCGGCTACGAGGCACTTCCTAGCGCTAGCCCTTGATGAATAACCCCCAACGTTTTTGGGTAATTTTTTAGGACAGCGCCCTATAGGATATCCAGAATTCATAAGGGTCTGGAGAAAAAAATTGGAGAGGCTGGCGAATCTCTCCTTAGAACAAAAACCTCACTCCATTTTTTGAAGTAAGTGTAAACTTCAAAAACTTCTATAACAATTCTTAAGAAACTACAACAATATTATTATATTAATTGCCAACAATGCAGCCCCATTTATAATAAATCAGTTCATTTTAGCCTGAAAGGTTATAATGCTTTATATTGCTCAACATCAAAGTTACTAAAGACGCAATAGCAATGAAAAAACTAGCAAGCAGCTCATCTTATGCCCGCACATTCAATTTCATTCATGCAAAAAGGTGGTCTAACAGCCACTCTGTCTCTTAGAGCTCTCAGCAAAAGCGACAGTTGCCTCACAGCTATCTCTGACCACAGCAAAGCATGATCAAAACTCATAAACCTGCACCATGACACACCCTTCCCAACTCAAGCCACGAAACAAAAATTGAAGACTCAGCCTCTGATGCCCAGTAGTGTGTGGGCTTCCAATCCTCTATCAAAGAAAAGTGGCTGTGTCGGATCAAGACCATCCTGGGGACGAGAAAAGTGTGGTAGGTTTTTTTTTTCAGAAAGATACATTGCAAATGTTGGCATCTGAAAACTGTGTTTGTAAGCAGATGTTATGGACCGGTTAAGAGTTCTGGGACTCCTTATGAGAGGATTAACCACCGGCCTAGAGCCTATGAGACTCTAAGGCTGGAGGTCTCCCAAATTGTGATGCCCTGATGTGTGAAACCCCTGGAATTACCATAAACATACCTTTCCAGCGATCCCACGCAGCAAGGCCACAGTGGAATCATTGGCATTCCTTCAGCTGCTGTGTGCTCCCATATCAGACCTCTCTGCATTGCTATGGTGGGTCTGCACAGATGGTTGGAATACGTTGAGGGGGTGCTTGCAGGTCTCCTTCAATTCACAAAGGGATGTTCATGGGGGTTTCACAAACATAGTTAGGAAAAGTCCCCCCCCCCCCACACACACACACACACACAGCTACATTGCTAAGGCGATAAGCATTGCAGTGGCAAAACATGGGCTGGAAGAGGAGTGAGTGAATTGTGGCACAGGCTCTATGTGAGTTGGGCTCCAGGTTGGCGCTACACCCATCACTAGGGATGAGCGAATCGGTTCTAACGAACCTGAATTCGCACCGAATTTCAGGAAAAAATTTGATTCAGCACGAACCCGAATTTTTGGTGGTTCGTGCTGACCAAATTTTCCCTGAAATTAAAAAAAAAAATGCCGGCATGGTGGGAGCGGGGAGGTCAGCTGCGCTGTCAGCGAGCAGCGGAAGCCGGCTTCCGCCACCCGCTGACAGCGCAGCCGGCCTCCCCGCTCCCACCAAGCCCTGAAATTAAAAAAAAAAAATGCCGGCATGGTGGGAGCGGGGAGGCCGGCTGCGCTGTTAGCGCAGCCAGCCTCCCCGCTCCCACCATGCCGGTAAGTGTTTGCTGTATAGTGGGAGCGGGGAGGCTGTCAGCGCAGCCAGCCTCCCCACTCCCACCATGCCGGCATTTTTTTTTTTTAATTTCAGGGCTTGGCGGGAGCGGGAGGCCGGCTGCGCTGTCAGCTCCCGCTCCCACCATGCCGGCATGTAGCACACACCTACATGCCGGCAGAGATGAGTGATTCTTTAAAGTTCGATTCGGACGAACCCGAATTTCTTGGAGAAATTCGGCGAATAGCCCGAATCGAATTTTTAAGAAGTTCCCTCATCTCTACCCATCACAGTTGCCCCCAGCAGTACAGGCCAACAGGTATTTTCCCTCTGCCCCCCTAAGGCCAATTCACCCCTGTTATATACTCTAATATACTCTTCTTTTAAGTAAATGTTCAGTTTAAAGAAAGAATACCAAGCTGTCAGCATGATAAACATTGTTTGTAGGGTGATAGGTCATACACTTCAGTAAAAAAGAGGATGGGTAAAGCACAGGCACTGTGCAGCACGGCTAAGCAGAGTGTACATCCTGCATCTGTAATGAGCATATAAGGCAGCATAAAAGTACACACTACACTGCAAATGCCCATTAAAAACTGCTACTACAAATCAGTTGTCGTTAAGACATAAAAGCATCAACAGATAAAGCTGTAAAAATAAATTCCGACAGAATAATGTGATTTTCAGGAGCAGCAGCAGACAGTCTGTCATGCTTCTTGGAGATTGATATGGGTCATTTCCATTGGATATGTTAAACATTTTCCTTTTTAGTTCAATTATTTTAGTTGAGAAGGGGATTACAAGTCTTTATTGTGCTCTAAAGCACACTATTAATCAGCAGAAATAGAATATATTAGGCGGCAAGCTAGGCCACAAAATAAACTTAGAAACTAACAGTTCAAGATGGAACAACTAATTATTCAGCATGATTAATGAAAGATCACGCTGCTCATAATTTGTGTATGCTGTTCTACATTCTGAATGACTTGCTTGTTCACAATACCAAGTTAATATTCCAATAGAGTTTAATTACTTCACTCCTTTGTATCTATGGTGTGCCTTTGATATGTGCATCCTTCCTGGGTGACATCAAAGCCATAAGACATACTGCCTGGGTGAAATGCATTAATTAGACATAATTAGAGCAATTAATAATCAAATCAGCAAACAACAATACCTTGTTTTTCAATGTTCACACTTCACGTCTCTTCCATCTAATTTGTTATTGTTAGTTTTATGCCTACTCAATCCTTTTTATGTTTGCAAAGAATGATCTGTGGCACCAAATCGCAAACTTCCCACGCTGCCCATTAGAAATTAGGAAGCATTTGCCTCTAGAAGTGATAGGATTATTCATCACGTTGGTTTTTATCTGCGCAGAAGCTGCCAATTGGAACATCATATTTAATTATGTTCTGTTCTAATGTAGACACTAGACGCTGGGCTGGGACCACCAACTCATTTCCTGTCAACTGCCAAATATCAGTCTGTCGCTAATGTGCTTATATTGTTGTTTAATAATGTGAGCTGCTTGTTTGGGAGTTACAGTAATGGTGTTTAAATTGAATAGAAGGAAACCTTGATAGACAACCATTAAACAGAGACTAGAATGTGTTGACTAAAACAAATTATGACACGTGTGTTCTCCCATTATTCTATAGATGTTTGGCAGGTTTATAAGACAAAACTCGCCTTTAATCTTACATTTGAGGTCACTAATGTGCTTATATTGTTGTTTAATAATGTGACTGCTTGTATGTGAGTTACAGTAATTATGTTCAAATTGAATAGAAGGAAGCCTTGATAGACAACCATTAAACAGACTAGAATGTGTTGACGAAAAACAAATGATTGCATGTATGTTCTCCTTTTATTCTATACAGGCCTGGGGTGGGTATAAGACAAATCTGGCTTTAAATCCTAAATCTGGGGTCACATATTGCTTATATTGTTGTATACTGAAGCCTTGATAGACAACTATTAAATAGTCTAGTTGACCTTATATCACATTATGGTAGCCTGGTGCTCAGCAATTCACTGGATTGTGAGGTCAAGGACCTTATTTAATATGGAACTGCACTAGTGGACCCAAAATCTCCCTGGGGCAAAGTTGACAGTGAGCTTGTAGTTCCTCTACAGTGATTGGAGAGACACTAAGGCCCTTATTCATCAAGCGATAGCGCCAGGTAGTGTCTGACGAGCGCCAGGTAGCGGCAGCTAACGGCGACTACCGACTCAAGTACGCCCGGCGGCGGTCACAATGACGCATTTATCAAGCAAAATGAGGCTAGCGCCGGCGAGAGCGACGGCTAGCGCGGCATTCATCATGAAGCCGGCTGGACCGAACAGCGCCGCTGCAAATTCCTTCACAGCGACACGTATTACCTGGCGCTACCTGCCGCTCTCCCATACATTTCAATGGCAGACGCTGCAATGATTGTTTTTAGTGGTTTTGGGGTTTTTTGCTTTGGGACAAAATTCAACACATGTTTATATTGATATGTTTTATGAATCTAGCTGGTTATTTATCTTTTTTTTTTTTTTTTTGATTTTTCACAATGTAATGTTGTGAGTGACATGGGAATTGCATCTCCTCCACCCAAACTCATTGGCATCAAAATCGCTGGTTTTCCACACAAACGGGGCTTGTAAAGCTATTTTGTAGCCTGTCAGGTTGGGCGGTCACGTTCGCTCTTCGAAATTGTCAGCGCCCAAGCTATTCGGCAGCCGTGTCCTTGATGAATCTGTGTTGGTCAGTGTTTGTGCAGTCGCTGTTTGAATTCGCTATGTGGCGGCGCGAGCGTCGCTGTGCCTCGGTGCGCTGCGTTGTGCGGCGCTGTGCTGTTCATACATGTGCCCTTCTGCCATTTGCAAGGAATTCACTTCCCGCGACCCCAGTCGTTGTTAATGAATACACTGTAGTTGTGAGCGTGCCTGGCCCCATATTGCAGGATTAACATTCAGTCGTACCAGCTCATAACAACCCGTTATGCATTCTCATGTGTGCCACATTTTCAGGTAGTTGTCTAGTTAGATTGTGTGATGACTTTGTGAAGCAATAAGCTCTGTATATTTAAGCACAACGGTGTATGCTTTAGAAGGACCTATGCATTACAGTATGTAGAATCCCCAGCTAAATCAAGCTAATAATTCGTTGCGCCTTTGCCCCTAGCTTGTTTTTCAGCGTCATTTTAATGTTTTTCCGCCACTTAGCTTGCACATAGCTGATATTAGCTTGTCCCTGCTGCGCGCATTTTTTTTTTTGAATTTTGAAGCACAGTTGCTTGCGTCATATCCGGTTCCGGGATCCTCCTTTGCGTTTCAACGCCACCTTAAGGTAAAACTGTCTTGCGCTTATGCCAATAGCTTGTTTTTCAGCGTCATTTTAATGTTTTTCCGCCACTTAGCTTGCACATAGCTGATATTAGCTTGTCCCTGCTGCACGCATGTTTTTTTTTTTATTTTTGCAGCACAGTTGCTTGCGTCATATCCGGTTCCTGGATCCTCCTTTGCGTTTCAACGCCACCTTAAGGTAAAACTGTCTTGCGCTTATGCCACTAGCTTGTTTTCAAGCGTCATTTTAGTTTTTCCGCCACTTAGCTTGCACATAGCTGAGAATAGCTTGTTGCTGGGGCGCGGTGCGTATTTTTGTTATGTTTTGTTTTTTATTTGTCTCATGTCGCTAGCGTCATTTCCGGTTCCTGTTTCCTCCTTAGCGTTTCCAATATGGCTCCCAAACGGCGAGTAATGCGCCTCCCCAGCTCCTCCTCAGATTCCGGACCCACCACCCCTCCCCCACATCCCCCACCTACCTCACCTTCCCCAAATACCACCCCTCCCACCCATTCCCCTCCTGGGCCCAAGAAACAAAGGCGCACCCGGGTGGATAGCCGTGTAAATGGCCAGGTTGTGAAAGTGAGTATTTTAGTTATGTATTTTTAGCTTAAAAATTGATAAACACACAGGGGGGATAGGGGCAGAATTTTTATTGTTTTTAGGCCAAAATTTAACACTCCACATGGGGCATCCCCATTGTGGATGTCCTGCTTGGATGGCCCCCCCCCCCCCTGGAGGGCCCTAAAAATTACCTCTGCCCCGTCCCATCTGTGCATGCGTGAGTTGCGGATGCCTATTGCGCTTACCTCTAGCAGGGTGTACCCCTGCGCCATACATATTTTCATTTGGTGTGCAGGCGCACTCCCTGTTAGAGTCAAACGCCACATGCGTACTTTGCCGTGCAGACACAGCTGAGCTGGTATGCACCTCCCAAGGCCCTTGGCTGCGCATACCACACCGGCGTGGAGCGCTGTGTTTGGCTTGCGGAGTGACGTGGGAGTGTCCTCAGCGGTGTATTTGGGCCCTTCAAAGGGGGTTGCAGACAGTGGGCCACCCACAATAGTTGTGGCCCACAAAAGTGCACCCAAACCCAGAATAATGTAAATCCTGGGTGTGGGTCCACTTTGATCTTGTCTCTGTATAACTGTTTATGACATTGTTCTGAGGTCATGTATTTATTTTTTTTTTTTTAATTTTTTTTTTTTTTCCTAGGACTTCTGCCTGGCCGAATACGACTATGCCCGAGGAGCGAAAAAACGCCTTGCCATGGAGGTGAAGGCCACTGTGTCCCGGCGCTTCCAGACCGACCTGACCATCCGGGCGATCCAACAAAAATGGTCTGATTTTAAGCGCCGGGACCCAGAAGGCGTGTACCGCCTATATGATGCCTACGCATCAGGTAAGTTAAACCTTATGTTCTTTTTTGCCTTTGTGCAGAATCATCTGCTAAGCTGTGTCCTTTTTTGCTCTTTATATTAATTATTTGCTTTCACCCCCTCCACACAGATAAGCGTCCTCCCCTGGGGAAACGTGGGAAGGGATTCCTCCCCCGAACCAGGCAGGCGGACTCGGGGGAGTCATCGGGGGAGGGTCCCTCCCGCGGGTCCTATTTAGAGGACCCAGGGGAGGAAGGGGATGACGCCCCAGAGGAGTGTGCTGCTGGGGGGCAGGCTGGATCAAGCCTCAGCTCCTCACACTCTGAGTCTGAGGACTCTCACCAGGCAAGGGGCCACTCTCAAGCAGGGAGTGAGAGGGAGGAGGGTGGCCCTTTGCCTGGTGGATCTTCTGAGCAGAGTGTGAGGAGCCGAGGCTCCCCGCCTCCTCCTCAGAGCCCTCCCTGGGCTTCAAGTGGCGCTTCATCCCCTGGTGAGTTTACATGTTTTAATTGTTAGTCTGTGACAGGTTTCATCTGACCATTTGTGCTTAGCCCTTGCAATTCCTCTGTAATTTGCAGGGCATCATATAGGCGGCACCTCCATGGATTTTTGGCGTCAAATCCTCCTCGGGCATAGTCGTGGTAAGTGTATGTTTTAAGCTAGTTCATTTTGGAATTTATGTCATTCCTTAAAGTGGACCCACAAACATTGATGATATTGCTTGGATTATGGCGCCTTCCCTGCCCAATCACATCCCTCACCCAGGGCCCCCCCCCAACCAAACACCACAAACTACTTCCCTCTTTGGGGGTGGCAGAAGCCATTGTCCCTGCCTCCTGTGTGGCACTCGAGATGTGTGTGCGCCTGCGCTCTGTTTCATACTGGCATGCGCGTGCGCACACACTGGCGGAGTGATGTGCGGAAGGCAGGGGCGGTGGCGGACTAAAATTGTGTTGCTCTGCCAAAGTAGACTAATACACTGAATATTCACAATCCTGGGTCTTGGACCACTTTTAACAGACACGTTTCCTGGTCCATTGTCTCAGCTGGTTTGCTAATGTACATTAACATCACAAACCACACTACAGTGCTAGCCAACTGGAAACCAACCCTATGTTTCTGGCCACACCATGATGTGTGCTAGCAATAGTTAATTTACGTGAAGTAGTTAGGGCAAACACATGTTACACACTGGTAACATTATCCATTAAATTGGTAATGAGTCATTTACATTGCAATGTAAAGGTTAGTGCCAGATTTTCATAATGGATACATGTGGCAACCATAAACACTTCACATTAACTAATGGGCCAGGAATATAGCAAATATCGTTTAACATGTATGTAAATAAGTGTTTGTTTTTGGAGGTAAGACTCAATAACCAGATTGATGTCCAAACTTCGGGTGTCATAGCTCCACTAAATGTTGTTTTGTATTTTGATTTTTTATGGACAGATGTCGCTACGCAGACGGAGGCAGAATTCCTCCTCCCCACACCAGCTCCAGGGACGGCCAGCAGCATGGGCCACCGCCACAGCTGCGATGGTGAGTACATCCAAATTCATATGGGTAAATACTTTGTAAACATTTCTCTTCTAGTTACATTTGTAGAAATTTGTAATTTACCAATGTGTGAATTTCACACACATCTAGGTTAAATGTGTTTGGACAATAATCCAACATGCCAGTCACCATCCTTGATAGTTGCCTCACATTCTTGTTACGGACACATACGGACTATTTGTGGCGTATACACAACCAAATGGGGCTGATTAGGTGTTTACCCATAACATTATAGGGCAAACTTCCATCATCCTTAGGCACTGATGTTTGGCTGGGACTAAAGACATAAATGTCCTTACTTGGCCATAAACATTATTACATTTGCAAGAGTTAACCTGGCCCAACACCAAGGGTGTTTAATGTGCATTAAACATTTAATTTGCCAACAACTAAAAACTAACACCCCGCGGAACATACGATAAGTGCAGGTACCGCGGGTCCAACCCACCAAGCAAACCCCTAATTATCGGAACTTATCTTCCGCTGGCTCCAGCGCAACACTCCAGACGTGCATTTTTCCCCCCTGGGCCTCTGTGAATGGCCGCCGGGTCCCCATGAGCAGCCAGAGAGTGACATGCGTGAAGAGGCGGCGGAAGAGGAGTGTACATTCCTGTTCCCTGCATAGACGTTAGCATGCGTTTTTTGTGCCAAGCACGTTGAAGCATGGAGAGGTGAGTGGCTATGGATTACTGTGTGTATACACACATCAGGGGAAAAACAGATCTGTGAGCAACAACAAAGTGGGCCAAAACCCATGATAAACTATATTGTGGGTGTTGGTCCACTTTAAGAGTAAAGGTATGTGGTCCTAACATGTTTTCAAGCCAATATTAAAACTTTAATTTAAAATGTTAGGGGCACATTGTTCACCAATGTTAATGTGAGTGTTAGCAAGTTAGAAACACTGACATTACATTGCTACATCTGTGTATGTTGAGTTCCCAATCAAATTCTAATATATTATTTTTAATCACATCTCTACAGCTTGTATACGCCAGCATCGCAGACTGTGGCGGGCCTTCCGACAGATGAAAGGGATGCTGCTGGCCATGAAGAGGCGTCGGAGACGTTAGGGTGGGGGGGATGGCTGCCATGTCCATGTTTTATTGGCTTTGTTGGCCTATGTTGGCCGTGTTGGCCCAATTTGTAGAAATACATTTATATTTACCAATAACTGTGTTGTTCCTTGACCAGCATAGGTTTAGATTCCCAAAAACCATTATGTCTAAAATTAGGCAGCCATTTTGAGCCAGTACATGTTTACACCATAGTAAGCAATGTTAACTAATGTGGCACATAAATGGTGGCATAATATTACAGATGATTGAGCAAATCAGCCATGACTGTGTATTTAGCTTTCACATGTATGGATAAACACAAATTAGAGGTGGTTTTCAAAAATATATTTACATAAATAATAAGAAAAAGGATTACAAATTAATATTCTTGGCTGGGTGGCCGGGGAGGTTGGGAGTCATTGCTAGGGGCGGTGTTGGGGGACAACAGTGCAGTAAAAAATATAGACTGCTGTTGTATGAGCTGTTGTAGCAACAACAAAGTTTGGTCCTGCCGCTGTATTGCTTCTGCCTGGCGCTGTATTGCTTCTTCCTGGCGCTGTACAGATTGCTCGATAACATTTGCAAGGCGACCAAGGTCCTGGTTCTGTTGTAGGTTTTGCCGTAACTGGTCCACCTGGCGCTGCAGGCCCTCATTTTGTTGCTGACACATCAGCACCTGATTTTCCAACGCCGCAATGCGCTCATTAGTTCCATCACGCGGCTGTTGGCGACTGTAGTCCTCCAGCATCCGGACCCCTAGTTGGTAGAAATCGGCACTGGTTGGTGCCACACCTCCTCTTGCTGTGGTTGGAGGCTAAACAAATAGTAAACCACATTTTAGTCAAATGGAACAAATGCAGTTATGCCCCTCCAAAAAGTTACCATAAACACTCACTAGACAACTTGCCCTTGTCTGAGCCTCTGAAGCTTGGCCACATGGGACTTGGGAAGAGGTCCCAGCTTGGGGTTCTGGTTCCGCCTCCTGCCAAAACAACAATGAAAGGAAATGTTACATGTTGCTTCTTCCACTACCCACGAATATGCCAATGGGTTTCGAGGTCGTCTACATCAGCCATGTTACCTGCGTGTCCTCCGGCCCAGGTAGGCTCGAGGTATCGCTGCCAGAGAGTCGCAATTCAACATCCGAGATGTCGGGCAAGTTGGCATATGCTAAACAGGAAAATCAGGTTAGTAGGTCTGTGGGCCAAACTCTAATGTAACCTGGTTAGGCTATCGAGGCCATACCTCTAAAAAGTTTAAAAATACACACTAGACCAAAGGTCTCTGTTAAACTCAGATTGTTAACATGTATGTTACAGGACTAAGACGCACTAATTTCTGCAAATCTCATCATAAACATTGCTTAAATTCAACATACCCCCAATATCCCAGATGTCTGGAGTGGGGTCCTCACTCGAGCTTGGACCTTGAAAATACATGTGGACACACAAGTTGCCAGAAGCAAGTGGCACAACATTAGAGCCAAAATACAGACTAGAGCAAGGCAAAACCACTTACCCTCATCTCTGGCAGCTGGAACTTGAGGGGCCCTTTCTGGACAGCCACTTCCGATATTCGGGTCAACTAAAAAATAAAAAAAATGTCTCTAAATAATCAGCAAACTACTACAGGGAATGTTTGGCTAAAAATTTGTCCGCAAATATACATTGCTATCACTCAAATAACTAATAGACTGACCCTGGGGAGGCAACCAGCACTCCCAAGAGGCATCTTCAAGTTTACCAAGCAAACATGTAGCTTAGTAGACTAACCAAATTGAACCAGTGTAACATAAACAGCATAAAGGATACATTATGTATTGCTCTACACACCAACAGGGTCCTGTTGACCGGCAACATCGGAAGTGGGGTCCAAAGATGAACCAGTCACTTGGCCTACCAAGAAAAAAGACAAATGAGACACATGCACTTGAGTCAAAGTGGATCACGCAAGGTGAACACATGCACTTACCGACATCCAAAGAGTAGGTGGGATCCGGAGGAGATGCTGGGGCCAAGGGCATGGGAGCTAGGCCAAAATAAAACCAACATTGAGCCATAGCTAATGTGCGTAGCAAAATACAACATGCATTAAGGTGTGTGAGCAGCTCTTTCACTAATATTGACTAATCAAGCCAAGTGTGGCTCACACATTGATATGCCGATATATGGCTACACATCTCTGGCATCCTACATATCTACACATGTTAGGGCCTTGTTAGTTACTTGCTGTGAGTGTTACAGTGGGCGTGCAATTAGGGCGCACGCACATATTATTAATAGTCAACAGGGCAAACCTTTATTGTTTGAGCTGCTCCCACACCCATTTGTTTTGAAAAAAACCAGCAAACAAATTATGGGTAAATACCTTCAATGGCAGACTGGGGTAGCCTTGAGGTTGCTGGAAGGGCAGGAGCTTGGGTGTCCGGAGCCACATCCCGGACAGCAGCATGTGCACCTATGCATAAAGCAACAGACAGAAAAGTTACAAATGTTTGAGCTATAATGTAATACTTCACAGGTCCTAGAGTTAGTTGGTCAGAATGTAAAAATGCTAATCACAGACATTAACATTAGGTTATTGTAAAAGCCAGAAAATATGTACCTTCAGCCCAACCGGTGGTGTCATCCCCAGGATCCACACCCTGCAGCCGAGCCAGTGGGATTTTGGCCTTCAGCATCTCCTCATACGGCCTGTAGGTACTCTTTGGAGCCTGGATGAACCCACTGTCCACATCAAGATCGTGATTCATCTTTTTCATAAGGGCCCCTCGCAAAGTGTAGAAGCGTTTCCTGCAGGATGGGCCACTACGTGGGTGTTGAGCTGTGCTACTAAGCTCCACACCAATGGCATCCCACAGTTTGCTTCTTTCTTGTTTGCCTATGGACTTGCTTTGGGAGCCAAATATCAGCTCCCATTTCGCAAGTGTCAGGCGCACAAGATGATTATTCTCAGCCAAATTAAATTCAGGCTCCCTCTTGGCACCTGGGCGCTTAGCCTGGGGTGCTGCCCCACCTTCAGGCTGTGCCCTTTTCCGTAAGGGAGGTCTGCGCACAGCACCCACCAAACTCCTACTCGTGCCTGCTGTGGCCGGCAGATGTCCTGTATTTGGCTCCATCCTGTAGCTGCACACACACACAAATCAACACCCCACAAGCACGCATGCACACTACAGAATGGCATCGCAATCTCTTAGGCTTGGGCAGGTTTTATGTGCTCTAACAGCCAATCCAAAAGCAGCCCACTTAATTGATTCACACATACAGCCCAGTTCCTTCTAGGCACACCTCCACTGCACTGACAGAAGCATGTGTGTTAGCCAATTAACTCATTACAGACCTCATTAAACAAACAACACACACCCAAATCCAACAATGGACTGATGTATCTGCAACCCTTGTGACATGTGCTTAGCCTAACGGCTATTTAAAAAAACAACAGCTTCACTTTCATTTGTCCCCACCTGATTTTTGGCCCATGTCCGTTAATGCACGCAAGTTACGGCTCAAGTACGCTAGTAGCGCTACTAGCGTGCGCGTGCGCACTCTGTTTTACGCACACCTGGGTCGGCTAATTGGCGCCCGGAAATAGCAGAGCGACGCAAAAGGCGGCAAAGCGGACCTGTCACTTTAGAAAATGAAGTATAAAAGGAAGGAATGTTCTAGCTTCTGCTATTCTTACACTGTGGCAAAGGCTGTGGTGTGGTGCTGTGCTCGCTTCCCTTAGCTCATTTGAGCCTCTGTCTGGTTTCTGTCCTCACTCTCTGTGGCTTGTTGGGTGATTTCTGACATCAGTGCTGTTTCTTTAGGAGCTTGGTTTGGGTGGCATCTGCAAATATTGTGTAGCATACAGCAAGTGAGGCTTGATTTTGGGGCCTTTTGTGGGCTGTGCAGCAACTCCCCTCTTGGTTGTGCTTAACTTAGAAAGCTGGTTTTCAGCAGGCTGGTGGTTTGGACCACTATAGTTCTGGTTTTGTGGTGAGCTGCATTGTAGCGGGTGTGTGTGTAGTGTGATTGCTTGTGTGTGTGTTGTGTGTTAGTGGTTTTTTTTGTTTATTTTTGTTTTTGTATATATCTTTAGTGTGTGTGATGGATAAGAGGGTGATGTATGGTGTCTGGGTGGATGGATGTATGTGTATGCTGAAAGAGCAGGAGGAAAGGGAGCGGGGTGTTGTGAGGCTTAGGGCACCCCGCTCCTTTGCAATCCGCCTTTCAGTATGGGACTTAAGTGACGAGCAGATCAGGAGCCGCTTCCGTCTGAATCGTGCTGCACTACAGTCCCTATATGATCAGATTAAGACCAAAATCGAGCCATCCACCAAACGCACTCACTCCATTCCAGGCATAGTACGCCTGTGTGCCACTCTTAATGTTTTGGCACGAGGGACCTTCCAGGCAACCTCAGCCCTCCTCAGCGGGATAAGCCAGGCTACTATGAGCCGCATCCTAATCCAGGTAGTTCTGGCAATTTGTGATTTAATCCCAATTTACATCAAGTTTCCTGAGGATGAGGAAGAGGTTGCCAAAATAAAACATGCTTTCTATCTGATGGGAGGGATCCCGAATGTGCTAGGGTGCGTTGATGGTACACATATCCCTTTCCGCCCTCCCCGTGCACAGGAGCTGTCCTACAGAAACAGGAAACAGTTCCATTCATTTAATATCATGGTGGTCTGTGACCCAGACATGAGGCTGCGGGCGGTGAGATCGGGGTTCCCCGGCTCATGCCACGATTCTTACGTCTTGCAGCGGACAGTCCTGTGCCGGAAGTTTGATAACAACGAAATGCCAGCTGGCTGGCTACTGGGTAATAAATTAACCATGTCTATGTATTTTGCTAATATGTGGCCTAGTAAGGCAATTTTAACCAAACTACCACCAAAAAACATGTACTAGTACTAATTGCTGTCTCTCTCCTTGTGTTTTTTCTACAGCGGACAAGGGATATGGGCAGAGAACGTGGGTCATGACTCCGGTCAGGAACCCACGGACCTCTGCCCATGAACGCTACAATGCAGCGCATCGCAAGACCAGAAGCATTGTGGAAAGAACCATCGGCCTGCTGAAAGCACGCTTTCTCTGTTTGGCACGGCCAGGAGGAGAGATGCTCTACAGCCCACAGAAGGTTTCCAAAATCATCCTTGCCTGCTGTGTGTTACACAATATCTGTATATGCCACCGAATCCAAGCCCCCGAGGAGACAGCACTGGTGCCAGAAATCCCCAACCTGCCCGCAGATAGAAGTGAGGACACCCAGACTGGCGATGAGCTAAGGGAAAGGCTGATCACTTCTTATTTTGCGGTAAGCTAACTACCCTTCACTCTAATGCAAGTACTGCACTACTGTTTAAATGTATTTGACCTCCCATCCAAAAGAGCAAACAAACGCACTAAGGGGGGTTTAAGATGACCCAAACCACTCTAAGGGGGGTGTAAGATGACCCAAACCACTCTAAGGGGGGTTTAAGATGACCCAAACCACTCTAAGGGGGGTTGTAAGATGACCCAAACCACTCTAAGGGGGGTTTAAGATGACCCAAACCACTCTAAGGGGGGTTTAAGATGACCCAAACCACTCTAAGGGGGGTTTAAGATGACCCAAACCACTCTAAGGGGGGTTTAAGATGACCCAAACCACTCTAAGGGGGGTTTAAGATGACCCAAACCACTCTAAGGGGGGTTTAAGATGACCCAAACCACTCTAAGGGGGGTTTAAGATGACCCAAACCACTCTAAGGGGGGTTTAAGATGACCCAAACCACTCTAAGGGGGGTTTAAGATGACCCAAACCACTCTAAGGGGGGTTTAAGATGACCCAAACCACTCTAAGGGGGGTTTAAGATGACCCAAACCACTCTAAGGGGGGTTGTAAGATGACCCAAACCACTCTAAGGGGGGTTTAAGATGACCAAAACCACTCTAAGGGGGGTTTAAGATGACCCAAACCACTCTAAGGGGGGTTGTAAGATGACCCAAACCACTCTAAGGGGGGTGTAAGACGCCAATGTTGGTTATCAAGTTATGCATTTTTTTTTAAGAAAACACAAAACAACTACAAAGATATATACTAACTGCACTTTTCTTATTTTTTCAGGCACAAAGAGATGCACCATGATCCCTAAATTCCTTTTCCAACCCTTTCCTGGACTTTACTTTTCTTTTGAATTTCTGCTGGACTTTTCATTTTCTATTTCATTTCTGTTTTATTATTAATTTTTGGTTAGAGTAAAAATAAAAAAAAAATTATATATATACATGTGGCTATGTGTTTAATTCTGTTGTAAGTTTCCTTTTCATTCTAATTCCTATTTTCATTTTCCTTTTTTTTCTCTGTTCTGTTTTTATTTTCCTTTTCTATTTTCCTTTTCTTTCTCTGTTCTGTTTTTATTTTCCTTTTCTATTTTCCTTTTCTTTCTCTGTTCTGTTTTTATTTTCCTTTTCTTTCTCTGTTCTGTTTTTATTTTCCTTTTCTTTCTCTGTTCTGTTTTTATTTTCCTTTTCGTTCTCTGTTCTGTTTTTATTTTCCTTTTCTATTTTCCTTTTCTTTCTCTGTTCTGTTTTTATTTTCCTTTTCTTTCTCTGTTCTGTTTTTATTTTCCTTTTCTTTCTCTGTTCTGTTTTTATTTTCCTTTTCTTTCTCTGTTCTGTTTTTATTTTCCTTTTCTTTCTCATTGGTGGTTTAATTGTATTTCCTTTTTATGTAACAAATAAAAAAAAACAAAAATTGTGGCTATGTGTTTAATTATGTTTTATTTTCCATTTATATTCGAAGATCTGGTAGAATTTAATTTCCTTTTCAACACAAAATAAAAAATTTTTAAATTTTAAAACAAATGTGGCAATGTGTTTTATTCAGAAGGTACTGGATGGCCAGGACACAGCAAAGCTAACAGGCGCTGTGTAGAATAGCGTGGTCACACTGACTGACAGCGCCTACAAAGCTGAGGGCCAACATCATATTCAGCAATGTAGGCGTTGTTCGCAACAACGCCAGGTAGCGACTGAGGAGGCCTGCTATAGCGAATCGCTAACGCCCGCGGCTGACGCTAGCGGCGCTCATAGCGCCATACTTCAGTCGCTCATCTGTCGCTACCTGGCGCTATTGATGAATCGGCCTCTAAATCTTTTGTGCCCCTGCATTTTGCTCCACTTCATGAAAAACATTCAGATGATGCATTTTCAGACATTTATTTTTACAGTAGTTGAATTCAATGAATTGTATTTTTACCAAGAAGCTTTGATCTCCAAATTGAAATGCCGTTCTGCAGAAAAGATTTGGAGGGTTTGTGACAAATATTTAGGCTTCATGTTCTGCCACGAAAATATGTCAGATTAAACGAAGTATTTTCTAATCTGGCCAACTTCAAAGATGATCCTGTTCAAAGCCCTTACCTTTGAATGATTTCTATAACCTTTCTAAAGACAGCTTTGTTTTGGATTATCTCACTTTAGGTTCACTGACTGTGTCTATTACACTGTGGGAAAATGCCAAAGGTTTTTTAATGTTGCTAACACGTTCAGGTCAAAAAAGTCAAGAACAACATATATTGCTTTTTTTAGTATTCATCTAATTTTTTCTCATTTAAAAAAAAACACTTTCACTTTAAGAATAAAAAGAATGTGTAGCTTTGATTTTAAATTGCAGCTATTATTATGTATCTGGAAATGTTTTGTTAATAGGGCCATTCTCATAAGATTTTATATTGGCTCTTGGTGTCTGACTAGGTGTGTTGAGTATTGCTGTAAACAAGGTTATTCATTTAAAACGTGACGTGTCTTAACTTAGCCCTATCATTTTGAGATGGATTGTCATCAAATAATCTGATATCAGAGAATGATAGTGAGATGATATAGCAGATAATTAATTTTAAGCTCACAGTTCATTATAACAGCAGCTCTGGGAAATTTACACAAGCCCAGCTCCAGCCTGCTGACAGATTTATTGTTCTTGTATAATTAATCTTTGATTAACTAAAATAAATAGAACTATTCCGTATTTGGCTTGGCAGGGTAATATGTGTATTTTAGAGTTTTAACAAGTGAAGTTGCAGCTGAGTTTAATCTCAATCATGTCTATTTATCGCCATGCAATGAATCAAACGTGAACTGAATTAAAATACCAGAATGTGGTTATGGGTATCATTTTAGACATTGTTTTTTCCCTCTCTTTGTTTCAAGTGATTAAGATGTGTCATATTACATTCAGTCAAGTCCTTTGTGAGTTCTATTAATTTTGGATTCCGCGGTGAAGAAACACAGAAAAGTGAGAAGGCTAAATAAACAGCTTGGTAGTTAGTACTGATGGCCTGCAGCAAAGGAATCTTGAGCTTGACTCCTGCTTGGACATTAAGTGCAGGATGTGTGAATATTTTCCCATAAATAATGTGTCTTGCACTCAGTTATTATCTCAGTGGAATAATGAAATAAACCCGAACAGGAGAAACCATTTTATTAGGTTTCGAAATGTTACATATACACTAGCTTTCATTATTTATTAGCTATGACTTACCTACCACAATTCAGCTTTGTAAATCATCATTAATGTAAATGTTGACCAGATCTGTTTCTTGGCTAGTGACAATCTCTTGGACAGGGCCAGTGAATAATCATGGAGCATATCAAGCATGTAGAGTTACCATAAAATATGTAAGTATTAATATGGCTGACAGATGCAGAGGATGTAGTAGTGGCCAATTCAGAAGATACAGCTGGCTCCTTGCCCAGTTTTTGCACCTCTTGACAAATACATTTAGGTCCCCAACCCATTTCTCCTTGAATAAACTATACAGGAAGAGCCTAAAATCAAAGAATATAGCCATGCTGCAGCCATACTTTCTGTGTGTCTCTGTGAAAAGCAGGCTCAGATTGCTTAGTCATACCTCCCAACTGTCCCTGATTTGGGGGGCCTGCCCCTCTTTTGGGTCCATCTCCCATTGAGCCTTGTTTTTCTAGTTTATCCGTCTTTGAGGTGTAACATGTAGATCTGCATCAATAAATGATTCATTCTCCTATTCAAAGTATTTATATTGTTGTAACTGTTACATTCTATATCCTATTCATTCCTTAATGAGGGGGGTGTGACCTAATTTAACAATTGTGCCTCTTTCCCACTCTGAAAAGTTGGGTTGATTTCTTTGGGCTGTTGTAACAGAATTGTTCACTTGCACTGGCGTAGATTCAATAAAGGCAGGGATTCGGCAGAGCTTGCAATACTGTTGCAGCTGTATCCCCCCACCATAGTTTACATAAACCCAGCCATTAGATGCAAGAGGGTGGAGCTACTGATATCTCTGGATATCCGGGGACACACAGAAGAGGAAGCCTGGACATGGGTAAAAGGCTGCATACTGTTTTCTCCATGTGGATTGTAGGATCTCTGCAGAATACACTGCACTATATAAGTTTGATTTGAGAATGGGGATGGTCAAGCTGCTGCCAGGATCTTCAGCAGCTATTGTTTCCCCTTGCTTTTTTGGAGCTGATGATAAGAGTGTTGCAAGTCAGCTTTCACGTAAGCAAGTAAGCTGACCTATAGTCAAATATAACTATAAGCGGCCCCTCCCCCCACACAACCATTAATCTGCAAGAGAAACCCATGTGGCCTGGCCCTAGAATCTACATAGAATACATTAATGGATCACCACTTGGTAAGTGCAGTAGAGGTGGGAAGTTCAACTGTGATTCTGTTCTTGGTGGGTCCCATATTGGGGTGCTCGCTAAGAATCATAGTTACCAGACAGTTTAATGTTTGGATCAGCAGTGGGCTCTGGCTGTACTGTGCATTTTAAAGTGGACCAAAACTGGGATTTTGGTCCTTCCCTCTGTTTCACCGTGAAACCCCCCAAAACGCCTGACACTCTCCTCAAGCCCATGACGTAGGTATGGTTGATCGTCCAATCAGCTTGTCCCACTGCGCATATCAATGTGTGGCTGGAGAAGTTGAATGCAATTTCCAGCCGCACACATTGGTGGCGTGCGGCATCAGGCTCTCTCTTCGGCTGTGCTCGGCCACACACAGCCATTCAGTAGCTGAGTGATGCCAGTGCCGGCCATGCATGCGTTTTGGGTTCAGGGGAAAGGTAAGAATATTAGGTGCCCTGGGGACTTTCACACAGTGGGGCATCCAAGTTCAGGATTCCCCAGGGGGAGGGAGTAAGCCTACCCAGATGTCTCATAGACTCTAGAGCAGGTTTTGGTCCACTTTAATGTTTGGGTCTGAGGTGGGCCCACACTTTGCATATAAAGATCTGGGGTGGGTTCTGCCCACAATCTGCCTATTAAAGAGGAGCACATCCACTGAGCCACCAATGACTGACTGTAAAATTAGACAGATAGCAAAAAAATAAAAACAAAAAGAAGAAAAAAACATGTCCAGCAATTGCCGTGTCCCTGCACTGCTGTCTGAGGCTGCTGCCTCGCACGACCTTATTATAGTTGCGCCCCTAAGGAAACCTTAAATGTCACACTTTAAATTGAATATTCAAACATTTTTAAACAATATGTCCTTAGAATAGCTATATATATATATATATATATATATATATATATATATATATATTCACAGACACACAGTCTTCTTACGTTTAATTTATTGCCACGCCAGGAAACAAAATCTTTTCATCTTAATCTATTTGAAGTTTTCCTGCAAATCTATAATAATCTTTCTATTATGTGTCCATATTCCTCTTGGCGTTAAACCTTTTATCACTATGATTTATATCTTCTGTTGTTGTAGAAGATATTAGCACAAAGCATCCCCACATAAATTACTGGACTAAATTGTGTTTTGTTGGACAGGTGACATAAAAAGGGATTTGCTAAATACAGGGATGCAATGTGAAAGCTTGCAGATATCTCAAAATGAGACTAGGAAGGCGTCAAAACCAGTGTGTGTTGCCATTTTCTATCAGATTCTTTTGAAGAGGATTTAGATTGTCAGTGTCCATGTTCTAAGGATTACAGAGACACATGATGGTATTATAGCTACAAATGCAATTGCTGAATAGTCCACTTAAGATGAAATGATACTAGAGTTAGTTTGTTTGAGATCTTGTGGTCTCATGAGTACATTTAACTGTTTATATCAGACATTTTCAACCTGTGGGCAGTGAATCTGTCTGATATGGGCGCAACATCAAACAATGGAAGGCAGAACTTGAAGGAAGTGAACAGTAAATGCAGTGTAGATATGAGCATTAGGTTGGGAAGGATGAAAGTACACAGCTGCATGAGAAGTGGGAGAGATAGGCAAAACTAAAGAATAAAGGCAAACCCCCTCTAGGCCCCTCCCCTCCTGTGAGGTCATTAATAATGTGGAGGAGATTCCATGGAGGCCCTGTCTCCTAGTATAATTGGTGACTTTCCTGGCCCTCACATCAGACCTTCGCTGTGTAGAGTGGATGAAAGGTGGAGGCACCTGGTGCCCATTGGTACGTCCCTGGGTTTCTTCGAGAGGGGCCGTGCCCTGAGCTCATACCAAAGGGCATAAGTGCTTGTCATTTGCAGGGCTGGGGGCCACCCAGGACAGCCTCTGAGCACTGGGTTACAAGACCTTATGCCTGGTGCCTGGGCTGGTTGCCTTTTGGATGGGGGGGTCATACAATTTTTTTAAAAGAAAAACATTTATAGCAAAAGAAATTATAAGCTTCTTTGACAGTTTAACCCATGTAGTGTGGGAGCGCAGGAAAGGTGAGTGTTTGTGGGTTGATCCAGGGGATTCACACAGCGGGCATCCCAAACCATGTCCTAGGGTGTGCTTAATCAGCTAATCAAGTGGATGGTCCAATTTAAGAGGCCCGTGCTCTTCAAAGCATTGAGCACTTCTAGTTTGTATGCATCACAAAAATGTTCTTTTTTCCATTACATTTCAATCTATTGAAACTGGGAGGCCGATTCATTAATAGCACCAGGTAGCGACAGATGAGCGCCAGTAGCGTTATTTTCACAGCACACGCTAGTATTCGCTGTGCTTGCCCGTTGTTCGGCTGTTGACAGCGACTCAGTCGGTGTGCGGTAATGTTGAATACGGGGTTAGGAGTCGCTGTTTGACAGGTTCCGCGCTGTATGGGAGTGCATGACAGCGAATGGCCATAGCGAACGGCTCCCAGCATATTCATTAACAAATCACGCTCAAAAAATTCTCGCGCTGTGAAATGCTTGTGTAAAGTAGTTTTTTTACCCCCAAACAACCATATTTTTGGAAAAAAAAACATGTTTTTACAAACATTTTGTAATATGAATACATTAATATCAGACCTGTAATATCAAAAAATATCTAACATTGCAGAAGTGGTCACAGAATTTTTGCCATTTAAAAAAAAAAAACATTAATAGCAATTAATTTAGAATATTTAAAGATTGCTCCATTGAAATGCATTGGAGAGCGCCAGGTAGCGAGAGGTCATACCTGTCGCTGTTCAAGGTCGCTCGCTGACGCTGTGGGGTGAGGCTGGAATAATGATGAATGATTCGCTATCTGGCGCTCTGTCAGTCGCTAAGCAGGATCGGCTTGATAAATGTGTGATTGCGGAGGGGAGCCGGCGTTCTCGTGGCGGTGAGCGTCATTACCGTTCGCTCACCATTCGCTACCTGGCGCTATCCCTTGTTAAATAAGGGCCTGAGTTTGAAAGAAAATACCATAGACTGTCACTAAGATTGTAGTTTAAGTCCCAGTCCAGACACACCGTCTTCCCACTTTGGTATGTAATTACCTTAGGTATTCTAAGCGAATGCGCTTACTTTGCTTCAATAAATGGGTTTTGGCAGAGCTGGAAAGGGCATGTCATGGAGCAGCTTCATGAATCA
Organism: Gastrophryne carolinensis; assembly: GCA_027917425.1. Lineage (NCBI taxonomy): Eukaryota > Metazoa > Chordata > Amphibia > Anura > Microhylidae > Gastrophryne > Gastrophryne carolinensis. Next base: position 188,243,616 of record CM051236.1, read on the forward strand.
AAGACAGTGGGAACACTGTGGCTTGCCTAGTCACTCAGCGCCAAGGGATAGAGTAGTGGTTAGACCACTTTGTTTGTGGTCATGGCGGAATGAAATTTAAAGGAGGAGCCACCCTCTGCACTACAGTAAATAGAGGAGAGGCATATGGGAGAGACAGCAGGTGGGCTGCTTGCTGTCTTACAGTCCCTTTAAGATGACGCTAAAACAAATCTCTATGTCTTTTTGCAATATCTGGCCAACTAAAAACAACCTAGAGCAAGCTGGTTGCCATTAGTTGTCATGATCCATTTTGCGCTCTGTTACTGGAGAAATTTATTTGTGTTTCTGGATTATCTAATATAGTCTACAAAAAAACAAAAATGTATATACGATTTATCGTTAACTGGTTTTACAGCACCAAGGCAAGGAGCAAAGAAATTCTAAAGTGATTTTACAAAGTAAGTCAACATTTACATCTATTGATTGCTCCTGGCATCTTCCTTACTTTTCTTTCGAATGCCTAAATTGATTTTTAAACTTTGATGGCATGCTAATGTGGATAAATGAAAATGCCTTTATAGATCTGCAAGATGAACAGCCAACAAAGTTACAGTACAGTGGAGACAGCTACACAGTTCTGTCATGATTTAAAGTTAACGAAAAGTGTCCACGCAGGTCTGTGTACGGCCATATTATCTTCATTTAACAACTAGCAGCTGCTGCCCCCCTACCCCACAATTGTTTCTATCAGTGTCTAGCATCAGAAAACATTATATTTTATTCAGGCAAGTGGATACTAAAAAAGTACAGTAGATTAAATCGGAAGCCCAGTCTTGGATTAACCCCCTACACTGCCACCCTCCCCTGGTGCAGAGGCAGAACGGGAGGTTACAAAAAAACGAAGCACCTTATCTCACCCACAGTCCAGTGCTGATCTAACAGGTCCCTGAGGCTACCGCACAGAGAGACACAACGCTGCATCATCTGACTCTGTGCTTGCTCCCATCTGCCCATTTAATTGAATAGGCGGGAGAAAGCACAGGGCCGGGGGATGCCACTCTGTGCTTCCTACCAAGATGGCAGAACCCAGGACCCAGATCCCCAAGAGAACGGCACTGGACCGTGAGTGATGTAAGGGGTGTTTTTTTTGTAACTCTGCCTCAGCACAAATAGAAAGGTGGCAGGGCAGGGTGTAAATCTATGACCAGACTCCTTCTTTTATAGAAAATGTCATCGGCTTGCATAGTTATTTATTTTGTTACCCTGCTTGGACGGCCAGCAGCCGTCCCTGGAATCTTTTAAGATCTCCACCTACCTTTAAGACCCTGTATATGCTAATGCTCAATATTACTTTCTTTAGGACCAGGACTGTGGATACAATAGGGTTGATTTATGACCAGGAGTAAAGTCATTTGCACACACTTTTCTTGAGTAAAAAAAGCTTTGTCATGTTTTTCCACTTACTCCTGATTGAGCTGCTTTTTTGCATACAAATTTGCTCATGGAGTAAGATTTCATGAGCAAATTTACTCAAAGAGTATATCTGCATGCGATTCAGGGGTTGTTTAGAGGGGTGAAAAGTGTGCGCATATGTGTTTTTTTCATGCTGCATTTTCCTGCAGCAAAAAGCAGGAGGAAAATGCTGACTTCACTAACTTACATATTTTTTATGAATGAAAGTGTCAGCCTCAAGTTAATTTTCAGTATTTTTAGAGGCCGATTCAGTAATAGCGCCAGGTAGCGACAGATGAGTGCCAGTAGCGTGATTTTCACAGCGCCCGCTAGTATTCGCTGTGCTTGGCCGTTGTTCGGTTGTTGACAGTGACTCAGTCGGTGTGCGGTAATGTTGAATACGGGGTTAGGAGTCGCTGTTTGACAGGTTCCGCGCTGTATGGGAGCGCCTGACAGCGAATGGTCATAGCGAACGGCTCCCAGCATATTCATTAACAAATCACGCTCAAAAAATTCTCGCGCTGTGAAAAGCTTGTTTAAACCCCAGAGCGCTGGCGGCGATGGCTTAAAAGTAGTTTTTAACCCCCAAACATCCATATTTTTTGATTACAAAATTAAACAAGTTTTTCTAAACATTTTGTAATATGAATACATTAATATCAGACCTATAATATCAATTCTGCACACATTTTTTTTTTTTCATTTTTTTACCTTAAAAAAAATATCTAACATTGCCGAAGTGGTCACAGAATTTTTGACATTTAAAAAAAAAAAAAAAAAACATTAATAACAATTAAATATGAAGATTTAAAGATTGCTCCATTGAAATGCATTGGAGAGCGCCAGGTAGCGAGAGGTCATACCTGGCGCTGTGATAGGATTAGCAGCGGCGCTGTTCGTTGCAGCCCGCTACATGATGAATCCCGCACTAGCTGACGCTCTCGCCGGCGCTAGCCTCATTTAGCGTGATAAATGCGTGATTGTGTCCGCCGCCTGGCGTTCTGGGGTCGGTAGCCGCCGATAGCTGGCGATAACTGGCGCTAGTGAGACACTACCTGGCGCTATGCCTTGATAAATAAGGCCCTTAATGTTTTTCACAATTTTGTGAAAATACAAATTTGGGTTTTAAAAGTTTACAAAGTTAATATTGTTTTAAGCTACAAACACAAAAAGGTTTTATTAAAAATGGAACATGAAGAAACAATATGTTAGTAACTAAGCACTAATACACTAAACAAACAACAAAGTGAGGGAGGGATAGAGAGAACATATGGAACAAACATTCAGAAACACAATACTGTAGGTCAACTGATATCAAGATAATGCACACTAAGGAGTTTATTTAGGAAACACGTAGCAGCAAGTCATATTTATGATACAAAAAAATAGAGCCATGTAGCGCTCAACTTATCAAGAGCGCCAGGTGCTTTGTTAGGGCCTGCGCTATTTTCCATACAGAGCTACATCACATCAGACGCTCAGTGTCGTTCTCCCATAGATGTCAATTAGCCATTCCAGTCCTGTTTTTTTGGTGACTTCTGGTTAGTGTATTTTCATTTTTTTTGCTTATTCAACTGACAAGGGATCCTTGGCCTGTTCAGAATGTTTTTTTCATTGTACTTAAGTTACCCACTGCTAACTTGCATTTTCATACCTGCCAATGTTATTTCCATCACCATTCCATCACCATTGGCGTTACCTGTCACTATCTCCATTTGAAAAAAAACAAACAAGACACAGCACCACAGGTAGCCTACAGCACGGAACAGTAATAATGCCTTCTGCCTGTGGCTGGTGTTGAGGCTGAAGCGCTAATAGTGTCTCTCCCCAGACGCTCAAGTGGTGCTACAAGACGCTAGTGATAAATTGGCCTACACAACACTACACATATAAACAAGGAGAACACATGCGCCACAGGCAATACACTGCAGATTGGAGAATTGAATTTTGCCTCAAGCATAGTAGCAGGAGAAACACCCTAAACTGCCACTGCTAAACAGTAAAGATAGGAGTGAAACATGGGGGCAATGGGGGGCACTGACTGCCTTAGCCTGTACAATGTGCACAGAGCTTGCCCATTTTTGCATGACTAAGAACTAAGAAGCCGCATATTGTTTTTTCTCCATGTTCAACAGACAATGTGCCCTGTGGCTGAAGGTCCTTATGATTCCCTAGTTACCTGCAACCTTGTAATGTGCTGGAGGTAATCTACATAATGTTCTGGTCTGGCAGAGGGGTAGGTTGTGCATACTGACTTTTGCTATGGAGCCCAGTGAAATATATATATGCTCCTGGAGAAGAGGTAGGTGATGTGGAAACAAGAAAGATAGAGGCAATATGTTAAAAAAGAAAGATTGGAGGGTTTGTGTTAAAGAGATGGAGATAAAGCTGACAAGAAGCAAAGTGGAAAACTGAAGGTGCAGGATTGGAATGGAATAGATATCAAAATGTGCATGTACTCCATCTGTGCCACAGGGAAAGGGATTCTGAGCAGACCTGCTGTGATGGGCATATCCAGTTTAATTATATAAAATTGCCTGATACCAGGCAAAATGAGTTCCATTTGGGCTTTCCAGCCATAAGCACGCATTTGACCTCATCTCTCCAGGGAGGTGAATTAGCACTTGTCTGTGATTGGGCCAAGCCCTGGCTCAGATCACAGATGCCCTGCTGATTCTCTCACAATCCTGGATTGGGAAGGCCCCACCGAGTCTGAGATAGAGGAGAACCTTTGAGTGCGTTCCTTTTCATCAAACACCAGTGCCTCAGACATCCTGCATGATACAAATCGGACTGTAGCTGGGCTGATCCTAACAGTTTTTAGGTATTAGAGAAGGTTCCTCAAGGGAGAGAGGGAACAGTCCGCCACACAGAAGGGAGGGTCAGGAGGGTCCCGAGGCATAGAGGGTGATGACTCTGGGCCAGCCCTTGTCACTCTCTGGAGGAGGTCACATGCGTATTGGAGGTGCCCGGGATTTCCAGAAGCTGCCCACACACTTCCCTGTGGGAGTCCATAATCACTGCTCTACATCTGCATTCTAAGGTACTGTCATCTGCTTGTACCCATGCTTGTAATTCGCTTACCTGTAATCTGTAACCCATTTCTCTGGCTGGTATTGTTAACTCCATATCTGTAATAACTGCCTAGTGTGCTTTTTACATTAAAGTTTAACTTGAGCAATATTTTTGCCTTAGCCAAGAAGCTGTGCGTCTGTGGCCTAGGTGGGTGAATGGAAGGTGATTTAGGAAAGCGTGCTTTGTGATCTTAGGTGCCAGATTGGTAGCTTGATCATGTGACACTTGCTGAGCCAGCTGTCGCCCAACAGATGTCTGAATTGTATCTCCTGGTGCCCCCCATAACTGGAGGCTTGGGATGTAGCCATGTGTGATCGCACACCCCAAGAGCCAGCCAGGGTAATAAAAGACTAAGTTGTTCTAAATCCATTCCACTGCATGTACAGAAAACTGGTAAAGCATGTTAAAGCAGACCTACACTCCTAGTTCACAGGAACACTAAACTAACCTAAACTTGCCCCTAAACCATCAGTGAGCCCTGCAAAGCTCCATCTGATGTTGGACAGGACACAACTGTGCATTCACACAGGAAACATGCCTGTTCCATGCCTAAGGTATTTTTGAGTAGAGGTTTGCTTTAACATATGATCTCACATGTGTCATTCATGAACTATAGACACACTTATGAGGGGGGCAAGTGTCAGTGCATCTTATCGAGTCTTCCAGCAGAAATAGACAAATAGACAGACACACACATACATTACAAGCATCCACCGCCGGCTGCATCTATTTCCTCTCACCATTGCCTGCCGCCTCTACTGCCAGCTTGGGATGTTACACACACTGCCTGTAATTGGGATGCCTCACATTGACCGTAAGTGGAGTGCCATGAGGTGATTGGGGGATATTCTGCACTGTCACAGACCGGGTGGAGCGGACTCGGGTGTGGTTCTGCTTTAACTGTGGAACAGATGGCAGGTACCGCATCAGGGGAGCGGAGTCTAAGAGGTCACCGGTATTCATCAGAGCCCACCGCAAGGCAGGTTGGTCTTGTGCGGCGAGTGACCCCCAGGTCGCTACCCCCAAACAGCGGCCCAGTCCCACAGCTAGCTGAGGCTCAGTGGGGTACACATGAGGCAGGCAAAAGGCGTAGTACACACAGGCAGAGCTCAGGGCAGGCAGCAGAGGTTCGTAGTAAAGGTCAGTAGCCAAGGTTGGGGCAGGCGGCAAAGGTTCAGCATCGGGGACAGGCAGAGGTCGGTACACGGGTGAGCAATCCAAAAGCAACTGATTTACAACTGGCATGGAAAGACCAAGATCCGGCACTGAAGGAAAGGAAGTGCCTCTTTAAATAGGGGAAGTGGATGCAGGATTGGATGACCAGGCACCAATCAGTGCTGTACAGGCCCTTTAAATCTCAGGAATCCAGTGCGCTCGCCCTCTAGTGGACGGGGACGTGCGCACACCTGACCATGTGAGGAGGAAGCATGGGGGGAAGGGAGATGGCTGGGAGCAGCCATGGAGGTGAGGGAAATGCTGTGAGATGGACGACGGCTGGATGCAGCCATGGAGGTAAGTGAAGTGCTGCGAGATGGGCGTGCAGCGCTCGCCCTAACATGCACACAGTCTGTAATGGGGTGATGGGGGGTATTTTAACACATCATTTTGCGTCAGAATATTTTTTTTTCTTATTTTGCTCCTCCAAATCCTAAATGCGTCTTATGGAGTGAAGACATTTTGCTTCAGTTTTAACATTTCTGTCATCCCCTATTGAGTGGAATGATCGTGGAGTGCAATGCTAGAATCAATAATGTTTATGGTGAATGCTTGCTCAGCACACGTTGTCAGAAAGAATGTATGATAGGAGCAAGGGAGGAGAAAATTACTACATGCTGCATCAATGCACTGTCATGCTGATCCTCGGGAGTATAGATCTTCTGCTCTGTATAAAGATCAATTATAGTTCTCATACATCCGTCATTTTTTTGTGCCATTGCTTGCATAGTAGCTATAATTGTGACAGCAGCAAATGATTGATTGTAGTTTCAAGCTGACCCTTACATGAAATTCTTTGCTTTTCTTGATTAGTGTATACATGCTAAAGACCAGACTACTTCTAGAGGCACCTGCCTTAGCATCTGACAGTGATTATGTTTTCCTGTATGATATGTAATTATATTCTCCCTCAGTATTTTTTTTTCTTTTCAAGTACTATATTTCCCATAGAATCATTATGAGGATACAGTATAAGGGATTTAGATCATCTTCTAAAACTATTTCAATTGGGTAAACAGATCCATATGACAGTTGACTGAATAAAACCTTTTGATTAAGTACACAGAAAAAAACCTGCATTAAATAAAAGCTTTTATAGCTCAATAATTAAAAAAATATATATGTTTGTATCTAGCAGCACACTCAAATTTTTTTGCAGGTGTACAAATGCCACTAGAATTTTAATGGGCACATGCAAACTTTTCTTTTTACAGTTGGTTGACACTAGTTGGCCTAATATAAATCATGTCATGGATTCAATTTCTGTCTACTGTTTTTTTAAAGTGATGAGCTTGTCCTGTGACAGACACAGAACTACAAGGAATAAAGTGGACTAAAACCTGAGATTTTGACTGTCCCCGGGGGGGGCAGGGGAGTTTGGTTGATGCCCCACTATGTGAAACCCCCCTAGGTCTCCCAGTAAAACTCACCTTTTCCCAGTCTTACGGTATGCACAGGCTCTCGTCTAATCAGCGCGCTCGGCAATTTCGGCTAAGAATTGGCTTTTTTTCTGCTTTACCGGCCACTATTCGCCCAGGGGCCACCATTATCGGACACAGAATGAAGTTTTCGTTAGAATAAAAAAGGTGAGCCATTTTTTTGCAGCAATCTGGATTGCGCAGGTTCTCTATCCAGATAAAGAAAGTTTATTATTAGGGTGTTGTTCCAGTTTAAGGATTTTAGTGGTGTAGCTATGGGGTTTAGGGATGAGCGAACCGGTTCGGACGAACCGGAATTCGCTCCGAATTTCAGGGAAAATTAGATTCGGCACGAACCCGAATTTTTTTTGGTTCGTGCCGATCAAATTTTCCCTGAAATAAAAAAAAAAAATGCCGGCATGGTGGGAGCAGGCAGGGCGTCCACGCTGTCAGCGGGCGCCCTCCGATGACGCGTCCTCTGATGACAGCTGAGAGCGGCGCCGGCCTCCACGCTCCGACCATGCAGGTAAGTGTTTGCTTTTTAAACAAATGCCGGCATGGTGGGAGCGGGCAGGCCGGCTGCGCTGTCAGCGGGCCGGTAGCCGGCCTGCCCGCTCCCACCATGCCGGCATTTTTTTTTTTCAGATGAGCGATTCGTGAAAGTTTCTTGGGGAAATTCAGCGAATCGCCCGAATCGAACTTTCAAGAAGTTCGCTCATCTCTAATGGGGTTTATTAAAAAGAAGCTGACACCACATAGTGACACGTAGCAGCAAGTGCTTTTCGGGAGTGCCACCAGCAAGTCATATTTATGATGCAAAAAAATGTTTAGTGCCTCTCCTAGCTCCATGTAGTGTTTGTAGTGCTTTGTTAGTGCCTGTGCTTTGTTCCCTGCAGCGCCACATTACGTCAGACACTTAGTGTCGTTCACCCATTGACTTCAATTAGCCTTTCCATTTCATTTTTTGGGGGGGGACTTTTGGGCCTTTTTTTTTATTTTTGGGTGCTCAATTAAGTGACATGGGATCCCTGGCCTGTTATGAATGTTTTTTTCTTTCATTATTGTACTTAGATTACCCGCTACTAACTTGCGCTTTCATGCCTGACAATCATGTGTCATATCATTTGTATGTCCCCAATGTCATTCTGGGTGTTTTCCTCTTGGCGACTGTGCTGCCATCCCCAGTTAAAGACTTTTTTTGTATTGTATCTGCCGCTTTGTGCCTGAGTATCGTGGTTTCAGAGAGCCCAAGCTGGTGCTGTTCATTTACATGCTTAACAGAAATGATTTCTGGCCCTCCCCACCGGCTTTACCTGTTGCTTGCTAGCTCCATTGGAAAAAAACAAACAAGACACAGCGCCACGGGTAGCATACTTCACCAAACACTAACCTGAGGCCAGCGTTGTGCTGGAGGCACTAATAGCGTCTCTCCGCAAACGCTCAAGTGACACTATGAGGTGCTAGGGATAAATTGGCCTCTCACAAAATAAGTGTTATAACAGATGAGTCACATAGATTTGATAAAGGAGTAGAGACAGAGCAAGCATCATGACTACTCTTTAAGGGGTACTTCATTACCCGAGAACATAATAAACATACAAAAACACATAAATAAGCCATACATTTTACTCTTGGAAAAATATATAAGTTGAAAAATCATTTGTTTTGCCATATAAATTGTAGTCCCCAGACTTTATTTGTTAAAGACCAAGCTGTCTTTCAGCGTTAGTCTTTATTGCACATTATTGAATATATTTAGTGTCATAAAGCTACCATATGGTTGATGCACTTATACCTAATTATCATCCTGTCCTATTTGTGTTCCCTAATGGCTGCACTGATTGATTTAAAGATCTTGCATCTGGTATGCCTGTGGGTACCAAACAATATGTTTACATGTAATATGATAATAAGATCTAAACATTGAAAAGAAGAACAAAGCACAGACAGATTTTTAGCTACAGCTCATTTAAATTTTCAAAAAATTGCATTTGAAAAGAATTCTTATTAGTAGTTAAAGAAGAATAGTTTTAAGAGATAAGTCTAATGGGTCACATAGGTCTTGCTAAATTACTGTAACACACATTAAGGCAAGTAATTATATACAACTATTACTCCAGTGATTTTAGCGTAACATAAAGAGAATATTATATTGCATATGAGGAAAATAAATCAAACTAAAAGTTCAATTGTAGAGCTACTTTACTTTCAAAGCTAGAACTATTTAAACTGAACTGAACTATTTAAATGAATTCTTTAATTAAACAAGTTAGTGAAAAAGCCTTTTTAAAAATATGTAATAATGACCAATATCTTTCTATATAGCTATAAAGTCTTTAAAACCAAACCTCTGTCTTGTATTATATTGTGAGTGGGAAGGATTAGAACATCTGCTTGTTGGCTCGAGGGATTTGGCCTTACTTCCTGCATGTAGTCACCAAAATTCCTCCAATGAGGCAACAGACAGTCAAAAAATTCTAGAGACTCTGACCACTTCCTGTCATAATGGTTTGGCCCAGTGCAATGGCACCAATTTAGCAATGTGGGTGGCAGCTTGCATTGGGCCCCCTTCTGCCACAGGCCCCCCAGCCTCTATGGTATATATACCCCTGCTTTGGCCATATTAAGCTATAATTTTGCCAGGCTGTGTTTGCATTCATTAGAGAGAAACATTTTCTTTATAATTACATGATGAAGAAGATACTGACATCAATGACCTTCAAGGCACTACATTCTAGGTCCAAGGCAGACATGTCAGTCACAACAAATCCTTTCACTGCATTAGAACGTTCATTAAAATCAACTTTGGAGATGGAAAAGAAAAGGGAAAAGGAAAGGTTTGTGCAGCCCAACAGCAAATCATTGTAGGTTTCCAGTCTTTGTGTGATGCCACCCTTACCTGCAATTTATGAGAAAGGCATTAGGGACTGATTTCTGTTGTGGAATATTCTTCGAGCAAAACATACATCTCACAAAGTGCGCATTTCAAACAACATTATCTGGTATTCAGTTTATGTTTATATAACTAAATGCCTTGTATTACAAGGAAGCAATAGAAAAAATGTGCATTACTGGTTTTGTTTCTCTGCATTAGTTGCTAATGGGCATATCTCCCTATTGCGATTATGCTTACTTGGTAGAAGATTAGATTGTGGCATCCTTTAAGGTGACTTGTTTTCTACCACATCTATCACCTTTGTGTAAGAGGTTAAAGGGAGAGTTCAGGCAAAAGCAACAATACTACAGCAAGCATCTTATACCTGTCCCATTAAATGTGGTATTGTTTATTTATATCGCTCCATCTTTGTCGGTAGCATTGTACAACTAGTAATTACAGACAGTGCAAAACATACACTACATAAACTATTACAAACAAGATTCTAAACATTTCAAAGTGAATGCTATGAAAACAGAATATAATAGGAGAGATAGTCCTGCCCATATAAGATTGCAGTCTAAAGAGTAAGGGCTGAAAAAAGGAGAAATATGAGAGGAGATAATGGGCAGCCCTGTGTGATCCCACTGGAAATTTGAAAAAGAAATTAACAAACACACTGACACTGAGGGCTCATAGCAGAGACCTTGGATCTAGCTAATATTGGAGCCCAGGCATGTTTGCTTGAGTGTTTTCCACATGAAATTCCAGGTAACCCAGTCAAGGATCTTCTAAGAAGGACTATATGATCTTAAGTAGTCACTGTAGTATATGTGAAATGCACATGCACTTGCTATTTCTTGTGTGGTATGAACAAATTGTGTATTGTTGATTGTTAGCTTTGAAATGTGTGTTTTCAGCCTAAGGGTCCAGCAGGGCTGGCTTTTGTCGCAGGCAACACAGGCAAATGCCTGGGGCCCCCTAGTCTCAAGCAGGGTCCCAGGACTCCTCTACAACATAATGTGCATCCCCTCTAAATAACAACATGCAAAGCAGAGTAAAAATTCCGGTTCTGTCTCTTATACAACACCTGCATAGCACCAGAGCCAGAACTTTTATTGCTCTGCATGTTGCTCTTCAGGTCAGGATCGTTGCACAGCGACGCGTGAGGGGCTGGCTGAGCTCATTCCCAGCATTTCTTACTGTCGGCACCTGACAACGTTTTTCAGGCTTCGGGTTAATGAACAATAGAATAAGTCTTAATGCCGGCGAAGGGAGGAAAGTGTTTATGTGTCAGAATGTTTAGAATGAGAAAAATAAAATGGGATTTAAAAAAATGATAAAACATAAAAGAAAGTGCTAAAAAGTCAAGAGAAATTTAGGGAAGACAATTACAGGCAAAGAGAGAGAGAGAGGATACAGGAGTAAGAAAAGACAAGTGTAAGAGAGCTGAAGAACAAGCAGGCCAGTGAAAATAAGATAAAAAAATTACTAACAAAAGCAAAAACCTCAATGCCAAAGTGACTGGTCTAATGGACCCTAACAACCCCCCCACACACACACACCAGACAGTCATTTCATGACATCAAGCATGGAACTGTCCCATGCACAGTCTACTATTATTAGTGTAGCCTGGCTGACATCCTCCCTTACTCTGCCAGTTGTGGTATCTTGGGGCATCTACTCACATTGTGCTGATAATTGGGTCTGTGGGGGCCTTTTTATTTGGGCCCTCACTGCTGGGAAGTTAGGCATCCCCATCCCATAGGCAGCAAGGCACCTTCCATCCCATAGGCAGTGAGGCATCCCCCATACCATGGGGGAGAAAGGCTCACTACCTATGGCATGGGAGGTGCCTCACTGCCTATGGGATCCCATAGGCAGTGAGGCATTCCCCCATCCCACAGGCAGTGAGGCATTCCCCCATACCATAGACAGTGAGGAATCCCCCATCCCACAGTCAGTGAGGAATCCCCCACCCCATAGGCAGTGAGGAATCCCCCATCCCATAGGCATTGAGGCATCCCCCATGCCATGTCACTAAATATGGGATGGGTGTTGCCTCACTGACTTTGGGATGAGTGATGCTTTGCTAACTATGGAATATGGGATGCCTTTATCAGGTGTATTACAAAAAATCTCCCAAGGATTTGGGATAATAATTTAGATGCCATACTGGAGTGCTATTTCTCGATATTATAATGCCCATAGTGATACTGTACAGAAGAACTGGATCTCTGCCTTCCCAATTTACAAAGAGGAGACTATTCATGGCCGACACTGAAGGTTACTTTATATAGAGAAAAGTTATATCATTACACATATAGCTTGCCTCACGGAGCTCTACTCGTTCACATCTTCTAACTTTAACTGCCCAAAATGTAATCACTTAGAAGTTGACCTGTTATTGCTTATGGCAAAGCCCTAAACAAGTGAATGGATATACTGTTAAGAAATTGATAAACTTTCTGTCCCTAATTTAGCAATGAACAATAATCAATAAACTGGATTTGGAAGGGGTAAGACTCAATAATGGTGCACATCGTTTAGCCTTTCATTATTTCTGCAGCGGACAAAAAATGTATACTACAGGTATGGATTCAGTTACAATTATTATTTCAAATTGAATAGAGGCAGCTGTCCAAAATGTAAAAAAGTTTTTTTTAATGTTTTAGAATACTTAACACATTATTGTTGATTCAGCACCGCATTCTTTTTTACTAACATTTTTCTTTTTTCAATTGGTGCAATTCAGCACCATATTTAGCTGTGCATTTACACTGCTACATATGATGCTGAATTGCACTGAGGGAAAAAAAGTGTTTACTCACAAAAAAGTTAAAAAATACTATGGTGCTGAATCAATCCTTTTGGCACCACAAGCCAAACACTTACTGATAAAGTCTTTTGAAAATACTACTTGGTTTCAGACAAAAATGGTCCAAAGGATCCTCTAATTTCTTGATTGTCCACGCTACAGTCCCTGTCCTATAGATAAACATTTGTAATTTATGGTCCGAGCAGTTGATGCTGCTGATTGTTCTTTATTGTACTTCACTATTTTTATTTTATAAGCAGTTTACTTGGTCTCTGTACCATAATGATTCTCTCAATTAATATATTTAAAAAAAAAAAAGAAAAATAGCACAACAGTGTAAGTTTGCCATATGTTTAACCTCTCGTTGTAGCTCAGATGATTTATATAAAAGCTGTAACAGATAGCTTTAGGTAATATAACTATTCAGTTGCAAGTTAAAAATGTGGTACCTTAATTTCCTTCTTCTGTTTACATGGCAGACACTGTATGTATTTTGCTTCAGATATGTAATTTGTGTTTACCACATTCTGCCCCTTTTAATACTCTGTAAACCTTTTTGAGTAATTACTTTTACATGCTGCTGGTTGAAGACCACAAATCCCAGAATGCATTTGGAGTGGCTCCAAACAACACACCAGAGTATGATAATTCAGTAGATACAGCTGTTTCAAGGGCTATAAAAGCAGTCAAACCTTGTTAAACAAAAAGTAACCATGACTATTTCCATGAGTTTTCGATTGACCTGTAAGAAGTGTAAAATGTAAACGATAGTAATATTTATTATCCAGTGTGTGTGTCTCAAGTGTTTGACCAAATTAAAAAGTTATGTTATAATAATATATAGCGAGTTTGGAAATGCACACACATATTTCAGGACATGTGGTTTATATATGAGCTGGATTTTCTAGCCATCAATCCACATTATTAATCTTTTTCAGTGTCCATGCATAATTTTACTTCTGCTAATTAGTCCTGGGGGGAATACAAACACTGATTTAATCACATATAGATTTTTATATAGCACATTGTAGTATTACAAAATATGTGTTACTGCTCATATATGTGCTTAGGAAAGCTAAGACATACATACACATGCATGCACACCTACATAAATACTTATCAGTCAGTATTTAAAATATTGACCTGGGGGTCAGACAAACATTGATACAGCGAGAGGTACAAGTGGATGAATCTACTAACATTTTCAGGGGCATGACTATTCATAAGTAGACCCTAGATACAAATATTTGTAAGGCCCTTGTCTCTAGATACTCTGGGCTTTATTTATGATGTTCACCATTTTCGGGTCTTTCGGGTGGCTATAGTGCCAGATTTAGAGCACTGGCATCTTTGGCCCTTATTTATGAAGGAATAGCGACAGGTAGCGACTGGTGAGCGACCAGTAATGACGGGCACCGCCACGAGAACGCCGGCTCCCCACCACAATCACACATTTATCAAGCCAATCCTGCTTAGCGACTGAGATAGCGCCAGATAGCCACTCATTCATCATTATTCCAGCCTCAGCCTACAGCGCCAGCGTCCGACCTTGAACAGCGACAGGTATGACCTCTCGCTACCTGGCGCTCTCCAATGCATTTCAATGGAACAATCTTTAAATATTCATAATTAATTGTTATTAATGTTTTTTTTAAATGTGAAAAATTCTGTGACCACTTCTGCCATGTTAGATAATTTTTTTAAGGTAAAAAAAAAAAAATTGTGCAGAATTGATATTACAGGTCTGATATTATTGTATTCATATTACTAAATTCTTAAAAATTTTTTTTTTTTTTGGTTTCCAAAAATATGGTGGTTTGGGGGGTTAAAAAACTACTTTTAACACATCGCCACCAGCGCTCTGGGGTTTAAACATGCATTTCACAGCGCTTGAATTTTTTGAGCGTGATTTTTTAATGAATATGGTGGGAGCCAGTCGCTCTGACCAGTCGCTATCATGCGCACACATACATCGCGGAACCTGTCAAATAGCGACTCGTCACCCCGTATTCAACATTACTGCACACCGACTCAGTCGCTATCAACAACCGAACAATGGCCAAGCACAGCGACTACTAGCGGGCGCTGTGAAAATACCGCTACAGTCGCTCAACTGTCGCTACCTGCCGCTATTAATGAATCGGCCTCCCCGTCTTTTCTGGCGCTACAATTTGGACTACAATGGAGTTGGAAGTTGCAGCACCCGATGATAACTAATTTGCTTTGATTGTTGCATTAGGTGTTGTCAGCCCTGTGTCAGCGCCTGTTAGACCCATCTACCGATTATACCAGTGCCAGTGTGTGCCACTTTGTACCACCATCTCTTTGGTGCTGCACAGCGTATTTATTCATTTTTTCCACCCTGAAAAGATTGGTGCTGTATTTTTTGGGCGCTGGTCAGTGTATCAATATTACAGTTACGAGTTATCACTGCTGGGGACAAAGTGCATTTATTCTGCATTTTAGTTGTTGTTGTCCAAATTACACATTGGTAATCAAATGAAGCCATGAAAAGTGATTGTACCAGAAAAAAAATGACATTTGGTGACATCTAGGGCCTGCGTTTCCATTATAGACAAGTCACAATGCAAGTTCTGTACAAATAAATGTGTGCAATATTAATTATAAGCATTCAAACTTCAAAACAGTCCTGCCCATTGTGCTCTATAGGATCTTGACCTACACTATAAACTGATGCTGCTTCAGCCAAAGCACCTGGAGCTGAAACCTTGCGGGCGCTAGTGTTAAATAAGATGCTAGCTTGCGGCCACATCGATACAGCCTGTTTTTTTTTTTTTTTTCATTGTTGTTTAATAGCACACTGAGTACAGCTGAGGCAACAAGGTGGCTGGAGGATATTTTGTGCATTCATTCACACTGAACTCAGATCAACGCAAAGGGAATCTGAATTGAAAAAGCACCGCTGATTGGCTTAGCGGCTTACATGACATCCATTTTTGTGGGGGTCCCGGGGATACACACAGCAGGGCATTCCTCCCCAGGGAGAACAAATCCTAGAAAGTTCCTCTTTAGCAGATATCCTGGGAAGCTAAAGCTGTTATTCGGAAATATATTCTCTGAATGTATTTCTGTGTTCTCTTTGTGTCCCACCTTTTGCTCTCTGCAGCGTGACTGAAGTCCTATGCTTATTTCCTGAATGCTGGAGGCTTCTTTTTCGAGTGTTAGGCATGAAAGAGGGATGTGGCCGCTGCATGTGACTGTGATTGGAAGCACTTAAGAAACCACTTCCACCAAATCGGATTTAAATCAAGCAAACAGAATAAGCTGAAACGCCCGGGGCAATAATCCATATCATAAATAAAGGCGTTCTCTTTTACAAATAAAATGTGTTTATAAAAAGAGCTAAAGCTTAAGTTACTAATTCCCCTCTCTTTAAAGAATGGGTTAAATAAACAAAGCATGCTTCTTAGCTTACGCACGTTGTATCTCTATAAAGGGTGCCACTGAATCCACTTAGAGGAGCTTCCCTCACAACTGCCACTTTTAGCTGAAACATTTCACTTAAAGCTGCCAAATTTTAAGTCGCATCCACTGAATTGCTCCCTCTATGAAGAACTCCTCTGGAATTAGAGTGAAGCAGGACTAGTGAAAATTGTCAATTTTCACTAGTCCTGCTTCACTCTAATTCCAGATAATGGAGCCTGTTTTAGCTGTAAAGCTCCGCCTCCTCCATTCATTGCTAATGTTGTGTGTGGCACACCTATGACATTGTACAGGGAGGGGCAGCGAAAAATATCAGGTGCTTTGGCCAAATGTATTTCACAAGTTCATTGGGTTTTGGTTCACTGTAATTACTTTACTGGCTTTTACTTTTTTTTTATATTTTTTATTTATTTATATATTTATATTTATTTATTTATATTTTTTTATACATTTTTTTACTGGTTTTTACTGTCTTTTATATATGCATAGAAAAAAATGGATTTTATGAACTGCTTTTGAAACCTTGGCAAGACATTGTTGAATTCAAATATGTAAAGTTTACTGATGTGTAAAATACTGTAACTCAATTAAACTTTATAAAACAACACATTTCATAAATTAGTAAGAATATCTTCCTATTAAACAAATACAAACAAAATCTAAAATACTGGCAGACACAAGAAAACACACTCTCCTTGGGTAATGGTATTTGATCATCGCATAAAACCCAGTAGGAATCTTCTTACCACGAATAAAAAGTTACTACATATAATATGTTATGTCCAATAGGGTGTTAGATCCCAATGCAGTGCATGTTTATTCGTGGAGGCTGATTCACTACTAATGGCAGGTATCGTCAGATGAGCATCTGTATAGCAGCGCTTAGAGCAACCGCTATTAGATGCTGTAAGTGGGTATTGGGCGCTGTAACAGAGCACCTCAGTCGCTGTGGAAACCTGGCACGCATTGATGAATGCGATGTATGTTGGGCGCTCTAATACCAGTACAGCGCTGCAGCGAGCGAGAGATAGCGCCAGCTCAGTGCGACCGACTCTCGGCGCTCCACACCATACTTATCAAAAAAGGACACACACAGCGTCGGCGCTCTAAATCTGGTCGCTATAGCATAGAGCGCCAGATGCTGTGTGATTAAAGTCTGTTTTTGAACACATATCCACCAGTAACAACGCGAAAACACATAGAATGACATTGTTTTAACACATGTGACATTAACACTTTAGTGCCAGACCTGTAATAACAATTCTGCATAAAAATATAAAAAGTCAAAAAAGTTTCGAAAAGTGTTTGTTTGCAGCCAGGAGAGGTCACACAATGATTTGAGCAAAAAAAAGAAAAATTGTCAAAGACGCTCTTTAAACACAAGCAAATGAACACACATGGGAATGTATGGGAGAGCGACAGTAAGCGAAAGGTAATACCTGGCGATCGGGAAGCTAGAGCACCGGCGCTTTACACTGAGCCGCCTGTAATAATACATTGGACGCTACATGGCGCTGTTAGAGTCACTCACCAGATTCGCTTTCATTAATGTGGTTTTGCGTACAGCGCCCGGCGTTCACCAGACGCTGCCTGCCGCTACGAGGCACTACCTGGCGCTATTCCTTCTTAAATAACCCCCATAGTTACGTTACAAAGTGGATTTGGGCAAGTGGCTGTTTTCCTGCTAATGGATAAGGCTAATCTAATTAGAAATTCTTGGCCCACAATTGTAATGATAATTTTAAATGAAGATACATAATCCCTAAAGGTGGCCTTTATTGAGGTTGTCTTGTAAATCAACAAATGATCAACTCTTTGTATACGCCGATGGGAATGCCTAGTTACTACCCTTGAAGAAGTAGTAGGAAGAAGTGGACTTTAACCACTGTATATAGTAGTCACCGTTTTCACCACTGTATATAGTAGTATACAGTGGTAAATGGATGTTATTATATTCAAGGGCACAAATCACTAGCAGCAATAATACCCATGAGTTGTCATTTGCCATCATAAAAGTTCACCAAATGTTATTTGGGGTGCACTGCTGTATGACTCCCCCCCCCCCCCCAGTTCACCCACTTAAACTTTCTCTGCTTCAACAGCGAATATGCGGGCTCTCGTCCATTCAGAGCCCTTTGCCATGCTTACTTACTTTCGGCAAAGGGCTCTGTTTGAATTCAATGGGGAGCGTGTGCTGTCACATCCCCTGTTTCCCTGTCAGCGGGCCCACCATTGAAAACAATTAAAACCAAATGTCCTAGTCAAGGCAAATGGCTCTGATTGGACCAGAGCCCACACATGCGCCTTTGGTGCAGGGAAAGGTGAGTTTTTACTGACCCTCTGGGGGTTTCAGAAGGCCGGTTGCTGGTGGGGTTTGTTCTGCTTTAAGCTAAAATATGTCTAAAGCAGTTCTAACCTGCTTTAATATGAAAACTGACATTTACAGGAGTGTTAGTGATAAAAATGTAAGCTGAAAATATCCATTTCTAGATCTATACCCTAAGAAGGGAGTATGACCAGGGTCTTTGGCCAAATATATTTCACATTTTGGCCAAATGTATTTCCCATTGGGTTTTGGTCCACTTTAATGACTCTTTTCTATATGAATAGAAAAAATGGATTTTATGAACTGGTTTTGAAAGCTTGGCAAGGCATAGTTAAATTCAAAAATGTAATGATTCAAATGTGTAACGATTACTGATGTAAAATGCTGTAACTCAATTAAACTTTATAAAACAACACATTTCGTAAATTAGTAAGAATATCTTCCTATTAAAAAAATAAAAACAAAATCCAAAATACTGAGAGACACATAAAAACACACTCTCCTTGGGTAATGGTATTTGATCTTCGCAAAAAACCCAGTAGGAATCTTCTTACCAAAAAAATAAAAAAATATAAAATGTTTTCTAAAGGAGTTACTACAAATAATATGTTATGTTCAATGCAGTGTCAGATGCCATTGCAGTGCATTTTTATTATAGTTATGTTACAAAGTGCATTTAGGCTAGTGGCTGTTTTCTTGCTAATGGAAAAGGCTAATCTTATTAGAAATCCTTGGCCCACAAATGTAATAATTATAAATGAAGATACACAATCCCTAAAGGGTTGTTCTGCTTTAAGCTAAAATATGTCTAAAGCAGCTCTAACCTGCTTTAATATGAAAATTCACATTTACAGGAGTGTTACTGATAAAGAATGTAAGCTACAAAGTTAGATTGAGCAACGAAAAAACTTTAGCTTGGAACTAAAATTGCAAGCTCCTTTGAACATGAGAGACAAGTGTAACGCCTGTTAAAGTTTCTGTTGCGTATACCAAAGCTCATCTGCAAAAAATAGGAGTCACTGGCAGGCCAATTCATTAATAGCACCAGGTAGCGACAGATGAGCGACAGTAGCGTTATTTTCACAGCGCCCGCTAGTATTCGCTGTGCTTGGCCGTTGTTCGGCTGTTGACAGCGACTCAGTCGGTGTGCGGTAATGTTGAATACGGGGTTAGGAGTCGCTGTTTGACAGGTTCCGCGCTGTATGGGAGCACATGACAGCGAACGACCATAGCGAACGGCTCCCAGCATATTCATTAACAAATCACGCTCAAAAAATTCTCGCGCTGTGAAATGCTTGTTTAAACCCCAGAGCGCTGGCGGCGATGGGTTAAAAGTAGTTTTTTAACCCCCAAAAAACCATATTTAAAAAAAAAAAAAAACATGTTTTTCAAAACATTTTGTAATATGAATACATTAATATCAGACCTGTAATATCAATTCTGCACAATTTTTTTTTTTTTAACTTAAAAAAATATCTAACATTGCAGAAGTGGTCACATAATTTTTGACATTTAAAAAAAAAAAAAAAATTAATAGCAATTAATTATGAATATTTAACCCTTTTGTTGCCAAGCCCGTAACACCTACGTGCTGGCTTGGCTGGGCCTTAAGTGCCAAGCCCGTAGGTGTTACGTGCTTGACTTTCCTCGCTTCTAGTTTAAAAAGTAAAAATAAAAAATACTCACCTGACCCCTTGTTGGATCCGGCCGGGTCTCCTCTTTAATTTGGTGCCATCCGATCCCCCGTGGGGGGTCGGATGGCTCCAGGAGAGCCCCCGGAATAGGCCGCCCCCCCCGCTTCTGCAGCAGCAGCTTCTAACTGTAAAAAAAAAAAAAAATAAAAATGACATTCACTTACCTGTGTGTGCGCTGGCTCCCGCTGTCCCTCCTCTTCACCTGGGGGGCCTCCGATCCCCCCCCAGGACTTACCGATCTTCAGGAGAGAGCCTGGGAGGCTCTCTCCTCTCTTCTTCTCGATGGCGGCCGCCATCATGCCCTTGGGGGCGGGGCTTATGAAGTCATCCCGGCCCCGAACGGGCTTCAGCTTTCTCAGCTTCTCAGATGCCGGTGATCGGCGCTGGGGAAGGAGGTGACAGGAGATCCTCTGATCTCCTGCCTTCTCCTTCTCTGGATGCCGATCACCGGCATCTGTCAGCTGAGCGGCGAGGAACAAGAGCTTGCAATCGAAGGTAAGTACAGTAAAAAAAAATTTTTTTTTTTCTAATAAAATACTTTTTATTATTGTGTCGTGTTTTTTTTTAACAGTTAACCCTTTGTGAGCTGGTAAGGGGTCCATGAGACCCCTTATACCAGTTCACAAGGCTGGGGGGGTGGCAAGTCACCTGCCCTAGCGGGTGGCTTGCCATTAACCCCCGCACCCCCATTACCTGCCTCCCCAAAGGCCAGGGGGGGGCAGAAGAGCCCGGGCCCACATAGGCTATGTGGGCTCGTAGGCTGCAGGGTGGGGGGGCCACCAAAGCTGGCCCCCCCACTCTGTGCCTACAAGCCCCCATAGCTGGTCCCGGGCTGGTTACTTTGGGTAAGGGGGACCCCACGTCATTTTTTTTTTTTGGATTTTTAAGGGTTTTTAACCCTTAAAAATCCAAAAAAAAAATGGGGTCCCCCTCCCCGGGAAGGGGGACCCTATGTCATTTTTTTTTTTAATTAACCATTTGTCATCCAGCAGCTATAAAAGGCTTCTGGGCAGGAAAGGGTGTCTACCTATACATATGTGGTATCGCTGTAACCGGGAGAAATTGGGGTTTCTCACGCAATAAGATTTTATTGACAAACTTACATTTTTTATTACAAAAAAACTCTACAAATTGTAAAAAAATATTTTTTTTTTATTTTTTTTCACACATTTCACCCAAAAAAATTGAGAATACACCTACAAAATACAAACAAGACATTTCATGTTAAAGCCCAGACTCTGTTGAAAAAAACAATATATAATTTTCCTGGGAAATCCCTGGAAATCCTTTCAAAAATGACAGTTGAATATGTGTAGCGCAAAATAGTGAAACATCGTCTGGCAACAGGGAGTGGCAAATGCTGCAGGTAGGCTGGCAGCGAAAGGGTTAAAGATTGCTCCATTGAAATGCATTGGAGAGCGCCAGGTAGCGAGAGGTCATACCTGTCGCTGTTCAAGGTCGCTCGCTGGTGCTGTGGGCTGAGGCTGGAATAATGATGAATGAGTCGCTATATGGCGCTATCTCAGTCGCTAAGCAGGATCGGCTTGATAAATGTGTGATTGCGGAGGGGAGCCGGCGTTCTCGTGGCGGTGCCCGTCATTACCGGCCGCTCACCAGTCGCTACCTGTCGCTATCCCTTGTTAAATAAGGGCCTAAGTCATTTTGCACCCAGCCATACTTGGTGGTAGGTATCAGTAGGTACGGGATCAATTGCATGTTTCCCTTGGCTAAGATTTGATCAAAAACTCCATCAAAGTGTAGAATTTCCTTAAACGGTCTCCCCTTAGAGACCTAACTTTTCTTTTTAAAAGCCTTCACTGATCTTTGCATCCACTGACCATGACTTCTGCACCCTTGTAAGTGACTATTCCTTACCACTATTATGAAAGAGAGTAATATTAGCCAAGCTGATGCCTTAAGCAATCACGAGTCATCCTCTCCAACAATGATGCAACAGAGTGGGTACCATCCATGAAATCCAAAACCAAATACCAAAGGTAAAGTCTCACTAAAATAACCATTTCTTTGCATTGGCTTTTATACACCTTTGCATTGGCTTTTATACACCTTTGCATTGGCTTTTATAGTAGGTTGAGTACAACTGTCATGTTTGGAATCATGGGTCCAGAGTTATGTAAACAATAGGAAAACATTTTAGTTGCTTGTAACATAGCTTTGCAAAAAAAAACGAAAAATAAAAAGTTAAAACTGTATATTATTTTTTAGTCAGCACTACATAATATCAGATTTATTCAATACGTTAAATGTCACTTATTATTAAAATGCTAATGCTGGCTAGACGAAAAAATATGTTTTCTTTTCCATTCCGCTGCAGCAATCTTTGCATGAATGGGTAAAGACTGATCACAAGCAAATGTTTCTGAATGATGAAAATCTGTTGATTATACAAATCTCTCATTAAGGACCCGAGGCAATGAAAACAATCGTGATCTTCACAGTGAAGCTATTTTACTGCAGTAGAGCTAGATACTCTGAATCGCATCCAACAATAGCACAGGATGTAAAGTTGTATATAGTGTTGCTTGAATGTGGCTCGCTTTGGTTCGGATGCAGTTTGGCCACATATTTGAAATGTTCTGGTTTGGCAGGTATACAGGTCCGAACACATCACACATTACACATATGTGGGAGGGTTTTCTGGTCTTTTAAAAACAACTTTTAAAAATAAGTACCTGGATAGGAAGACCACCACATGTCTATGATTAAAAAGATAAATATGTTCATGGTAACAAAATATTCTACATCAACTAATTCAGGAGTTTCCCCTTAATTTGAATCATTGACTAGTATTTTAGCTAACCCGGTTATTTGCCGCTTGTTCCTGGGGCTTCCCAATTTGGGTCGCCTCGCTGTGTGAAACTCCCCCAGATCACCCATTCAAATCAGCTATCTGCTGTTCCCACGGTTCCTGTGCAGGATCTTCTCCGAATAGTGCTTTATGCCGTGCATGCTAATAAAGTCATTGACTGAGCGCTGACATAGGGAGCAACAGCCGCAGCATTCTCCGGTTTATCTGCTTCGCTGCAGGGAGGATAGGGATCGGTTGCCTCTGGTGCATCTTTAGAATCTAGGGCTGGCTGGGGCCGTTGATTGGTCCACTTTAACAGTATAATGTGTTTTAGAGTGGAAGAAGAGTGCTTTAAATGCATAATTTTCTCTATTAAAACCCATTAACCCATTAATTAACTAACGTGGACAGCTGCCATTTGCAGCTGAAAGACTGAAGTGAGCTTCTTTCTTTGTTTTGAATAATGTTTTCTTCGAATGAATGGACATTGGCATGTCAGACATAAACATCATAGACCTTCACTCAGTGAGAACACAAGCTGGTAGTGGCAGCATGGTGGTCTGTGGAATGTTTTTGTGGCATTCTGTGGACACATTCTCAATTGTCTTCCCCATGGGATCTTCCAGTATGACAATGCAACATGTTACATGATTAACTTGACATGACATTGGTTGGAAGAGCATGACCGAGATTTCCAAAGACTATCCTGGTCCCCTGGTCCCCTGGTCCCCTAGATTCCCAGACTTGAATTTAATTTAGCATCTGTTGGACCACATTGGTCATTAAATCAGGGGTTTTCTAAACATTTAAAGTACCATCTAGGTGGTGCATATGGGCTGGCAGCACAAAAACACCTCTCCATGGAATACATGGTTGTTGAGGCAGCTGGTGGTCAGTGCAGCATCTGGACTGACTATTGACATCTGAGTGAGGTGGCTGTGGGGTCTAGCATTTGCAGGTGTCACCCAGCTTTGCCACTTAGTTTGTCCCGTTTTTGTTTGTGTGTGTATCACGGGCCCTGTCCCTCAGACCTGGGGTTGGAAGTTATAGGCCTTTTGGACTGGCTTCTGATCCCTGCCCAGTGCTCCCCCCTGAGGCTCCCTGTGAGTAAGATGCCGATGAGCCCCTGGGAAAACAGCTTCCAAAGCCTGTACTAGTACCTGCATTCGAATCCAGGGAAAAGTGGGCTGCGAAGCAGCTAGTACCGGTGGGCTAGCCCCGTCAGAAAGCAGGAGACCGAAGCCAAGGATCTTGGTACCTGGTCTTGCAACCCCCTGGGGAAGGGTATGCTGAGGGAGTTGATGCCAAAGTCCACAGGGAAAGCTTCGGCTAGTACCCGAGGGTGAAAGCGGCTCCTAGGTTCTCTGGACTGAGGGGTATATATGACCCAATCCTGTCAGGGGTTCATCCCCCGGGGAAAGGGATGGGGCTCCTTTCCTATTGGAAGGAATCAATGGGTGCCTAGTTTTTTGGTGCACCTCGCACTTTTTTCACTTTAGGTTGCATGTGTTCACGGTTCTTTGAACTCACGACGGCTTCAATAAAAAAGAGAATATTTGCAGGTGCACAGGTGGCCTTTAAGCCTATGGTGGGAGGTTTTTTTTTTGTACAGTTCAAGCACTTTGTGCACATTTTTTATTTCTGTGATTTAGTATTTTTCCACTCAAGGTTTCAAGGTGCACACCTTGGAGGTGTTGTTTATATTTTCTCTACATATGTGTATGTTTTATATGCATTTAAGTTATATTTAGTTTTTTTTTTGTAATATTTTTTAGTCCATTAATGGCTGCTTTCTTACTTATCAACCTTCCTCCTTCATTTGGTATGTTCCTTTTTTTATTGATTATATATGTGGTGTTAATGTTGTAGATTTGCCTTATGGAATTAATTATTAATCCCTGGTTATAGATGCGGGTCCCCGTATTGCTTTGCTTTTTTGTGTCCATTCTCGTTACTGGAGGACACATGGGTATGAGCGCAGCATTTGATTATTTTACACTGTGCCAGCACGTTGTGCTCCAAAATAGTTTTGAAAGACACACCAGGCAACCTTATAAAGTATTTTAAAAGTACCTACATAATTTTAATCAACATTTGGATCAGGTTTGTACCTATGGAACAAATCAGGCTTGGGTAAAGATGTCAGCAGAACAGGTTAGGGTACAGATTAGTCTGCCAGCACCTGATATGATCTTGAGCAAGTTTGGAAGCCCCTAAATCGATCCTGCCTCATTGTCCACCCATCATCCTTTATCTGTTTCTACCTACATCTAATGTTAAGCCATGTTGGGCTATGTGTTGGTGAAATAATATTTTTAAAGCCTATTTTTAAATTGCTTTTGAATTCTGTCCGCTTTGCACTTTTATGTTTTTGCCTATATTTCTACAGAATTGCCAAAGCCCTGTCTATTTTTTATAGCTTCCATTCACATAGTAACCTTCATAACCTTACACTTCCAGATGATTACTCCACTGCTAGAAAGCAGCTTTTCACAAATCATATTTATATCTTGTATCTTAACCAGGGATTAGTCATTAAGGAGTTAAACAGAACTCGGGATACACAGTTATTATGTTATCTGGATAAATTGGAATCACCTGCAAGCTGTTTTGTGAGTTCCTTTTTTTGTTCCCAATGAATAAAAAATGGTAACGCTCACTAATACATAACAAATGGAACACTGTATATGTTTTAATGATCATTTACAATTTATGATACCAGATCCATAGCTTAAGCAGCGCACAGAGATTTCTTCCTGAAGTCTGTATGCATAAACTGCATGGCCATATTGTACTGTGGATATCCAGAAAGTAGCTCGGATATATTTGTATATTTATAGTCTCATTATATGCACTAACAAGCACTCACCTACTTCAAAATGATGACAAGGTTTAGTTGGTTAGATTCCAGTACATCCAAGACCTTTACTTTAAAGGGAATGTACACTTTTGTGGATTCTCCCACAGACCTCATATCAGGAGGATGCCGAAGGGCATAAGGCTCCATGCTTACATGTCACCCATTCCAGCCTTATGTGATCCCGGTGGTGACTGGTAAGCAGAGAGTCTCCTGCCCTCTAACTGCCCCCTGATCCGAGGCCTATGAGAGAGTCCCTAAAAGTGGACCAACAGTCAAAAATGACTTAAACCAGACCGCTCATATGCACCCCACCCCGGGGCAATTTAGATTAATTTACCTTTTTTTAACTCCTCAGCTAACTTCGCTGGAGTTTAAAAACAAGGTGGTGGTTCATGGACTTGCAGCCACCTGCAAACAGGAAGTGCTGCTGGGCTTCCTGTTACTGTGCATTGTCAATTATGTCAGTTGGGAGAGGAAGCCCCAAAATGGCCGCTATCTTTCTTTTCCAACTGTGTCAGGATGTTGGTCCGGTTTAAATCCATTTAGAAGAAAAACTGAACACATTACCAGACTTTTTAAAGTCCTATTCAACCCTTGAGGCACCATTATCACAATAAAAAATGATACATTGTGGCAGGGAAAAACACTTAGGCCCTTATTCATGAAGGGATAGTGTCAGGTAGTGGCTGGTTAATGAGAGGTAGCGACAGGTAGCGACAGGTGAACGCCGGACAAGGCACGCAATTACACATTTATCAAGCAGAATCTGTTGAGCGACTGGGATAGCGCCATGTAGCGTCCGATTCACTTTTTTCCAAGCCTCAGCGAACAGCGCCAGTGTTCAGCCTTGCAGAGCGCCAGGTATGACCTCTCGCTACCCATTGCTCTCCCATACATTTCAATAGACAATCCTTTTCTTCTCTTTAAACAGGGTTTTTGTTTTTTTGGTTTTTTTTTATAAATCTCAAATAATGTTGTGACCTCTTCTGGCATAGAAAAAGCCATTTTTCAAATATTTTTCCTGTTTTATATTTTTCTGTAGAAATGACATTACAGGTCTGGCATTAAAGTGTTCATGTTACAATGTTATTACAATGTAATTCCATATGTTTTCGCTTTGTTGCTGGTGGACCGCTCATATGCACCCCACCCCGGGGCAATTTAGATTAATTTACCTTTTTTTAACTCCTCAGCTAACTTCGCTGGAGTTTAAAAACAAGGTGGTGGTTCATGGACTTGCAGCCACCTGCAAACAGGAAGTGCTGCTGGGCTTCCTGTTACTGTGCATTGTCAATTATGTCAGTTGGGAGAGGAAGCCCCAAAATGGCCGCTATCTTTCTTTTCCAACTGTGTCAGGATGTTGGTCCGGTTTAAATCCATTTAGAAGAAAAACTGAACACATTACCAGACTTTTTAAAGTCCTATTCAACCCTTGAGGCACCATTATCACAATAAAAAATGATACATTGTGGCAGGGAAAAACACTTAGGCCCTTATTCATGAAGGGATAGTGTCAGGTAGTGGCTGGTTAATGAGAGGTAGCGACAGGTAGCGACAGGTGAACGCCGGACAAGGCACGCAATTACACATTTATCAAGCAGAATCTGTTGAGCGACTGGGATAGCGCCATGTAGCGTCCGATTCACTTTTTTCCAAGCCTCAGCGAACAGCGCCAGTGTTCAGCCTTGCAGAGCGCCAGGTATGACCTCTCGCTACCCATTGCTCTCCCATACATTTCAATAGACGATCCTTTTCTTCTCTTTAAACAGGGTTTTTGTTTTTTTGGTTTTTTTTTATAAATCTCAAATAATGTTGTGACCTCTTCTGGCATAGAAAAAGCCATTTTTCAAATATTTTTCCTGTTTTATATTTTTCTGTAGAAATGACATTACAGGTCTGGCATTAAAGTGTTCATGCTACAATGTTATTACAATGTAATTCCATATGTTTTCGCTTTGTTGCTGGTGGATAGATGCTGAAAAACAGACTTTAAACACACAGCCTCCGGCGCTCTCGGCTTCAGAGAAGCATTTTTCAGCCCCAGAGTTTTGTGAGGATGTTTTTTTAACGAATATGTTGTGAATCAGTCGCTATGAGCAGTCGCTAACATGTGCTCCCATACAGCGCTGTACTGCTCAAATAGCGACTCCTCACAATGTATTCATCATTACTGCACAGGGACTGAACACAGCGTCTCCTAGCAGGTGCTCTGAAATGCTTGCTACAGGCGCTCATCTGTCGCTACCTGGCGTTAGTGATGAATCAGCCTGCCCCTTTCAAATAGTGGCATCATGCTTATCTTACCAACACAGCAGTTTTCCAGTTTTTTGGATGCTCTTCCATGTGTTAAATCCCCAGGAACTATCACTTGCTTGACAAACTGCAGGCTAAGCTTGTTTGGTTGCACAGCTCCCACAGGTCACGTTAATTATTATATTTCAATAAAAATATTTCTTATTTATTAAAATAATAATTGCCTAAGATGCTTGTTTTTATACCACAATGGTACCTTTGAGATTATAGATTATATATTATTATATATTCTATCATGAATCACAAATTTACTACAGTGAAAATCCAGTCCAGTCCTCCGCTATCTATCCAGCACCTCCAGAGATTCCAGTTGTGGGCATCTGTGAGTATCTTGAAGCAGTGTCACCCCCTCACCTTCTTCAAAAATCTGAAAATGTAATGATGTTATAATATTTATAATAGTAAGGTAAATGCTTTACTCTCAAACTGGTGTGAGGTATTCTAAAAAGGCAAATAGGCAATACAGCAAATATTCCCCGTGTGCACCAGTGTCCCACCACTCAATATATACTGATTATATGGCTGTATCACAACAGGCTCACCTATGGAGAGTGTAGAGTTATTATTTGATATACTGTATACGGGCAGGCTGATTCATTACTAGTGCCAGGTAACAGCAGATGAGCGTCTGTACAGTGGCAGTCGCTGTAGTAACATTGCCGGCATAGATGAATTTGATGTGTGAGTCGCTATAACACCAGTACAGTACTATATGGGACGAAAGGTAGCGACTGGTCAGTGTGAGCGACTCAAACCACATTCATAAAAAAACAGCCTCACACAGTGCCGGCGCTCAAAATTGTGTCGCTGTAGCCCAGAGCGCCAGAAGCTGTGTGATTAAAGTCCGATTTTGAACACATATCCACTAGTAACAAAGCGAAAACATATGGAATTACATTGTTATTACATTGTGACATTAACACATATACCAGACCTGTAATGACAATTCTGCATAATAAAATCTAAAATCAAAAAAGTTTTCAAAAATGTATTTAAATAAGCCAGGAGAGGTCACACAATGAGTTGATACAAAACAAAAAAAAATTTTTAAAAGAAAACCCTGTTTAAACGGAAGAAAAGTAACGTCCATTGAAATGTATGGGAGAGAGACAGGTAGCGGCAGGTAATATCAGGCGCTGAAAGCCAGAGCTCTGCCCGGATACGCTGAGCAGTCTGTGATGATGAATCAGTCGCTACATGTCGCTGTAAGAGGTGCTCACCAGAATCGCCCTTATAAATGTGGTATTGCGTGCCGCGGCCGGTGCTCACCTGCCTGCCTGCCGCTACCTGTCGCTTACAAGGCACTACCTGTCGCTATCCCTTGATGAATAAAGCCTTACGTTAATTTGTAAAAAGCAAGAGGATCAAATCTTGGGTTTTGCCCCTCCTGCTAAGGGCATCCTGATATCCCCACTATGTGCCCCCGCCCAAAATTATCTCACCTTTTTCTTTTTTCCACTAGGCATGTGCTCCGCCAATCGGTGACTTACGTTCCAAGTTCTTCATATGCAAGGCAAGTATACTGGCCAATCCCTGGGGTTTCACACAGTGGGGTATCCCCTAAAGTCCTATAGACTCTAGGGAGGCGGTTTCTCATGTCATGTCTAGAGCGTATATATGACAGGTTTTGTGTTTCGGGTAAAGATCTTCTTTAATATATTTTTATTCAGTTTTTGAGAGCACGGTCAATTCAAGTTTTCATTGGCTCTCCAACTCAACACACAATAGATTCGATTTTAAATAGAAAATCCCACGCGATTGGGCTAATTTAAGGCGGCATAAAATGCTACTTCAGATGATGAAGCTGGGTTGGATTGTGGTCTGGTTTTGAAAAAAAAAAAATTTTAGGCAACACCCACGCAGCATCTTTGAGATTGCCAATTGGGGGATTTCAAGAATACCAGCTGATGTAACCCGCTAGACGCATTCTCAGCTTTCTTGTTAACTAAGGAACTCTTGCCACCAGCCTGAATGGCTGTCCGTGGGAGCGCACCTCAGATACAGCGAAGCCGGGGATGCGGCCACCTACGTCGTGGCAGCCACTGGGACAGGTAAGATTACAGGCACCGGGGGTTTTAGACAGCGTGGGCATTCCAATTTCGGAAACCCTGGGCTACCAGACAGTGCCAGTCATTTAGACTCCAGAGCCATCCCACGCGGCTTTTGTGCCACAGATGAGACACATAATATTTTTAGTGAAAGAGGGATATTAATCATGAATCTCCCCACATGGAGAATTTCCTACAAGCTGTTTTGATTGCATTTCTAATTAAAAAAAACTTCCACCTCACCTTGGAAATGCTCCTTCGCAGGTTCAGAGGATTTTATTTTTAAACAGAACATTTTTTCCACTATGTTGTATAGTGAAAGAGTGATGTTGTATGAGGCTCTCAAAATCATTTGGATAACCCCATCATGGTATAGTATGTGGATTTAAAGTGGACCAACACCCAGGATTTTCACTTTCCTGGGTGTTGGTCCACTTCAGTGGGGCATCCAAGATCAGGATGCCCCACTGTGTGAAACCCCCCAAAAGCCCCAAAAAATGTACCTTTTCTGCGACGTATAAGCCGCCGCCGCCGCTGCCGCCTCCCGCACGTCCCTCTTACAGGGCGGGAGGAGGCGGCGGCTGATCCGTCACCGAAAAGGTACGTTTTTTGGGGCTTTTGGGGGTTTCACCCCACGGGACATCCCGATCTCGGATGCCCCGCGGTGAGGGAGGTGATCAGCCCGGGAATCTTATAGATTCCAGGGCCGATCACCCCTGGGTGTTGGTCCACTTTAATGCTAGGCAGCTTTATTATGGCACAATTATGCCCACTGATTTGGTGAAACTTTTGGCGCACGTAGCAGAATTGTATTGTGTAGTTAGTGTAAAGAGTGTATTTTTTTGTCGGTAAGATTAATTGGACACTTCAGCATTGATCATTGTATTACATTTTATATATATATATATATATATATATATATATATATATATATATATATAGTGTCATTATGGTGGCATTTGTTCCCCTTTAGGAAAGATTAAAGAGCACACATTCCCCAGACAATTTGTAGCTGACAGCTATCAGCACCCTATTACTTAGATTTATTGTCTTTCTCTTGTACAGGATCAGTGGAGGTGATCTAAAGTATACAATGCGCTAATTAAACATACTGCTAATGTCTAGGTAGAAGATTATCTTCTTTGGAGTCCATGGAAAATATCCTGCTGCGCTGGTAGCAATTCCCCAAGAGATCTTGGGATTTTCATCAGATAACTAGTACTTGTTTTGGTCAGTAATTATTAATTAATAAATATATCAATTAATAATTACCAACCATCTTTTGCCTTTTAAAATAACCCTAAAACTGTCTATTTAATGTCATAAGAGACATATGGATAATGGATGTTTCAGTCATCAAATGCAGATCCATGTTTGCTATTATGCTACAATTCCCTATATTATAAGGAACCCTGCTTACAGAACATGTTATGCTGTTTTCATTTATAACCTTAAGGCTGCATCTGATATATCAGGAAAATAGAAATTGATTACTCACTATGGGGTTCATTCAGTCCAGATGTGCCACATAATTTTAATACATGTGATTTTGTGTTAGTATCCTTAGTAGGGATTTCTATAGTATTGAAACTCAGATTTGTGTTGCATTTGTTAAGTTGCAAGAGAACTGTTCTATAAAAACCTACAAGAAACAGTTTCATGGTGTTCAGTGGCAGACTGGGTCCCCAGTAAACCCCCAACATGGGTCATGCTCACTGACCCCTAACACCCGCCCCCCACTTGTGCTATGTGCTTTCAGGACAGTCAAAAAGTACACTAAATAGCTTTGGCTATAGTTTATGGGCGGAGAGTGGATATGGCCACTTTTAACTAAAGCGTTATTACTGTAGGGGCATGACTTGCCCTGGATTTCTCAGCTTGGAGGGGGGGGGGGGGAGATGACACAGACAGGGGGGCTGAGGGGGTCGACTAAGGAGGCAGAGATTGGATGGGGTGTTGGAATCAGCAGTCCAGTTGGTCTCAAAGCAAGGAAGGCTAGCCAGGAATTCTTCTTCCCTATGGTAACTCTGCCACTAATGATCATATAGTATTGCTAGAAGACTGCAATGAGAATGTGAATTGACTTGCTGAACCTCCAAGAGATTCTTAAAATATTTCCTGGATTGGGTTTTTTCTCCAATACAGAATGGTAGAAGGTACAAAACAGGTCACCACTGGAATTCATTTGGTAAATTTGTGATATATATCCGCCTTGGAAATGGAAAAGCAGTATTCTGAATGAATATATCTCAAATTAGTTAAGTCTTGGTAATTTTGGGGTGTGTGGGGACCCTACTTCCTTGTCTTTCTGATATTAGTTAAGGGTATATGGTTTTCAAGTGCATTGCTGTCAGCTAACAAACAATAAAAAAACCCCAGTGTCTTTGTAAATGTTGCAAGGGAATCATTAAAGAAGAACTTCAGTCATCTAACACTCCTGATGCCAGGCAGGGGGGATACAAACAATAAAACCCCTTACCTGGTCTTGGGATCCAGTGCTGTCCATCAGGGCTTCAAGTGGGGGCCACAGGGAAGCTACATAGAGCAGCATTTAGAGTGGACCAGACACGTCCTATGGAAGGTAATGGGCATTCTTATGATGGACATAGCGCCAGTTTTGGAGCGCCAGCATTTTTGTCTTTTCTGGCACTGGGCTGTGGCCTACAATGGTACAAGAAGTCGCAGTGCCAACTAATTTGTTTTGTTCTATGCACAAGGTATTGGAGGGATCAGAGGGATATTGCCCAATCTTCACCATCACTTCACCCTTAGCCCCCGAGAAGACACTTTAACCAAGCGCTAAGGTATAGGGAGGTCTAAAAAACAATGAGGGCAGTTCTATGCCTGAGGTTCTGTGGCTGAATTTTTCCAATGAGTAGATTTGTTTTTAAATTTGTAAATCAGAGCAACCTAAAAGAAATTGAAACTGAAATGTGGAGGCTGATTTACTACTAATGGCGGGTATCGGCAGATGAGCGTCTGTATAGCGGTGCTTTGAGCAACTGCTAGTAGATGCTGTAAGCGGGTATAGGGCACTGTAACAAAGCGCCTCAGATGCTGTAGTAACCTGGCCCGCATTGATGAATGTGATGTATGTTGGGCGCTCTAACATCAGTGCAGAGCTGCAGTGAGCGAAAGGTAGCGCCAGCTCAGTGCGACCGACACTCAGCGCTCCACACCATACCACAAAAGGACACAAACACAGTGTTGGCCCTCTAAATCTGGTCGCTATAGCATAGAGCGCCAGACGCTGTGTGATTAAAATCTGTTTTTAAACACATATCCACCAGTAACAAAGCGAAAACACATGGAAAGACATTGTTTTAACACTGGGACAATAACACTTTAGTGCCAGACCTGTAATGACAATTCTGCATAAAAATATAAAAAGTCAAAAAAGTTTCTAAAAGTGTTTGTTTGCAGCCAGGAGAGGTCACACAATGATTTGAGCAAAAAAAGTAAATAAAAAAAATAGTCAAACACGCTGTTTAAACACAAGCAAATGAACAGCCATTGAAATGTATGGGAGAGCGTCACTGAGCGAAAGGTAATAACTGGCGCTCTGGAAGCTAGAGCGCTGGTGCTATGCGCTGAGCCGCCTGTAATAATACATGTGACGCTACATGGCGCTGTTAGAGTCACTCACCAGATTCGCTTTCATAAATGTGGTTTTGCCTACAGCTATCCCTTCTTAAATAACCCTGTTAGATTCACTTAGACTATTTTTTGAAGCGTTTAAATCCCCAATTAGAGTTTGAGCTTATATGAAAGGCAGTTAATCTGTGAGTAACATTATATTTTTTTTACATACTTAAAGTGGACCAATCACCTGTGCTACTGGTCCTGGAGCCTAAAAGACAGCCATTTCAGGCTCCCTGGGGCAGGACAATTTGGCATACCCTATTGTGTCCCCCCCCCCCCCCCCCCCCCATGGCCACATCCCCAGCTGCCTTGTAGCTATAGCTTCTTATTAGTATGATATATAGGAAACTGTGCAAACAGCATCAGTGTTGCCTGTTTTAAGAACTCTCATAATAACAAATGTTGTTATTTGCATCATTTTGCAGCTGCTTAATTGCAGAAGCATATGGACAAACAAATATAAAGATTTAGCATATCAGTCATAATGCATAAAATGAGACACGCACCTGAGTTTTAGAAGGCAGCCAGTCGTGCAAGAAATCACTGCAGACTCATTGTTGGCTTTGCTCATCGGATGCCGCTGGAAAATGTACATCATTTATAGGCTAACGAGGAGCTGAGAAAATTCAGTGTTATGCTATTACTAAAAACCATGTTACTTCATTAGTTAAATTTGATTTAATAGTATATTGTTATGGTAAATTAACTGACACCAATTTACAAGGAACTAATGTAGACAATTTTATAGAGGGAAACTTAATGCAGCATGATTTCTATCAAGAGGTACATAAAACGAGTGTGAAAAACTCATCATCTGAATTGCGCTAGATGAAATCTTTACAATCATCTTATATTGCTTGATCCTACATAATAATACAGAAGCTAGGTTTATACATGGCACGTTATGGCTTATGAAAAGAAGTGTAAAGAAAAGGGTTGGAGGGTAAAAAGGTTAACATAACACTTTCTACAATTAACAGGCATTTGATTATTATGTGTGCAATGCTACTGGTTGCTCTCAGTATCTTCACAATCTGGCCTTCATCTAACAGTAAACAAGTGAGAACGGGAGATAAAATACACATATTGTATTTTCTCTGGATTGTTTAATCCAACATATGGGGTTTAAGAGCAAACACTCTAAGACTGTCTCCCATCACCCAGGTTGGTTATCCAAGCTTCTTACTCTGGAAACTTGCCAGGGCCAAGAAGCAACCAAATTATTTTGCTTTGCTTTGGCTTTGGGTTTGTTATTATTATTCTATATTTATAGAGCACCATCATATTCCATGGTGATGTACGAAGTGGAAATTACAGGAGGGTAGACACTTTTACCAACACCAAAACTACCTAAATCTCTTCTCCTTCTTCTTCTTTATCTTCTTCCCTGTGTTTAATGCTTACCTTAATCTCTTCTCCTTCTTCTTTTTCTTCTTCTCCTATTCCTATTCCTATTCCTTGTCCCATATACTTACCTTTTGGGACATGTAACTGTATGGTTATGTTGTGAGAACGTACAGTGCCATGAAAGAGAACACACCACAAATTGTTTTTAGTTTTTTTTACTTAAACTTTTTTTGGGAACATTTAAAAGATTCTTGTTTAAAATTGAAAACATTATTTTTTGGTATTTAAAAATTTAAAACAACAGCACAGGCAGGAGGCTCTTCTTCGTGTTCATTGTTGCCCTTTTCTTGGATCTGTAAATGAAAAACATCATCAGTTTTGCCTTGTAAGTATTTAGCTTATCTAGGAGTTTTGGTTTGGTCCATTATTAGGGTTAAATTTTCCCTAACTTATTACATTAATGTGTATTGGACCATGTTTTTGTTGTTTTTGGCCAGAGTTTAAACTACATGTATGATATATTTAACAAACTTACAAGGCTTGGGGCCAACAGGGCGTCGGGGCGCAGCCTCCTCCCTGGGTCCACCATCTCGTCCTGGTGTGAAGCTGTTGGGATCCCAAACACAAGGATATTATTGACTGATTGTGCCTCCTGAATGTCAGATTAGGTTAGGCTTCTATGCATCAAATCGCTCACCTTCACCAGGCACCTCTTGAGGTTGGCCTGCTTCCTCCACTATCCTTTGGGACGTCATCATCTAAAAATAACAATAGTGCACTGGTTTAGTAGTTAACTTAAACAAGTCAGTTGGTCCTCACTAATCTAAGCCTGCCATTGCTATCTTTTGCTTAGCGCCTTGTGCGCGCACATAAACGCACGCTCGCCTACTCACATCCATGATTATTTTGTCCTGCTCCTCAGTATAGATGGCTGGCAACATCTTGCTCTTCCTTCTGGGTGTGGTTATCACGTTCCCCCTTTGTAACAGGATGTAACACTTATTAGGTGTGCTTTAATCTTCCCCAGCCTGCAGACAGAGGGTGGAATCCCAAATAAAATCATCCTAACACCAGCAGAAGAACATGTGTTTACATATATTCACCCGGCAACCCTTCAGGGCCTGCCAGGGGGCCAAGACACAGACAGGAATGTCAGGTCCGGAGGTGAGTATGTTTTTACATTGAGCCTTTTAAATGGGTACCCAAACAGTTTTAGAATCCTTAATACACACTGGCTTTTGCTGAAACACTAAAAGTACATTCTCTCATCCCAGAACCAACTCAAGACACGCCACTAGGCCAAACTACCCCTGGGTTGTCCGGAGGACCATGCAACAACTGCCTTCAGTCCACACAAACCAACCTGAGTGTTTGGATGAGGTAAGTCAATGGTCCACTGTGTAGACTTATGACATTGCACTTGCATCCATTTAATGTTAAATAGTGGACTCAATACCTGCTACATTTCTTGGCAGAACCTACCCAGTCCACCAATTATAGAAGACTTTTGTGATTTGGAGTAGGAGGACACAATTAAGATGCAGCCAAGGGCAACCAAACCAGTGTGCGAACATCAGACCCAACAGACCCAGCAACTTCAGCCCCTGGTGTCCTCTAACCCAACCTCTGTGGCACCAACCTCTTCTGCCGTCCGCACAACAGACTCTGCGCCAAGCCAGCCACCTGCAGCCACTCAATCTGGAGCAGAACCACCCACCCGTGCCAGTGGCAGAACACATCCAAGGCGACATATCAGCCAGAGGAGACAGCTGCAGATCATGGAGGAAGCTTTGCACCAGGAGAATGTTGAATTTTCTGCAAACACACAGAGATTTCATGAAACTGTGTGTACCCAAATCACCTTGATGTCTACCCAATTAGGTTTTAAACCAAAATGTCTCTGGGCTGCTGCAAGAAACCAGACAACTAACCAGGCATATGGGTGAAATGGTCCACCAATGGCAGCTCATTAATCAGAGTGTTAGGGCGAGCGCTGCACGCCCGTCTCACAGCAAGTCACTTACCTCCATGGCTGCATGCAGCCATCATCCATCTTGCAGCACTTCCCTCATGGCTGCATCCAGCTGCCACCCTTCCCCCCATGCTTCCTCCTCACATGCTCAGGTGCGCGCACGTCTCCGTCTACTAGAGGGCGAGCGCACTGGATTCCTGAGATTTAAAGGGCCTGTACAGCACTGATTGGTGTTTGGTCATCCAATCCTGCATCCTCTTCCCCTATTTAAAGAGGCACTTCCTTCCTTCAGTGCCGGATCTTGGTCTCTCCATACTTGTTGAAAGTCAGACATTCTTGGATTGCTCACCCGTGTACCGACCTCTGCCTGTCCCCGATTCTGAACCTTTGCTGCCTGCCCCGACCTCGGCTACTCACCTTTACTGCGAACCTGTCCTGCCAGCCCTGATCTCTGCCTGTACTTACTACGCCTTTTGCCTGCCACTTGTGTACCCTGCTGAACCTCGGCTGACTGTGGGACTGGGCCGCTGTTGGGGGGTAGCGACCTGGGGGTCACTCGCCGCACAAGACCAACCTGCCTTGCGGTGGGCTCTGGTGAATACCGGTGGCCTCTTAGACTCCGCTCCCCTGACACGGTACCACGGTTAAAGCGGATCCACACCTGAGTCCGTTTCACCCGGTCCGTGACAGTAAGATCCGGCCATGGATCCCGCTGAGGTGCCGCTGCGTGATGCCACTGAATTGCCTGCTATTGTGGCTATGCAGTCCCGCCAAATTAATCAGCTCTCGGCTATGATGCCGCAGTTACAATCGATTCAGCAACAGCAAGTGCCACCACCGGCCCCAGCTTTGCCGCCACAGACTCCATCTACAGCTAGAATCCGTCTCTTCTTGCCGGCTAAATATGATGGGGTTGCCAAGTTATGCCGAGGCTTCCTTGCCCAGTGCTCTCTACATTTAGAGTTGTTGGCGGATCAATTCCCCACTGAACGAGCTAAGGTGGCCTTTGTCATTAGTTTGCTTTCTGGAAAGGCCTTGGCCTGGGCCACTCCTTTGTGGGATCGCAACGACCCTGTCACTTCTAGTATTCACACCTTTGTTTCAGAATTTCGCCAGGTCTTTGAGGAGCCTGCCTGGGCTTCATCTGTTGAATCGGCTCTGTTGAACTTGGTCCAGGGTGAATTGTCCGTTGGTGAATACGCCATCCGGTTCCGTACCTTAGCATCCGAACTGTCTTGGAATAATGAGGCCTTGTGTGCCTGCTTCAAGAAAGGACTTTCTAGTAAAATTAAAGATGCTCTAGCTGCACGTGACTTGCCTTCGTCTCTCACTGATCTCATCCATCTGGCCACACGCATTGATGTGCGTTTTATTGAAAGGCTTGAGGAATTCCGCCAAGAAAGAGATACTCAGCGCCCTAGGAGGGCATCCTGTCTGACCCCTGTGTTTCAACACCCTTTGTCCGCGCATGTACCTCCCAGTGAGGAGGCCATGCAGGTCGACCGATCCCGCCTGACCCAGTTGGAGAGAACTCGTAGAAGGAACGAGAATCTTTGTTTGTACTGTGCTGGCTCTGAGCATTTTTTGAAAGACTGTCCTATTCGCCCTCCTCGTCAGGGAAACAGGCGCACCTAGTGGATGTGGGAGAGGCGTCCCTGGGTGTATGTGCTTCCTCTCCACGTCTCACGGTTTCTGTGGAACTTACCATCGCACCTACTACCTCTTTGAATTTGTCCGCCTTTTTGGATTCGGGCTCTGCAGGAAACTTTATAGAGGCCTCCTTGATTAATAAATATAATATCTCTGTGAACCGCCTCGCAAAGCCCTTATTTGTCGCCTCAGTCAATGGTGACAGGCTGGACTGTACCGTGCGTTATCGCACCGTTCCTCTTCTTCTAAAGGTTGGACTTTTCCATCAAGAGAGTATTGAGTTCTACATCCTCCCTAATTGTACATCTCAGATTCTTCTCGGCTTACCTTGGCTTCGACGTCATGATCCCACGCTTGATTGGAACACCGGCGACATCAAGACTTGGGGTGCGGCATGCTTTAAGAGGTGTTTGAGGTCCGTTCCTGTTCGACCTATTCCTGCTTCAGCCCCATTACTTGGCCTGCCTGAGGTCTACCGGTCCTTTTCCGATGTATTCTGCAAAAAACAAGCGGAGGTACTTCCGCCTCATCGCCCTTACGATTGTCCTGTAGACCTCTTGCCGGGTACCACTCCACCTCGTGGTCGTATTTACCCACTCTCGGCCCTGGAGACACAAGCTATGTCAGAGTATATTCAAGAAAATCTACAAAGAGGGTTTATACGGAAGTCTTCCTCTCCAGCAGGCACGGGTTTCTTCTTCGTGGCAAAAAAAGATGGCTCTCTACGCCCCTGTATTGATTACCGTGGCCTCAATAAGATTACCGTCAAAAATCGTTACCCTTTGCCTTTGATTGCTGAATTATTTGACCGTCTGCGTGGGGCCAAGGTTTTCACCAAACTTGATCTGCGAGGGGCCTATAATTTGATACGTATACGTGAGGGCGATGAATGTAAGACAGCCTTCAATACCCGCGATGGCCACTTCGAGTATTTAGTGATGCCCTTTGGTCTTTGCAATGCACCCGCTGTATTCCAGGAATACGTAAATGACATTTTTCGGGACTTGCTTTACTCCTGTGTAGTTGTATATTTGGATGATATACTCATCTTTTCATCTAATCTGGAAGAGCATCACCGTCACGTCCGGCAAGTTCTGTCTCGCCTCCATCAACACCACCTTTACGCCAAGTTGGAGAAGTGTCTTTTTGATCAAACCACCTTACCCTTTCTTGGATATATTAGGGTCGATTCAAAGAAACATGCAACAGCTTTGATTTTGGTGCCGATCATCCTATTTTTCCCGTACGCTCGTGCGTTCGTATGAACTTGCGAGTGATTCTATAAGCAAATACGTTTCTATCCTAAAATGTACGTCCGTTCGTATGGCAGTTCGGGAATCAGACCTATGTCAGTTTCCATCCTGAATTTTCCGTTTCATTTCTCAGGTTGCAACATTGGTTTTGCCCTTTTTCCTTTTTTGTCTGGACGTAAATCCTTCTGATCTTGCGGCTGCGCACTACAAACTTACCTCATTAAAGTGCATTATAAATATTTGGTCTTATTTTTCTTTATTTCATTCATTTTGTAGTAACCAACCATTAATGAATGCATTTGCATAAGTAAATCTTACTTTGTTTACTTTTTAGTTAACTTGCATTTTTTACTTGTGGATTTAATTTTAATATTTTGGCTTCAAATGGTACAACTTAAAATTTTGGGTGTGGTTACCCACACCCTCTACATACAGATTGCTCTCAAATATAAAAAAACACCCAGCAACTTCTGCATGTTATGAGTCTAGAAACAGCCAAGATGGCGGGTCAGGTATTATCGGGCAGCCTGCAAACAGAAAGGGCCTTGTGACTGTGTTGCTCTGCATTCTTTGATTTCTGTAAAATATACCAAAGGTATTACTAGGTATGAACCGACCCAGTGTTCATGGGAACTCACAGTGTGACCACGCCTAAACAATGAATGACTAATAACTTTAAACATAGATAAAATACATGCGTTTATTACGATTGACAAATAGCAAATTACACTACAGACATAGGGGTTGAACTTAGAGGGTTGTCCTTGGTGCTGGGCGCTACCAATTCAATTCCCCGTTCTAATTCCCAATATGCACCATATTACAAAAGAAGTCAATCCTACATACCAACATGGATATTTACATACATTTATATTGTCAGTTATTCTAGTTACCAATACGCTGGTTGCTGATAATACAGTTCAACATATTGCACAATGCTCACAGTACAGACTGTAAAAACATTCAACTGCCCATAATATGGCGGTAAGTAATATCAATGGTAAAAGGTAAACTAGTTTCACCCCCACTGGGGGGCTTCTTCAGTACCAAAACCGCCCTAAAAGGCGCTTGATCAGCCCGTCCAGGCTCATTAGATTATTGCAGAAAGCCCCATGTCCAGGTGCACTGTCCCAAAGTTGGCGCTAAACAAGTAAAAACACACACAAAGACAAAAACATAAACCACTAATCAGATATAAACAGTTCAAATAGACCATGGGGCCCCAGTGTACACTAAGGCTAGATTGTTATTGAGCAATAATATATATCAAGGACTACCTGGATGGAGAGGCTTGGATGTCAGGGATTGATCAGTGCTCCATTCATCAAGTGATAAAAAACGGCATCAGCCCTATATGATAGCGTT
Organism: Gastrophryne carolinensis; assembly: GCA_027917425.1. Lineage (NCBI taxonomy): Eukaryota > Metazoa > Chordata > Amphibia > Anura > Microhylidae > Gastrophryne > Gastrophryne carolinensis. The sequence continues at coordinate 188,285,171 of CM051236.1, forward strand.
CTCGATTCCTCTACCATCTGTGGGCATGTGTATAACATATTATTAGCACTACTAGGGAGGCAAGCTACATTCCTGAAAATGTATATACTATTTAAAAATAATACTCACAAGAAGGACAGGGAATACCGGCTTGGGGTCTGCTCTAACGGCTGAGATGTAATGTCGCCAGTCCGCCCATCAGTTGTCCTGGGCAGATCTAAGAGAGCCCACACAGCTAAACACGTGCATGCATGTCGTGCTGTGTAATTGACCCTGATGTGACCCTGAACAGCGGGGAGTGCTTTAAACAAGCGTCTGCTCCCAGCTGTCTGATGACGTGTACGCGGCCGAGCTGGTAAGGCCGATTTCTTTGATTTCTGACCTTTCCGTGCCCCCAGCTCTGCTGTGTCTGTGCAAAATACAGCAGTAACCCACATCCTGCACTTTATCCCGCTCTCCTCTCCTCAGTAAGTGTGATGCATCTGACCAAAGATGTGCTTAAATAATTAAACAAAGCAAAGGTAAACAACTACACCAATAAATGCAATCTAAAAATATTATTCTAGTACATCAATTTAAAGATAAATAACAAAGGACATAAGTTTCTTTAATTAACACAAATATATTGCAAAATAAAGGTTTACATGCAAAGGACTAATTAAGGTCCACATTAAAATGCTTTTATAAGGCATACATGAATCAGGTATGCATTGCCATACAATTTATGGCCTCGGCCATGCTGATACATGCAGTTCATTGGAGCTCAAGACGCGCAGACTCCTCCACATAGCCAAAAAACCTGTTCAAGAACAGCAATCCGACTGCTAAAAGGTGTCGGCAGTGGCTTTCTTTTAAAACGTATTTAGAGGTTTGAAAACTGTTCTCTGAATCACACCTAAACACATCCGATTATCCTAAGTTTTACGTTTTGATCCTAAGTTTTAGGATTTGATCCTAAGTTTTACGTTTTGATCCTAAAATTTAGGAACGAACTTGCGATGATCGTAAGAGCATATACGCATTCGTACGTAGGCTCGTGCGAGTCGGAAATGGCCAAAAAAACAGGAAAAAATGACTAACACCCACCCAAACTTACGATTCTCGATCCGAAATCAATTAACTTTTTCTCTTTGAATCGAGGGGATTGTCTCTGCTCGTGGTCTCCAGATGGACCCCAGCAAATTGAAAGCAGTTTTGGACTGGCCATGGGCTATTCAACGCTTCCTGGGCTTCGCCAATTACTATCGACAGTTTATTCTCCACTTTTCTACTGTAGTGGCGCCCATTGTGGCTCTCACGAAGAAGAACGCCAATTCTAAGTCTTGGCCTCCTCAGGCGGAAGAGGCCTTCATTGCCTTAAAAAAAGCCTTCTCCTCTGCTCCGGTGCTTTTCTAGGCCAGATCCATCTAGGCCTTTTGCCCTTGAAGTAGATGCCTCCTCCATTGGAGCCGGAGCTGTGCTCACCCAAAAATCTTCTACTGGCAGAATTCTCACCTACGGGTTCTTTTCGAAGACCTTTTCTCCGGCTGAAATATATTACTCCATTGGAGATCGGGAGTTACTCGCCATCAAGTTGGCATTGGAGGAGTGGAGACATCGCTTAGAAGGTTCCGCACATCAGGTGGTCATCTATACTGACCATAAAAATCTGTCTTATTTAGAAACTGCCCAGCGACTGAACCCACGACAAGCTCGTTGGTCGTTGTTTTTCGCCCGTTTCAACTTTCAAATCCACTTCCGGCCAGCCGCCAAGAACATCAGGGCGGATGCCCTTTCTCGCTCCTCAGACATCTCTGGTGTTGAATCCACTCCACAACATATTATCTCGCCTGAATGCCTTGTCTACTCCGCACCCGCTGCCTTTGTACAGGCACCGCCGGGAAAGACTTTCGTGCCAGCTCGCCAACGTCGCAAAATATTAAGATGGGGCCATTCTTCACATGTAGCCAGCCATGCCGGCGTCAGAAAAGCCTGTGCTATCATTTCTAGATACTATTGGTGGCCTTCCTTAGAAAAGGATGTGACAGAATTCATTCAGGCCTGTACCATCTGTGCACATGACAAGACTCCTCGCCAAAGACCTGCTGGCCTACTCCTCCCTCTGCCTATTCCAGATACCCCATGGACACACATTGCTATGGACTTTATTACTGACCTTCCTTCTTTGCATGGCAATACTGTTATTTGGGTGGTAGTGGATAGGTTTTCTAAGATGGCGCACTTTGTTCCTTTGCCTGGCCTCCCGTTGGCTCCTCAGTTGGCGAAATACTTCCTGATGCATATCTTTCGGCTTCATGGGCTTCCTACACACATTGTGTCTGACAGAGGTGTGCAGTTTGTTTCCAAGTTCTGGAGACCCCTTTGTAAACAAATGAAAATTAAACTGGACTTTTCCTCTGCTTATCACCCCCAGTCAAACGGCCAGGTGTAAAGAGTTAATCAGATTCTTGGGCATTATCTTCGCCATTTTGTTTCTGCCCGTCAAGACGATTGGGTCGATCTTCTGCCCTGGGCGGAATTCTCGTATAATTTCAAGGATTCTAAGTCTACGAGGAAGTCCCCGTTCTTGGTAGTATACGGTCGGCATCTTCTTCCGCCTCTGCCCTTGTCCACGTCCTCTGGAGTACCCGCCGTGGATGACATCACACAGGATTTCTCTACCATCTGGCAAGAGACCCAATGTGCCCTTTGTCAAGATTCCGCCCTAAATTCCGAACCTGTGCTGCCAGCCCTGATCTCTGCCTGTACTTACTACGTCTTTTGCCTGCCACTTGTGTACCTCGCTGAACCTCGGCTAACTGTGGGACTGGGCCGCTGTTGGGGGGTAGCGACCTGGGGGGTCACTCGCCGCACAAGACCAACCTGCCTTGCGGTGGGCTCTGGTGAATACCAGTGGCCCCTTAGACTCCGCCCCCCTGACACGGTACGCGCCATCGGTCCCACGGTTAAAGCGGATCCACACCTGAGTCCGCTTCACCCGGTCCGTGACACAGAGCCTTGCACATATTGCCGCAAACATTCACCCACACCAGCCATCAACTGCCACCTCAGACTCTCCATACCACTAAATGGATGAGTTTATGTATTTGACCCCACGTTAAGCTTTACACAATACAACCAAAAAGTTTGTATCTTTTTTTTCCGGGAATCCCCAAAAATTTAACCAAACCAAACAAACAAAGGAATGTTATTGATGATAAAACATTGTCCACAAGTTGTGAATGGATCGCCTGTGCTGTGCCACTTTGGGATCCGGTGTAGGGAGGTTTGACGTCTTCCGAAATCTGTAAAGTGGCTTCAGGCAGGTCAGTGTATCTTGATACCCGGCTTTGTATGGCCAGGTTGTGCATGACCCCACACGCAATTATTATTTTGATGACCTGGGCGGCCTCATACAGCAGGCCAACCCCAGTCTGGTCCAGACAGCGGAAACGCATCTTCATCAAGCCAAAGGCCCGTTCCACCACTGACCGAGTCCTCCTATGTGCAGTGTTATACCGCTCCTGGGCCTGCGAGGATGGGTGGAGGATGGGGGTGAGTAACCAGGGGAGCAATGGATAGCCAGAATCACCTGCCAAAAAAAAACACAAAATAAGCACACACCATAATCCAAAAAACAAATGGGCCCCTTTGCCACATATGTAGTGGCAGGCCCCATAACTAGCCTAGACAGAGAAACCTAAACAACAACCATCTAAAGTGTATCTAAACAAGTACCATCATGCTACTAAGGAAGAGCCACAAGTACCTTACATGCTACTTACAAATACGGCATGTTAGGTTACTTTAAACTGCTAAGAACAGGGAACAACAGACAGAGGCCTAAGGGGAAGAGGCTCAAAAATGTGCTGTTTAGCATTCCAGCATTAGTGAACAGGGACAATAGGTGAGCTGTGCAGTGTCAGTGCAAAGCACAGTTCTGATGAGGCAACATGCACATCCACCCAGCACACTCCTGTACAATGACTCTGGGATGTAACATAGCTAAAAGGCCCAGGACAGAAAGGTATAATGGCGAATCACAAACAAAGCCATAGGAGGAAATACTGGTAAGTAAGTGAGGGTTAACTTCTACTGTTTCATTGGAGTCTATAACAGATTAGTGGGGTACTGGCACGGAGCAATCAGAAAAATCATGCTGGACGGCACAAACTATTTTTAAACACATACGTTGGCATGTCGGCTATATTATAAAAGCCCAACTTAACGGCATTGCAGGCTTCCGCTGTGTCAGGGAAAAAAATAAATTTTGGTGCCAGGGTAGCCATGCCATCCAAAAACTTGGTAAGGCTGCGGCTCAGCGTAGACTGGGACATCCCCACGGAGAAGGCACCCAGTCTCTGGAACGAGCCGTTTGCCAAAAACTGCAGGCAGCCAACCAATTTGTTCATACCTGCAATTGCATGCCCCTTCCTTGTGGTGCGGGCTAACCATGGCCGCAGCTGGCTATACAAGTCCTGGAGAGAAACACAGTTAAGGCGGGTGAGCTCGAATAGCTCAAGGTCATGCATGCCATGGATGTCCAAACGTGTTCGGTGCAGCCTGGTTTCTGCCATGCTCAAAAGAACCAGCCCGCGGAGCTGACGCCTTGGATGATCGCGCACAGAAGAATGCATTTCAAACTCCCGGAGAGCAAATACGGCTGCTAAGACTGCCCGTAAGTGAAGCGTCGACACCCTCGTTAAATTGGGCTGGTTTCAATCGGAAATCAAGGCTCTGAATCAATTAAAAAACGGACCAATCAACGGGCCGTCCGTTTTCAAGTTCAGCCGCTTGCGAGCAGTCAATCGGAAAGGCGCATGCCGACACAGCTGAGCGCATAAACGCACACAAAAACCAACGTAGCACCCTTTCATGACCCGATCACAGCCCAAAACCAACGGAAAAACGTACGGGATAGCTGAACGGGGAGGCTCTGCATCAGGCCACATATGCTAGTTATTCGCTAACATGCATTTCAGTACTCTTCAGCAATGCTCTAATGTCCTGTTTTTCCAATGCTTAAACCACAATTGCTTAATATATGCTAGCAGGCCAGCCATTGGGACACTTTTTTTCCTGCAATACTTATTAGACCATTGATCTGAAACAACCTTGTTGACACCACATTCATGTTCGTCATGTACTGTAGTTCTTCTAAATTAGGGTAGAGTTTGAATAATATTAAACCATAACGAGTATGTTCTTTCATTTAAAGTGTTTATTTTTGCTTACACCATATTTCTTGATTCCGCACTGTGCAACATTTGCATGTGAGATGTTCGCATGCAAGTATTTGTGCCAATAACAAAAGACACAAGCATGCATGTTGTGTCTTTTGTCATTGAAAATAGTAATGCTGCAAATACCAGCATGTTCTCTTTTCAATAAAAACAGACATGCAGTGTATATATATATATTTTTTTTTAAATGTTTAAAATTACAAAGTGAAAACAAAAGTTGTGCCCCCCTTCCTGAGACAACCAGCCCAGGCACCAGACATAGTGGATAGTAACCCAGGGCTCCTGTCCTATTAATGAACCAGCCCCTATGTCCCTTGACATGGGAGTGATGTTGGGGATACCACTGGAAGAAACGAGGGAGCAGAGCTTTTTTAATACAGAGGTAAAGCATCTGTGTATTCTTCCGCATGTGACTTTAATGTCACTGGAGGGGAAAGTCATGGAGGGGGATACCACTATGAGATTCCCTTCCATACCCCTCTAGAGATAGGACCTATACCTGTACACAGGGTAGGGGGGCAGTATGTTACTTACACATCCTCTTATGCCACTGGGGGTGTGAAAAAGCTTGGTGCCCAGGGGTTCCAGTCCCCTGATCCCTGGGTTACCAGCCCCTATGCCTGGTGCCTGGGCTGTATGACACAGGGAGGGGGGGCGGCACATTTTTTTTAAACCAATATATATATATATATATATATATATATATATATATATCATGTAATTTTCGGTAAAAAAAAACACGTGAAGTGGGCTTTTTCCTTATGTTCACGACAGGAGTAAAATGTCCACTCAAAAACTCTGAATCACCCAAATTTGCCTTCAAGACAGTTTTCCATGCAAACGTTTTCCCATTAGGGATGAGCGAATCGATCCGGACGAACCCGGATTCGATCCGAATTCCATGACAAATTCGATTCGGATCGAATCCGAATTTCCCCGCGATTCGAGCAAAGTTTTTTTCTAAAATCCATTCATTTCAATGACAGGCATTCTAGGAGGGTCTACGTGACATGTCCAGACATGTAAGCTGGGGCAGTGTATGCTGGGACAGTCACATGCATCAGCAGCCAGCAAGCCCGGTGACGTCACAGCGCTATATAAGGCGGCGGCCATCTTGCTTTTGCGCATTTGTCTATTGCATTCGTGAGAGCCAGGACTCAGAGGACTCAGGAGGACACTGCAGACTGTATTCAGGGAGAGATAGGTAGAGAGTTAGGGACAGCCAGTAGACAGCCAGTAGACAGGCGGGAGACAGGCAGAAAGTCAGGGAGAAGCAGGGAAAGGTAGAAAAAAACGGATGCAGTGACAGGTATTTTTTTTTTGTTTTCATGCAGCCTGAGTGTTACTGCCTGGGTCACTGGCTTTGTTAGCTGTTTCACCCTGGTTAACCACTGTTGCTTTGCATAGTACTACTGCTCCCAGGTGCACTGCTGTTGTGGCATCCCATTCTGTGACTACACCAGCCTCTATTTACTATAACCTTTTGCACTTATTCTAAAAGTAACTTGGCCTGATAAAGACACTTTTGCTTTGCATAGTACTACTGCTCCCAGGTGCACTGCTGTTGTGGCATCCCATTCTGTGACTACACCAGCCTCTATTTACTATAACCCTTTGCACTTATTCTAAAAGTAATTTGGCCTGATAAAGACATTTTTGCTTTGCATAGTACTACTGCTCCCAGGTGCACTGCGGTTGGGGCATCCCATTCTGTGACTACACCAGCCTCTATTTACTATAACCCTTTGCACTTATTCTAAAAGTAATTTGGCCTGATAAAGACACTTTTGCTTTGCATAGTACTACTGCTCCCAGGTGCACTGCGGTTGGGGCATGCCATTCTGTGACTACACCAGCCTCTATTTACTATAACCCTTTGCACTTATTCTAAAAGTAATTTGGCCTGATAAAGACACTTTTGCTTTGCATAGTACTACTGCTCCCAGGTGCACTGAGGTTCTGGCATCCCATTCTGTGACTACACCAGCCTCTATTTACTATAACCCTTTGCACTTATTCTAAAAGTAATTTGGCCTGATAAAGACACTTTTGCTGTGCATAGTACTACTGCTCCCAGGTGCTCTGCTGTTGGGGCATCCCATTCTGTAACATACCATACCCCTCTTTATTTACACTAAGCAGCTCTCTTATTTACACTAAGCAGGCCTGTTGGAGGCTGAGTGTTACTGCTCACTTTTGGTGTGCATTATATTCTGTTTCATATAGACCCATCGCTGCCTGGGGGTTCTTAAAATATCACCTACTACCACACCAGGCAGACAAGTGCCTGGAAGTGAAAAGAGGAGTGGCAGAGGCCAAGATTCTGCAGGCAGAGGTCGCAGCAGACTGGGGGCCAGTAGCAGCAGGAGTCACGCTGAGAGACCTAATCTGCCAGTATCTGCTAGCGGTCGGGTCTCCACCAGTAACGCATCTGCCGTGGTAGATTGGTTGACGCGCTCATCAACAACATCATCACAACTTACGTCTGAGACCCCCAGTCTAGGGTCGGTAGGTTCCTCTGACACAACCCTGAGTTGGCATGCCCCGAGAGCAGTCCCTGTCCTCCCATTGCCTCTGTCCTACGCCGTTCCCTCCCCCAGCGACGTATCCTATGCTTTGGGTTCAGCTCCACTCTTTAGTGAGGAGGACGATCAGATAGAGGACAGTCAGCAGCTACTGCCCAGCCAAGGAATGGAGGTGGCTTCTTTAGCTAGGCAGACAAATAGTGATGTGGACAGTGTCGTGGGTGCTGCAAGCATTCCAGCTCCTGCGCCAGACACTGTTGACGAATCCACGAACATCAGTGACGTACAGCCACAACTCGGTGATAATGATGATGACGATGAAGCCGATCGCACTTGGGAGCCGGGTGATGAAGGGGCTTCATCGTCATCCTCAGGAGAAGAGGGGCGCAGGTTGCCCCGGAGTCAGCAGCTCAGGCAGCAAGGTGTTAGCAGCATGGTTGGCAGGCAGCATGGGGGCACAATTGTAAAACCTGGAGCCAAACGGGGCCAGGGCCGGGGTAGAGCACCTGCTGCGCGGCAGGCTACCTTATCGGGAGGTAGTGGGGCAGGGGTTCCTGGAGTTGGCGACTGAGCTGAACTGGAGGAGGAGGAGGAAGAGGAGTTGCCCAGCGAAACACAGTTTAGGCTTGGCGAAATGGCTGGTTTATCTAGTCAGCAGACAGGAGAGGAGGAGCAGGAGCAGCCAGAGGAGCTAGAGGTTTTTGAGGAAGGCGAGACAGAGGACCCGGGCACACCGTGGCAGTATGCAGTGGAGATGGAGACAGGTAGTCCATCCGAGTCACTTGCGCAAATGGCAGGAAGCATGCTCACGTGCTTGCGTAGTGACCCCAGAATTGTCTCCATCTGTTGGCGGGATGACTTCTGGCTTTCCCCTTTATTGGACCCTCACTTCCGGCACAAAATGGGGGCATTTTTTAAACCCACCGAGAGGGAGGACAAACTGAACTACTACAAAGACATTCTACGTGTGATGCCCAGCGGGACACCAGCCTTCTGTAAGCAGGCAACCCCCAATCTCTACCGCCGCTTCTGCCTATAGTCAAGCCCCCGCTTGCCGGGACGCTAGGCACACCTCACCGGACACGGTTGCCCCCAGGTCTTAATAGGCGCAAAGGATGGCTGCTTACGGTGAAGGCCGATGAACCACGAGGGTATCCCGAAGCCGAGGTCGTTCATAGGTAGTCAATCCGGAGGGTGCGTCAGAGTACAGGGATGAGACAGGTGCGTAGTCAGGGGTAGCCAATGGGTCAAGCCAGGAGGTCAGAGATCGCAGGGTATCCAGAGGGGCAGGCAGGTTCGCAGTCAGACAAAGCAGAGGTCGGTACAGGCAGCAGACAGGGATGGTCGATCAAGCCGGGTCATGATCAGATAACAGCTAACAGAATCACACCCTAATCACAAGAGACTATCACGGGCACTGAGTGCTGGGCTGACTCACTGGTGTAACTTACAACACTGTGAGTGATTGGACACACTATCCAGGGGCTGGTCAGTCTTGGCTGCAGGGCTGATCAGCCCCTGATTCCCATCAGGTGTGGAGCACTCTGCGCTGCCTGCCACACACAGCACAGCGCCTCCTAGTGGCAAAATTTACAGACTGCGGGACGCGCACCTGCACAGCCAGAGAGGGGCGAGGGAGGCTGCCAGAGTGACGCGCCGCGCTCCCAGCAGCAGGAGTGCTGCGTCGCCTCGCGGACGCTCGCCGCCGGCCCCCTGGCAGAGGTAAATTCCTTACACTACGTAGGCAGTTGGCCGATGCCTATCTGCGCCATGGTCCATACTCTCGCAGGTCTGACTCGAGGGGACCTCTGCGCTCACCTTCCACTGTCATGGCTGCTGGGGGAGTTGGCAGGAGCAGCAGCAGCAGCTCCATCAACAGCAGCCTCAGTCTTCAGTCGCTAATGAGTAGCTTTCTACACCCCCATAGTGAGGCTACTCATGAGCAGCAGGAAGACCTGGAGCAGGACCTGAACCAGCAGGTCATGTCATACTTTGACATGACCATGCCAACACACCTTGAGGATCCGCTGGACTTCTGGGCAGCCAAACTTGATTTGTGGCCGCAACTAGCAGAGTTTGCCCTGGAAAAGCTGTCCTGCCCGGCAAGTAGCGTGCCATCTGAGTGGGTGTTACGGCGAGGAGAACTCATCTGTCAACTAAAAATGTGGAGAGACTCACCTTTGTCAAAATGAATCAGGTATGGATCAGCCAGGATTTCCACCCACCAATGCCTGATGCATGCGACTAGATTCAGCATGGTGCCCCGTTTTACACTTTCCAAATGGTGCAAAACATATTTATGTCTTTAGGCCAATTTTTGGGCTCCTGCTGATGCCAACTTCAGGGTGTGATTCATCCAATTTTTGGGCTCCTGAAGCCAACCCCAGTGTCTCTTTAAAGTAATGTTTGGGCTCCTGCTGCTGCTGCTGCCAACTCCAGGGTGTGATTCATCCAATTTTTGGGCTCCTGCTGCCAACCCCAGTGTCTCTTTAAAGTAATGTTTGGGCTCCTGCTGCTGCTGCTGCTGCCAACTCCAGGGTGTGATTCATCCAATTTTTGGGCTCCTGAAGCCAACCCCAGTGTCTCTTTAAAGTAATGTTTGGGCTCCTGCTGCTGCTGCCGACTCCAGGGTGTGATTCATCCAATTTTTGGGCTCCTGAAGCCAACCCCAGTGTCTCTTTAAAGTAATGTTTGGGCTCCTGCTGCTGCTGCTGCTGCCGCTGCTGCCAACTCCAGGGTGTGATTCATCCAATTTTTGGGCTCCTGAAGCTCACTCCAGTGTCTCTTTAAAGTAATATTTGGGCTCCTGCTGCTGCTGCCAACTCCAGGGTGTGATTCATCCAATTTTTGGGCTCCTGAAGCCAACCCCAGTGTCTCTATAAAGTAATGTTTGGGCTCCTGCTGCTGCTGCTGCTGCTGCTGCCAACTCCAGGGTGTAATTCATCCAGTTTTTGGGCTCCTGAAGCCAACCCCAGTGTCTCTTTAAAGTAATATTTGGGCTCCTGCTGCTGCTACTGCCAACTCCAGGGTGTGATTCATCCAATTTTTGGGCTCCTGAAGCCAACCCCAGTGTCTCTTTAAAGTAATGTTTGGGCTCCTGCTGCTGCTGCTGCTGCCAAGTCCAGGGTGTGAATCATCAAATTTTTGGGCTCCTGAAGCCAACTCCAGTGTCTCTTTAAAGTAATGTTTGGGCTCCTGCTGCTGCCAACTCCAGGGTGTGATTCATCCAATTTTTGGGCTCCTGAAGCCAACCCCAGTGTCTCTTTAAAGTAATATTTGGGCTCCTGCTGCTGCTGCTGCCAACTCCAGGGTGTGATTCATCCAATTTTTGGGCTCCTGAAGCCAACCCCAGTGTCTCTTTAAAGTAATGTTTGGGCTCCTGCTGCTGCTGCCAACTCCTGCCAACTCCAGGGTGTGAATCATCCAATTTTTGGGCTCCTGAAGCCAACTCCAGTGTCTCTTTAAAGTAATGATTGGGCTCCTGCTGCTGCTGCCAACTCCAGGGTGTGATTCATCCAATTTTTGGGCTCCTGCTGCCAACCCCAGTGTCTCTTTAAAGTAATGTTTGGGCTCCTGCTGCTGCCAACTCCAGGGTGTGATTCATCCAATTTTTGGGCTCCTGAAGCCAACCCCAGTGTCTCTTTAAAGTAATGTTTGGGCTCCTGCTGCTGCTGCCGACTCCAGGGTGTGATTCATCCAATTTTTGGGCTCCTGAAGCCAACCCCAGTGTCTGCTTAAAGTAATGTCTGGGCTACTGCTGCTGCTGCTGCCAACTCCAGGGTGTGATTCATCCAATCTTTGGGCTCCTGCTGCCAACCCCAGTGTCTCTTTAAAGTAATGTTTGGGCTCCTGCTGCTGCTGCTGCCAACTCCAGGGTGTGATTCATCCAATTTTTGGGCTCCTGAAGCCAACCCCAGTGTCTCTTTAAAGTAATGTTTGGGCTCCTGCTGCTGCTGCCAACTCCAGGGTGTGATTCATCCAATTTTTGGGCTCCTGCTGCCAACCCCAGTGTCTCTTTAAAGTAATGTTTGGGCTCCTGCTGCTGCTGCTGCTGCCAACTCCAGGGTGTGATTCATCCAATTTTTGGGCTCCTGAGGCCAACCGCAGTGTCTCTTTAAAGTAATATTTGGGCTCCTGCTGCTGCTGCTGCCAACTCCAGGGTGTGATTCATCCAATTTTTGGGCTCCTGAAGCCAACCCCAGTGTCTCTTTAAAGTAATGTTTGGGCTCCTGCTGCTGCTGCCAACTCCAGGGTGTGAATCAACCAATTTTTGGGCTCCTGAAGCCAACCCCAGTGTCTCTTTAAAGTAATGTTTGGGCTCCTGCTGCTGCTGCTGCCAACTCCAGGGTGTGATTCATCCAATCTTTGGGCTCCTGCTGCCAACCCCAGTGTCTCTTTAAAGTAATGTTTGGGCTCCTGCTGCTGCTTCTGCTGCCAACTCCAGGGTGTGATTCATCCAATTTTTGGGCTCCTGAAGCCAACCCCAGTGTCTCTTTAAAGTAATGTTTGGGCTCCTGCTGCTGCTGCCGACTCCAGGGTGTGATTCATCCAATTTTTGGGCTCCTGAAGCCAACCCCAGTGTCTGCTTAAAGTAATGTCTGGGCTACTGCTGCTGCTGCTGCTGCTGCCGACTCCAGGGTGTGATTCATCCAATCTTTGGGCTCCTGCTGCCAACCCCAGTGTCTCTTTAAAGTAATGTTTGGGCTCCTGCTGCTGCCAACTCCAGGGTGTGATTCATCCAATTTTTGGACTCCTGAAGCCAACCCCAGTGTCTCTTTAAAGTAATGTTTGGGCTCCTGCTGCTGCTGCTGCCAACTCCAGGGTGTGATTCATCCAATTTTTGGGCTCCTGCTGCCAACCCCAGTGTCTCTTTAAAGTAATGTTTGGGCTCCTGCTGCTGCTGCTGCTGCCAACTCCAGGGTGTGATTCATCCAATTTTTGGGCTCCTGAGGCCAACCGCAGTGTCTCTTTAAAGTAATATTTGGGCTCCTGCTGCTGCTGCTGCCAACTCCAGGGTGTGATTCATCCAATTTTTGGGCTCCTGAAGCCAACCCCAGTGTCTCTTTAAAGTAATGTTTGGGCTCCTGCTGCTGCTGCCAACTCCAGGGTGTGAATCAACCAATTTTTGGGCTCCTGAAGCCAACCCCAGCGTCTCTTTAAAGTAATGTTTGGGCTCCTGCTGCTGCTGCTGCTGCTGCCAACTCCAGGGTGTGATTCATCCAATTTTTGGGCTCCTGAAGCCAACTCCAGTGTCTCTTTAAAGTAATGTTTGGGCTCCTGCTGCTGCTGCTGCTGCTGCCAACTCCAGGGTGTGATTCATCCAATTTTTGGGCTCCTGCTGCCAACCCCAGTGTCTGCTTAAAGTAATGTTTGGGCTACTGCTGCTGCTGCTGCTGCTGCTGCTGCTGCTGCCAACTCCAGGGTGTGATTCATCCAATTTTTGGGCTCCTGCTGCCAACCCCAGTGTCTCTTTAAAGTAATGTTTGGGCTCCTGCTGCTGCTGCTGCCAACTCCAGGGTGTGATTCATCCAATTTTTGGGCTCCTGAAGCCAACCCCAGTGTCTCTTTAAAGTAATGTTTGGGCTCCTGCTGCTGCTGCCAACTCAAGGGTGTGATTCATCCAATCTTTGGGCTCCTGCTGCCAACCCCAGTGTCTCTTTAAAGTAATGTTTGGGCTCCTGCTGCTGCTGCTGCTGCCAACTCCAGGGTGTGATTCATCCAATTTTTGGGCTCCTGAAGCCAACCCCAGTGTCTCTTTAAAGTAATATTTGGGCTCCTGCTGCTGCTGCTGCCAACTCCAGGGTGTGATTCATCCAATTTTTGGGCTCCTGAAGCCAACCCCAGTGTCTCTTTAAAGTAATGTTTGGGCTCCTGCTGCTGCCAACTCCAGGGTGTGATTCATCCAATTTTTGGGCTCCTGCTGCCAACCCCAGTGTCTGCTTAAAGTAATGTTTGGGCTACTGCTGCTGCTGCTGCTGCCAACTCCAGGGTGTGATTCATCCAATCTTTGGGCTCCTGCTGCCAACCCCAGTGTCTCTTTAAAGTAATGTTTTGGCTCCTGCTGCTGCTGCTGCCAACTCCAGGGTGTGATTCATCCAATTTTTGGGCTCCTGAAGCCAACCCCAGTGTCTCTTTAAAGTAATGTTTGGGCTCCTGCTGCTGCTGCTGCCAACTCCAGGGTGTGATTCATCCAATCTTTGGGCTCCTGCTGCCAACCCCAGTGTCTCTTTAAAGTAATGTTTGGGCTCCTGCTGCTGCTGCTGCCAACTCCAGGGTGTGATTCATCCAATTTTTGGGCTCCTGAAGCCAACCCCAGTGTCTCTTTAAAGTAATGTTTGGGCTCCTGCTGCTGCTGCCAACTCCAGGGTGTGATTCATCCAATCTTTGGGCTCCTGCTGCCAACCCCAGTGTCTCTTTAAAGTAATGTTTGGGCTCCTGCTGCTGCTGCCAACTCCAGGGTGTGATTCATCCAATTTTTGGGCTCCTGAAGCCAACCCCAGTGTCTCTTTAAAGTAATATTTGGGCTCCTGCTGCTGCCAACTCCAGGGTGTGATTCATCCAATTTTTGGGCTCCTGAAGCCAACCCCAGTGTCTCTTTAAAGTAATGTTTGGGCTCCTGCTGCTGCTGCTGCCAACTCCAGGGTGTGATTCATCCAATTTTTGGGCTCCTGCTGCCAACCCCAGTGTCTGCTTAAAGTAATGTTTGGGCTACTGCTGCTGCTGCTGCCAACTCCAGGGTGTGATTCATCCAATCTTTGGGCTCCTGCTGCCAACCCCAGTGTCTCTTTAAAGTAATGTTTGGGCTCCTGCTGCTGCTGCTGCCAACTCCAGGGTGTGATTCATCAAATTTTTGGGCTCCTGAAGCCAACCCCAGTGTCTCTATAAAGTAATGTTTGGGCTCTTGCTGCTGCTGCTGCTGCTGCCAACTCCAGGGTGTGATTCATCCAATCTTTGGGCTCCTGCTGCCAACCCCAGTGTCTCTTTAAAGTAATGTTTGGGCTCCTGCTGCTGCTGCTGCTGCCAACTCCAGGGTGTGATTCATCCAATTTTTGGGCTCCTGAAGCCAACCCCAGTGTCTCTTTAAAGTAATATTTGGGCTCCTGCTGCCAACTCCAGGGTGTGATTCATCCAATTTTTGGGCTCATGAAGCCAACCCCAGTGTCTCTTTAAAGTAATGTTTGGGCTCCTGCTGCTGCTGCTGCCAACTTCAGGGTGTGAATCAACCAATTTTTGGGCTCCTGAAGCCAACCCCAGTGTCTCTTTAAAGTAATGTTTGGGCTCCTGCTGCTGCTGCTGCCAACTCCAGGGTGTGATTCATCCAATTTTTGGGCTCCTGCTGCCAACCCCAGTGTCTCTTTAAAGTAATGTTTGGGCTCCTTCTGCTGCTGCTGCTGCCAACTCCAGGGTGTGATTCATCCAATCTTTGGGCTCCTGCTGCCAACCCCAGTGTCTCTTTAAAGTAATGTTTGGGCTCCTGCTGCTGCTGCTGCCAACTCCAGGGTGTGATTCATCCAATTTTTGGGCTCCTGAAGCCAACCCCAGTGTCTCTTTAAAGTAATGTTTGGGCTCCTGCTGCTGCTGCTGCTGCCAACTCCAGGGTGTGATTCATCCAATTTTTGGGCTCCTGAAGCCAACTCCAGTGTCTCTTTAAAGTAATGTTTGGGCTCCTGCTGCTGCTGCCAACTCCAGGGTGTGATTCATCCAATTTTTGGGCTCCTGAAGCCAACCCCAGTGTCTCTTTAAAGTAATGTTTGGGCTCCTGCTGCTGCTGCTGCTGCCAACTCCAGGGTGTGATTCATCCAATTTTTGGGCTCCTGCTGCCAACCCCAGTGTCTCTTTAAAGTAATGTTTGGGCTCCTGCTGCTGCTGCTGCTGCCAACTCCAGGGTGTGAATCATCCAATTTTTGGGCTCCTGAAGCCAACCCCAGTGTCTCTTTAAAGTAATGTTTGGGCTCCTGCTGCTGCTGCTGCCAACTCCAGGGTGTGATTCATCCAATTTTTGGGCTCCTGAAGCCAACCCCAGTGTCTCTTTAAAGTAATGTTTGGGCTCCTGCTGCTGCTGCTGCCAACTCCAGGGTGTGAATCATCCAATTTTTGGGCTCCTGAAGCCAACCCCAGTGTCTCTTTAAAGTAATGTTTGGGCTCCTGCTGCTGCTGCTGCCAACTCCAGGGTGTGATTCATCCAATCTTTGGGCTCCTGCTGCCAACTCCAGTGTCTCTTTAAAGTAATGTTTGGGCTCCTGCTGCTGCTGCTGCCAACTCCAGGGTGTGATTCATCCAATTTTTGGGCTCCTGAAGCCAACTCCAGTGTCTCTTTAAAGTAATGTTTGGGCTCCTGCTGCTGCTGCTGCTGCTGCCAACTCCAGGGTGTGATTCATCCAATTTTTGGGCTCCTGAAGCCAACCCCAGTCTCTCTTTAAAGTAATGTTTGGGCTCCTGCTGCTGCTGCTGCTGCTGCTTCCAACTCCAGGGTGTGATTCATCCAATTTTGGGCTCCTGCTGCCAAATCCAGTGTCTCTTTAAAGTAATATTTGGGCTCCTGCTGCTGCTGCTTGCAACTGCAGGGTGTGATTCATCCAATCTTTGGGCTCCTGCAGCCAACTCCAGTGTCTCTTTCAAGCTATGTTTGGGCTCCTGCTGCTGCTGCTGCTGCTGCTGCTGCTTGAAACTCCAGGGTGTGTCAGTCAATTTTTGGGCTCCTGCTGCTGCCAACTCCAGTGTCTCTTTCAGCCAATGTTTGGGCTCCTGCTGCTGCTTGCAACTCCAGGGTGTGATTCATCCAATTTTTGGGCTCCTGCTGCTGCCAACTCCAGTGTCTCTTTAAAGCAATGTTTGGGCTCCTGCCCCGCATAGTGATGCCACTTCAATTCTCTGCAATTGTGCCGCTCTGCGATTCTATTAGCGATGCCTCTGATCTGCATGTGATATTTATTTACAGTATTATTTAGAAACAAATGAACCTGCACTGCTATATATAGGCTGAATGGGTGCTGGCAACGGGCTGTTTATATATACTACAAATAGATATATCTGTGGGTTACCAGATAACCACAGAAAACAATTCTGCCCGAATGAAGTATGCCGCGCACCATATATATTAGATAAAATATAGTAATTTATTTTATCAAATCCAAGTCCTACATACAGAAAAATACATACATCTAAAAAACACAATTTAAAAAGCCCCAGACATTTGGGGTGGGATGGCTATCAGGTGGTTAATATTGGTCCCTATATAATGTCATCAAGTTCCTTCACAAGTATTAATCTAGAAATGTAATAATAAAAATGCAAAATAGTGTGGGATATGTATATATACAACTAATTATCAGAAAAAATAAGTGGCCAGTGCAATTAAAGTGACAAGTGCTATTTAGCTATTAAAGTGACAAGTGCTATAAAGCTATTCCAGTCCAAAGTGCTGGGAAATATTTACAAAGCTAGCTATTGGCAGTGAGTTGAGAAAAACAACATAAATATTCAAGATATACTGGGAACTAATAGTCTACTATGGCATCCAGTTTTAGTACATCACCGTATGATAGGCCCCATCCAGCAGAGTATACACACGACGCGTTGCGTGGTGATCCCCTCACCACTTCATCAGGTTGGTTGTATGTCCCTGGCGCTCACCTTTTATTCCCCCGGTCTCCAATCGCATCCATGCCTGGCGAGGGTGCGGCCGCACGTAACCGCGCGCCCCGTCCGAGCCTCACAGAGCTCGCAGGGGCCACGCCGCACGTACTTCCCACTTCCCCCGGGTTGGAACGCTGGGTGGGCGTGGCGGGCATGACGTCACGGCGTGTGTGCGCCTCCTACTGCAGGGGAGAGCGCGCACGCGCCGGGCGTCTGCGCGCGCGCCGGGCCAGCGTCACCTCCAGGTCCTGCGTTCCAACCCGGGGGAAGCGGGAAGTACGATGGGTGGGCGTGGCGGGCATGACGTCACGGCGTGTGTGCGCCTCCTACTGCAGGGGAGAGCGCCCACGCGCCGGGCGTCTGCGCGCGCGCCGGCCCAGCGTCACCTCCGGGTCCTGCGTTCCAACCCGGGGGAAGCGGGAAGTACGTGCGGCGTGGCCCCTGCGAGCTCTGTGAGGCTCGGACGGGGCGCGCGGTTACGTGCGGCCGCACCCTCGCCAGGCATGGACGCGATTGGAGACCGGGGGAATAAAAGGTGAGCGCCAGGGACATACAACCAACCTGATGAAGTGGTGAGGGGATCACCACACAACGCGTCGTGTGTATACTCTGCTGGATGGGGCCTATCATACGGTGATGTACTAAAACTGGATGCCATAGTAGACTATTAGTTCCCAGTATATCTTGAATATTTATGTTGTTTTTCTCAACTCACTGCCAATAGCTAGCTTTGTAAATATTTCCCAGCACTTTGAACTGGAATAGCTTTATAGCACTTGTCACTTTAATAGCTAAATAGCACTTGTCACTTTAATTGCACTGGCCACTTATTTTTTCTGATAATTAGTTGTATATATACATATCCCACACTATTTTGCATTTTTATTATTAAATTTCTAGATTAATACGTGTGAAGGAACTTGATGACATTATATAGGGACCAATATTAACCACCTGATAGCCATCCCACCCCAAATGTCTGGGGCTAATATATGGTGTGCGGCATACTTCATTCGGGCAGAATTGTTTTCTGTGGTTATCTGGTAACCCACAGATATATCTATTTACAGTATTATTTAACTAACCCAGCACGCATCCTATGCGTGTTACAGCAAGGCAAAATGGTTTAAAACCCTATTGAGGCTCTAGGAGGCTCAGAAATAGCCGTTTTTAATAGCGTTTCGTCGCAAATAAATTCGGGTCGAAACGATTTTTGTCGGAAAATTTGGCGAATCAGTCGAATCGAATTTTTCAAAAGTTCGCTCATTTCTAATCCCCATGTCAAAAAAAGCAAAGCTGTAAATTTTGCGAAAGGTGCAAAAATTAATCTCTGGCTTTTCAGGAATTCATGTTACTTTTCTTCTGCTATGATTTCGGATTCAGAATGATGTGCCTTTTGCACTGCATAAATGAGAGAGGAGGATGGACAAATGTATTATCATTCATTGAGTGTAAGATCTACCAAAGGAGTTACTCCATCTACAGCAGCTGGTTTGTTTAACACTTTTACAACATATCAAATGTGGCGTAAACAAATCACTCCAGTCATTTGAAGAGTATGCCAGTAAAATGTTTGAGATAGATTAATTAACAATGGCCGCTAAATGCATTAATCTAAAGAATGAATTAATGTCATGTTACTTAGTCTGGAAATTACAGAAGAGTTTCTGACTTTGTAATAGCCTTCCCTTGTCGATGCTCAGACTGATAATTATGTATAAATTATTTCGGTGGTCCATGTCAGACTAAGGCATACACTCTCCAGACATAATACCAACTTATAGCATTAGATGTGAAGTTATGAGGGGAATCTTCTTATTTATCCTTCAGGACGAAACGTTGGTCCTCTTTATGTAAAGATGAACCTTTCCTGACATGGATTTATAAAGCAATCAAAAGATCAGGGCAAAATGTCTAAACCACTCTGTACTGTACCATGTGGGTCAAACCGTGGAACATAAATAACACGATGACTATCTTTTTAGATCATAGCTTTGCAATGCAACAGAAAGAAAGGCTTAACATAATGAATGGCTTCTTGATGAAGCCATAACACAAATTTACGATTAATTTTCGCTTTAGATAAACTATTAGTCAGCCAGTGTAGTTTAAGTGTTTAACAATGCATTATATAAACAATGCATATATAAAACAATACATTTTAGTATCTAAAAAATGTACTATAATTATGGGTAGCGTTGGCAGGGGTAAGAAACTTTGATTACCCTGATTTAACCCTATTGAGCATGAAATCAAGTGTGGGAATCTTCAAATAACTCAAATATATTTAATATATTTCTATATATATATTTATACTATATTTATAGTATCTTGCATATATTGCATATTATATTTGCAAAGCCCAATAACAACCTGTAAAGCTTTGAGCGACTGCATAATATAGACTGTTCATTGTGGTAAAGACACCGGTTGAAAAACTTATGTGGTTTGTAACCCTAGCTCTGGTAAAAGAAAAACAATTTGTAAACAGAAGCGACGGACAACCCATTCAAGTCCAAATTCTAGAATGAAACCGAAAAACAGTGAGTGAGTTTTAAGACTTCAGGAAAAAGGATTTGACATTGGGTACTTCTTCATAAACCTGGTAAGGGAGAGACACGTGTTAGGGGGTATAGGGGGGTTAAAGGGATCAACAACCCTATATTAAAGGTACAAGGCAGAGAATGCTTTCCTACAACCAAGGATAATACCTACATGGGTAAAAGTGGATGGCGACATATTATCTAATATGCTATTCCAAAACATTGCAAAATCTGATGGATCTGGGCACTTTGGATTTAGTATGTAAAGACATAATTTGCATGGGTCCGCCTAGTGCAAGGGATTATGGGAGAAATTCCATTATCCTTGATTGTATGCCCCATGCAAATTCTTTCACTTTTAGGAAAGCATTCTCTACGATGGGTACTAAAATCCAGTTTACCTTATTGACATATGGTAGACACAGATTATTGGTAATTGCTGGGATGTCCAGTATTTCACTAGTTTGGATAAATTAACAAACAACAATAAGGCTGTTTAAATCAGAAAGAACCAGGTTAAACAGGCAAAGAGAGAACTATGGGATTTACATGGCCACTTGCAAAGGTTGAAGCCATAAACAGCACCAGCTGACATTGGCAAAAATGTTTCATACTTGCTGCCCATAACCTGACCAGTGGCACAATAGCATCATGTGCTCTCCTACCCAGGCAAAGAAAGTGCATGTGGTTTGGTGGCTGATACCAAAGTTGTTTATGAAAAGAATAGAAAGTGCAGACCAAGAATAAAACACAACACAACCTACCAAGGTATAAATCTGTATGGATAACCTGTACTTAAAGTCAACCCAAAAGGATGTCGGGAGAGGAGAGGTAGAAAGGGGGAAGCTCAGTAAGGAATATAGGATAGGAGGATACAGTGTTGGCTGGAAAATTTGCAAATTAGAGAATTGTTTTCTTTTGTTCATGAAGACAAATATCCCTAAAATGTGACAACACCACAAGCCATCCTGGTGGAATGTTCAGCTTTAGGTATGATTTAAAGGTCCTAGATGCTAGTGATACATCGAAAACACAAGTCTGAAGAAGCAAGATGTCAAATCCTGCAAGCTTCTCTGGTTCTTTTGAGACATTTTATAAAACATAGGTTGATTCCAGATGGATGTATTGTTTTTTTACTGTATATGCCTGCTCCTGGATGCAGTCAGCAAAATATCCCCAGATGAGGTTACAAATGTGTAAATAATACAAGCCCACATTGGAGAGAGCATCCAAGCATTGATAAAAGCTGTGAACTGATTTGAAATCCTCTAAGAATGTGGAAAATTGTAGGTACAAAATAGTATTGTAGGTACAAAGCAACATACGTCCAGAAGCAAGAAGCCAGAAGTCTGTGTTCGAGATCGATGTTTGACCCAACTTACCTGCGGCCCCGAGCCACTCCCTGGTCAGCAGTCACCACAAAAAGATGACTGCTGCTCTCATGAGTAAGGCAGCCATCTTTTCATCTCCAATTCCCAATTCTGTCTCTGGAGGACCCCCTGCTCTTGCCCCCACTCCTCATCCACCCCGGTGTTAGGGGCTGCCTGTCAGGGGGCCCCCAGAGGCAGAATTGGACCCCAAAGTTTAGGTTCAGGTTCCCGAACTCAAACTTTTATTCAAAGTCCGGCCGAACTTGCCAAACCCAAACTTTGAGGGTTCGCCCAACACTACCTGCAACCTGTCTCTAAAAGCTGGTAAAAAAACATAGGTCTAGGTTGTACATATCTACAAATGCAAGAGTAAGCCACATGCCATCTTAAGGTGCCTTTGTATGGTGGTCCTCCTCTTATCTACCTCCCATTTGAGGACATACACAGCAATGGATGAATTAGAAACTGGATTACCCGAGACTGAAGTTGCACTATACCTCAAGTGCTGGTGGGAAGAAAAGAGTTGAAGCCATCCCACGCAGCTAAATACCCCTCCCACATGCTCGCAAAGTAAAAAGATGTCAGCCATTCAACCGATTTATAACTGATAACGGTGGTGCATGTAGGTAAGACAAATAGTCAACACTTAGGCAGCCCTCAGCGCTCAGACCCTGTCAGATAGCAACAGGTTCTTTTTCCTATCTCTAAGACTTGGGGAAATACAGACATATTAGTTGCTCACGTTTACTAATGTATGTGGAAGCTGCTCAATGCCTCAAGCAGCCTTTTACTCTAATTTATGAAAGCCGAAAATTGTGTATGCACAGCAATAAATATATTGAGAGCTAGCTTACCTCCAGCCTCCTGGGGAGGGGGGGGCAAAGCTTACCTAAAACAGAAGAGGTATGGGGTGGCTTCCCTTTCCAACTGCCCACAAAATACAGTTGAAAAATATGTCAGCCATTCAAGCAATTTAAAACTGGAGGTACAGATATGCTGCTTTGATGGTGTACTAATAATGAGCCAGATAGTTTTGCTTGTAACTATACATACATACATACATACATACTTACAGTACATATTCTCTTAGGCCCTTATTTATGAAGGAATAGCGACAGGTAGCGACTGGTGAGCGGCCGGTAATGACGGGCCCCGCCACGAGAACGCCGGCTCCCCACTACAATCACACATTTATCAAGCCAATCCTGCTTAGCGACTGAGATAGCGCCAGATAGCCACTCATTCATCATTATTCCAGCCTCAGCCCACAGCGCCAGCGTCCGACCTTGAACAGCGACAGGTATGACCTCTCGCTACCTGGCGCGCTCCAATGCATTTCAATGGGACAATCTTTAAATATTCATAATTAATTGTTCTGATTTTTTTTTTTTTTTTTTTTTTTTTTTTAAATGTGAAAAATTCTGTGACCACTTCTGCCATTTTAGATATTTTTTTTAAGGGAAAAAAAAAAAAAAAAAATTGTACAGAATTGATATTACCGGTCTGATATTAATGTATTCATATTACTAAATTATTTTAAAAACTTGTTTTTTTTTGGTTTCCAAAAATATGGTTGTTTGGGGGTTAAAAAACTACTTTTAACCCATCGCCGCCAGCGCTCTGGGGTTTAAACATGCATTTTACAGCGCGATAATTTTTTGAGCGTAATATTTTAATGAATATGGTGGGGCCAGTATATTCATTATCGCTAGGGCCAGTCGCTATCATGTGCTCCCATACAGCGCGGAACCTGTCAAATAGCGACTCCTCACTCCTTGCTATCAACTACTGAACAACGGCCAAGCACAGCGACTACTAGCGGGCGCTCTGAAAATGCCGCTACAGTCGCTCAACTGTCGCTACCTGCCGCTATTAATGAATCGGCCTCCCCATCTGCAGTAAATGGTACATGAGATTACAAGTAATTTCATTGTTGGAGAAATAATTTCATTAATGTGATTAAAGTGGACACAAACCCAGGATTTTCACTATCCCAGGTTTCAGCTTGCCCCCCTTGTGCACCCTGGTTTGGGATGCCCCACTTTGTGAAAACCCTGGATCGCCCGCTGTTCTCACTTCTCCTTGAGCCCACAGCGCAGACGCGGCTCTTGTCCAATCAGCTTCTCCGGCCAAGCATATTGATGTGTGGCTGGTGAAGCTGAATGGAATACCAGTTGCACACGCGAGTGGTGCACAACATCCTTTAGCCGTGCCACATACAGCAATTCAGTTACGGTGGGCGTTAACGCGCACAGCCAGAAAAGGATGTGAGTGATGCCGCCGCCCTCTGCACATGTGATGTGGGTTCAAGGTAAGGTAAGAACCATGGGCGATCAGAGGGGGGGTTCAAACAGCGGGGCATACCAATCTGGGGTGACCCAGGAAAACAGACCAAAACACGGGATAGTGAAAATAAGGTATCTGGGCACAGATAACCATGCGGTGCACCTGTCCCCCTAATCAATTCAGCCTCTTTATTGGGTCAGAAATCTGAGTGTAAGCAATGGTCCAGACTTGCTTCAAATGTGTATGTTTACAACAAAACTGGTAAGAAAGGTTTATGCAAAATAGAGCTGCAGTAAAAGCAATATGTAGAATATAAAAAGGGCAAATGCTTTAAATTATATTCGGCATAATATACTGTGGAAGTAAAAAGTAAAGGTCCACTATCAAGCAGCCAACAGAATGTGATGGCACAAAGATTTAGAGCTGTTTAGAGTAGTTACACAAAAATGAACTCTTTAAACCTTTTCACTATGAATCATATCAACCTTGGTCTGTTCATCTACAGCTGTAAATAACCATAGGACTGTTAATTTTAATGGATTCATCTGTTTAAAGTATTCATGGCATTACCTTGTGATGCTTGGTAATCTCTGTTTAAAAGTCTTAAACCAAACTGCCAAGCTAAATAATTCAAAATAAAAATAAATGTAACATAAAAAATAATAGACAGCAAAACAATATCATTTTTGCTTGAAGCATAGAATTTTGGAAGTATTCCTAGATTGGTTTTGTACCGTTAGGACTAGATTAGAGTTTACTAATTCTCCTTTTGTAAAATGACGAATCACAAAATGCTGAAAGACATCTTTGCATGAATTAACACTCATTAATATTGACATTTAGATCATCTTATGTGTTAGTTACAAAGCATGATTAGGACTATGTGATTGATCGCAGGATCAAAAAGTTACTTTCACTTTGTTATAGATTTTTAAACTACTGTTACTAGGGATGAGCGAATCGATCCGGACGAACCCGGATTCGATCCGAATTTCAGGAAAAATTCGATTCGGATCGAATCCGAATTTCCCCGCGATTCGATCACTCGAAGTTTTCCTTTAACATCCATTCATTTACATTTACAGGCATTCTAAGATGGCGGACGGGACATGTCTGGACATGTATCCCGCGCCAGTGCAAGCTGGGGCAGTCACATGCAGCCTATCAGCAGCCAGCAAGCCCAGTGACGTCACACAGCGGTATTTAACGGCGGCCATCTTGCTTTTCCTCATTTCTCTATTGCATTCGTGAGAGACAGAACGCTGTGTAGCTGAGGGACAGACAGGGACAGGCTGGAGACAGGCAGGAGACAGACAGGAGACAGACAGGAGACAGACAGAAAGTCAGCGAAAAACAGGGAAAGGAAGGGAAAATCGGAGGCTGTCAGTTTTTTTTTTTTTTTCATCCAGCCTGACAGGCTTTGTTAGCGTTTTCAGGCTGCTTATACTAACTGTGCATATATACTGAACTGATCTTAAGTCTGCTGTGAGGCATCCCATTCTGTGACTACACCAGCCTCTGTTTAAGACCATATAAGCATTTGCTCTTATCATATTTGAAATTAGGCCTGATAAAGACACTTTTGCTGGGCAAAGCACTACTGGACCCTGCCAGGTGCACTCCTATTTGGGGCATCCCATTCTGTGACTACAGCAGCCTCTGTTTAAGACCATATAAGCATTTGCTCTTATCATATTTGAAATTAGGCCTGATAAAGACACTTTTGCTGGGCAAAGCACTACTGGACCCTGCCAGGTGCACTCCTATTTGGGGCATCCCATTCTGTGACTACAGCAGCCTCTGTTTAAGACCATATAAGCATTTGCTCTTATCATATTTGAAATTAGGCCTGATAAAGACACTTTTGCTGGGCAAAGCACTACTGGACCCTGCCAGGTGCACTCCTATTTGGGGCATCCCATTCTGTGACTACAGCAGCCTCTGTTTAAGACCATATAAGCATTTGCTCTTATCATATTTGAAATTAGGCCTGATAAAGACACTTTTGCTGGGCAAAGCACTACTGGACCCTGCCAGGTGCACTCCTATTTGGGGCATCCCATTCTGTGACTACAGCAGCCTCTGTTTAAGACCATATAAGCATTTGCTCTTATCATATTTGAAATTAGGCCTGATAAAGACACTTTTGCTGGGCAAAGCACTACTGGACCCTGCCAGGTGCACTCCTATTTGGGGCATCCCATTCTGTGACTACAGCAGCCTCTGTTTAAGACCATATAAGCATTTGCTCTTATCATATTTGAAATTAGGCCTGATAAAGACACTTTTGCTGGGCAAAGCACTACTGGACCCTGCCAGGTGCACTCCTATTTGGGGCATCCCATTCTGTGACTAAAGCAGCCTCTGTTTAAGACCATATAAGCATTTGCTCTTATCATATTTGAAATTAGGCCTGATAAAGACACTTTTGCTGGGCATAGCACTACTGGACCCTGCCAGGTGCACTCCTATTTGGGGCATCCCATTCTGTGACTACAGCAGCCTCTGTTTAAGACCATATAAGCATTTGCTCTTATCATATTTGAAATTAGGCCTGATAAAGACACTTTTGCTGGGCAAAGCACTACTGGACCCTGCCAGGTGCACTCCTATTTGGGGCATCCCATTCTGTGACTACAGCAGCCTCTGTTTAAGACCATATAAGCATTTGCTCTTATCATATTTGAAATTAGGCCTGATAAAGACACTTTTGCTGGGCAAAGCACTACTGGACCCTGCCAGGTGCACTCCTATTTGGGGCATCCCATTCTGTGACTACAGCAGCCTCTGTTTAAGACCATATAAGCATTTGCTCTTATTATATTTGAAATTAGGCCTGACAAAGACACTTTTGCTGGGCATAGCACTACTGGACCCTGCCAGGTGCACTCCTATTTGGGGCATCCCATTCTGTGACTAAAGCAGCCTCTGTTTAAGACCATATAAGCATTTGCTCTTATCATATTTGAAATTAGGCCTGATAAAGACACTTTTGCTGGGCAAAGCACTACTGGACCCTGCCAGGTGCACTCCTATTTGGGGCATCCCATTCTGTGACTACAGCAGCCTCTGTTTAAGACCATATAAGCATTTGCTCTTATCATATTTGAAATTAGGCCTGATAAAGACACTTTTGCTGGGCAAAGCACTACTGGACCCTGCCAGGTGCACTCCTATTTGGGGCATCCCATTCTGTGACTACAGCAGCCTCTGTTTAAGACCATATAAGCATTTGCTCTTATCATATTTGAAATTAGGCCTGATAAAGACACTTTTGCTGGGCAAAGCACTACTGGACCCTGCCAGGTGCACTCCTATTTGGGGCATCCCATTCTGTGACTACAGCAGCCTCTGTTTAAGACCATATAAGCATTTGCTCTTATCATATTTGAAATTAGGCCTGATAAAGACACTTTTGCTGGGCAAAGCACTACTGGACCCTGCCAGGTGCACTCCTATTTGGGGCATCCCATTCTGTGACTACAGCAGCCTCTGTTTAAGACCATATAAGCATTTGCTCTTATCATATTTGAAATTAGGCCTGATAAAGACACTTTTGCTGGGCAAAGCACTACTGGACCCTGCCAGGTGCACTCCTATTTGGGGCATCCCATTCTGTGACTACAGCAGCCTCTGTTTAAGACCATATAAGCATTTGCTCTTATCATATTTGAAATTAGGCCTGATAAAGACACTTTTGCTGGGCAAAGCACTACTGGACCCTGCCAGGTGCACTCCTATTTGGGGCATCCCATTCTGTGACTACAGCAGCCTCTGTTTAAGACCATATAAGCATTTGCTCTTATCATATTTGAAATTAGGCCTGATAAAGACACTTTTGCTGGGCAAAGCACTACTGGACCCTGCCAGGTGCACTCCTATTTGGGGCATCCCATTCTGTGACTACAGCAGCCTCTGTTTAAGACCATATAAGCATTTGCTCTTATCATATTTGAAATTAGGCCTGATAAAGACACTTTTGCTGGGCAAAGCACTACTGGACCCTGCCAGGTGCACTCCTATTTGGGGCATCCCATTCTGTGACTACAGCAGCCTCTGTTTAAGACCATATAAGCATTTGCTCTTATCATATTTGAAATTAGGCCTGATAAAGACACTTTTGCTGGGCAAAGCACTACTGGACCCTGCCAGGTGCACTCCTATTTGGGGCATCCCATTCTGTGACTACAGCAGCCTCTGTTTAAGACCATATAAGCATTTGCTCTTATCATATTTGAAATTAGGCCTGATAAAGACACTTTTGCTGGGCAAAGCACTACTGGACCCTGCCAGGTGCACTCCTATTTGGGGCATCCCATTCTGTGACTAAAGCAGCCTCTGTTTAAGACCATATAAGCATTTGCTCTTATCATATTTGAAATTAGGCCTGATAAAGACACTTTTGCTGGGCAAAGCACTACTGGACCCTGCCAGGTGCACTCCTATTTGGGGCATCCCATTCTGTGACTACAGCAGCCTCTGTTTAAGACCATATAAGCATTTGCTCTTATCATATTTGAAATTAGGCCTGATAAAGACACTTTTGCTTGGCAAAGCACTACTGGACCCTGCCAGGTGCACTCCTATTTGGGGCATCCCATTCTGTGACTACAGCAGCCTCTGTTTAAGACCATATAAGCATTTGCTCTTATCATATTTGAAATTAGGCCTGATAAAGACACTTTTGCTGGGCAAAGCACTACTGGACCCTGCCAGGTGCACTCCTATTTGGGGCATCCCATTCTGTGACTACAGCAGCCTCTGTTTAAGACCATATAAGCATTTGCTCTTATCATATTTGAAATTAGGCCTGATAAAGACACTTTTGCTGGGCATAGCACTACTGGACCCTGCCAGGTGCACTCCTATTTGGGGCATCCCATTCTGTGACTACAGCAGCCTCTGTTTAAGACCATATAAGCATTTGCTCTTATCATATTTGAAATTAGGCCTGATAAAGACACTTTTGCTGGGCATAGCACTACTGGACCCTGCCAGGTGCACTCCTATTTGGGGCATCCCATTCTGTGACTAAAGCAGCCTCTGTTTAAGACCATATAAGCATTTGCTCTTATCATATTTGAAATTAGGCCTGATAAAGACACTTTTGCTGGGCAAAGCACTACTGGACCCTGCCAGGTGCACTCCTATTTGGGGCATCCCATTCTGTGACTACAGCAGCCTCTGTTTAAGACCATATAAGCATTTGCTCTTATTATATTTGAAATTAGGCCTGACAAAGACACTTTTGCTGGGCATAGCACTACTGGACCCTGCCAGGTGCACTCCTATTTGGGGCATCCCATTCTGTGACTAAAGCAGCCTCTGTTTAAGACCATATAAGCATTTGCTCTTATCATATTTGAAATTAGGCCTGATAAAGACACTTTTGCTGGGCAAAGCACTACTGGACCCTGCCAGGTGCACTCCTATTTGGGGCATCCCATTCTGTGACTACAGCAGCCTCTGTTTAAGACCATATAAGCATTTGCTCTTATCATATTTGAAATTAGGCCTGATAAAGACACTTTTGCTGGGCAAAGCACTACTGGACCCTGCCAGGTGCACTGCTATTTGGGGCATCCCATTCTGTGACTACAGCAGCCTCTGTTTAAGACCATATAAGCATTTGCTCTTATCATATTTGAAATTAGGCCTGATAAAGACACTTTTGCTGGGCAAAGCACTACTGGACCCTGCCAGGTGCACTCCTATTTGGGGCATCCCATTCTGTGACTACAGCAGCCTCTGTTTAAGACCATATAAGCATTTGCTCTTATCATATTTGAAATTAGGCCTGATAAAGACACTTTTGCTGGGCAAAGCACTACTGGACCCTGCCAGGTGCACTCCTATTTGGGGCATCCCATTCTGTGACTACAGCAGCCTCTGTTTAAGACCATATAAGCATTTGCTCTTATCATATTTGAAATTAGGCCTGATAAAGACACTTTTGCTGGGCAAAGCACTACTGGACCCTGCCAGGTGCACTCCTATTTGGGGCATCCCATTCTGTGACTACAGCAGCCTCTGTTTAAGACCATATAAGCATTTGCTCTTATCATATTTGAAATTAGGCCTGATAAAGACACTTTTGCTGGGCAAAGCACTACTGGACCCTGCCAGGTGCACTCCTATTTGGGGCATCCCATTCTGTGACTACAGCAGCCTCTGTTTAAGACCATATAAGCATTTGCTCTTATCATATTTGAAATTAGGCCTGATAAAGACACTTTTGCTGGGCAAAGCACTACTGGACCCTGCCAGGTGCACTCCTATTTGGGGCATCCCATTCTGTGACTACAGCAGCCTCTGTTTAAGACCATATAAGCATTTGCTCTTATCATATTTGAAATTAGGCCTGATAAAGACACTTTTGCTGGGCAAAGCACTACTGGACCCTGCCAGGTGCACTCCTATTTGGGGCATCCCATTCTGTGACTAAAGCAGCCTCTGTTTAAGACCATATAAGCATTTGCTCTTATCATATTTGAAATTAGGCCTGATAAAGACACTTTTGCTGGGCAAAGCACTACTGGACCCTGCCAGGTGCACTCCTATTTGGGGCATCCCATTCTGTGACTACAGCAGCCTCTGTTTAAGACCATATAAGCATTTGCTCTTATCATATTTGAAATTAGGCCTGATAAAGACACTTTTGCTTGGCAAAGCACTACTGGACCCTGCCAGGTGCACTCCTATTTGGGGCATCCCATTCTGTGACTACAGCAGCCTCTGTTTAAGACCATATAAGCATTTGCTCTTATCATATTTGAAATTAGGCCTGATAAAGACACTTTTGCTGGGCAAAGCACTACTGGACCCTGCCAGGTGCACTCCTATTTGGGGCATCCCATTCTGTGACTACAGCAGCCTCTGTTTAAGACCATATAAGCATTTGCTCTTATCATATTTGAAATTAGGCCTGATAAAGACACTTTTGCTGGGCAAAGCACTACTGGACCCTGCCAGGTGCACTCCTATTTGGGGCATCCCATTCTGTGACTACAGCAGCCTCTGTTTAAGACCATATAAGCATTTGCTCTTATCATATTTGAAATTAGGCCTGATAAAGACACTTTTGCTGGGCATAGCACTACTGGACCCTGCCAGGTGCACTCCTATTTGGGGCATCCCATTCTGTGACTAAAGCAGCCTCTGTTTAAGACCATATAAGCATTTGCTCTTATCATATTTGAAATTAGGCCTGATAAAGACACTTTTGCTGGGCATAGCACTACTGGACCCTGCCAGGTGCACTCCTATTTGGGGCATCCCATTCTGTGACTAAAGCAGCCTCTGTTTAAGACCATATAAGCATTTGCTCTTATCATATTTGAAATTAGGCCTGATAAAGACACTTTTGCTGGGCAAAGCACTACTGGACCCTGCCAGGTGCACTCCTATTTGGGGCATCCCATTCTGTGACTACAGCAGCCTCTGTTTAAGACCATATAAGCATTTGCTCTTATCATATTTGAAATTAGGCCTGATAAAGACACTTTTGCTGGGCAAAGCACTACTGGACCCTGCCAGGTGCACTCCTATTTGGGGCATCCCATTCTGTGACTACAGCAGCCTCTGTTTAAGACCATATAAGCATTTGCTCTTATCATATTTGAAATTAGGCCTGATAAAGACACTTTTGCTGGGCATAGCACTACTGGACCCTGCCAGGTGCACTCCTATTTGGGGCATCCCATTCTGTGACTACAGCAGCCTCTGTTTAAGACCATATAAGCATTTGCTCTTATCATATTTGAAATTAGGCCTGATAAAGACACTTTTGCTGGGCAAAGCACTACTGGACCCTGCCAGGTGCACTCCTATTTGGGGCATCCCATTCTGTGACTACAGCAGCCTCTGTTTAAGACCATATAAGCATTTGCTCTTATCATATTTGAAATTAGCCTGATAAAGACACTTTTGCTGGGCATAGCACTACTTGTCCCTGCCAGGTGTACTTACTGCTGGTTTTTAGGGCATCCCATTCTGTGACTACACCAGCCTCTATTTAAGAACCTAACCATTTGCACCTATTCTAATTGAAATTAGGCATGATAAAGACACTTTTGCTGTGCATAGTCTTACTGCTGCCTGCCAGGTGCTCTCTGGTTTTTGGGACATCCCATTCTGTAACATACCATTAGCCTCTGCATTAACTGTAAGCTGCACAGTTATTTAAAGAAATTTGGCCTGTATGAGCCTGCTAACACACTGCTGCTGTGTGCATATATACTTATCTCAAGTCAGCTTTGGGGCATCCCATTCTGTAACATACCATTAGCCTCTGCATTTACTGTAAGCTGCACAGTTATTTAAAGAAATTTGGCCTGTATGAGCCTGCTAACACACTGCTGCTGTGTGCATATATACTGATCTCAAGTCTGCTTGGGGCATCCCATTCTGTAACATACCATTAGCCTCTGCATTAACTGTAAGCTGCACAGTTATTTAAAGAAATTTGGCCTGTATGAGCCTGCTAACACACTGCTGCTGTGTGCATATATACTGATCTCAAGTCTGCTTGGGGCATCCCATTCTGTAACATACCATTAGCCTCTGCATTTACTGTAAGCTGCACATTTATTTAAAGAAATTTGGCCTGTATGAGCCTGCTAACACACTGCTGCTGTGTGCATATATACTGATCTCAAGTCTGCTTGGGGCATCCCATTCTGTAACATAACATAACCTACCTACCATACTAAGCAGCTCTCTTATTTAAACTAAGCAGGCCTCTTGGAGGCTGAGTGTCCACTTTTGGGTGTGCATTTATATTCGGTTTCATATACAGTGGGGTATCCCAATTTGTAAGATAACCTACCCCAACCATGTAAACTAAATAGGCCTGTTGCAGCCTGAGTTTCTCTGCTTGCGTATGGCCTGCATTACAATCTGTCTCTTTCAATGACACTGCTGCCTGGGGTATCCCAATTTGTAAGATAACCTACCCCAACCATGTAAACTAAAGGTTACGTCCTTCCAGAAGGAAAACTTATGCCGAACACTATTTTTGTTAGGGGCATTGACCTTTGGATTGATCGGCATGAAATTAATTTTTTTTTTTCAAAGTATGGCGCTGTGAAGAAGGTCAAAATGATGTCTCATACTTGGATTATTGTTACCTTTTGTTCAGCTTGAAATATAACAGGCCACACGGGCATCCCAAGGCACATGCTATTTTAAACCTATCTGTTATACAACATAAGCGTTGATCAGGCTACTTCAGTTTGCACTTGTTTTTGACTGATTTTAATAAACCAGGCCGCAGGGCACCCCAAAGCTGCACCTTGCACCCTATCTGGTATACAACATAAGCGTTGATCAGCATCAGCTTCATTAAGCTACTTCAGTTTGCACTTCCTTTTTGACTGCTTTCATTTAACCAGGCCGCAGGGCACCCCAAAGCTGCACCTTGCACCCTACCTGTTTATACTAAATAAGCATCTACAGCCTCAGCTTTATTAAGTTATTGCATTTTGAATTGGTTTTGGTCTGCTTTAAATACACCAGGCCGCAGGGCATCCCAAACCTGCATGTTGCACCCCATCTGTTATACTAAATAAGCGTTGATCAGCATCAGCTTTATTAAGCTATTGCATTTTGCATTGGTTTTTGTACTGCTGCCAAAACACTAGCCCATATGGGCATCCCAAACCAGCACATGTCACCCTATCTGTTATACTAAATAAGCTTCTACAGGCCCTTTTTTTATTTATTTATTTTTATTTATATAGAGCTGCAATAGCTTATATTGTGAGGTTAATTTGCCATTTTGCAGCATAATATAGAGCAGCCCCTGTGTAAATCTGAGGGGCAATAGCTTATATAGTGAGGTAAATTTGCCATTTTGCTTCGTTATATAGAGCAGCCCAGTTGCCATCTAAATCAACTACTGTCCGGCCAGTACAGCTTTTCCAGGGCAAACTCTGCTAGTTGCGGGCACAAGTCAAGTTTGGCTTCCCAGCAAATCCAGTGGATCTTGAAGGTGTGTTGGCATGGTCATGTCAAGGTATGACATGACCTGCTGTTTGAGGTCCAGCTCCAGGTCTTCCTGCTGCTCATGAGTAGACTCACTATGCGGGTGTAGAAAGCTACTCACTAGCGACTGAAGACTGAGGCTGCTGCTGATGGAGCTGCTGCTGCTGCTCCTTCCACCCCCCCAGCAGCCATGGCAGTGGAAGGTGATCGCAGACTTCCCCCCGAGTCAGACCTGCGGGAGTATGGGCCATGGCGCAGATAGACATCGCCCAACTGACTACGTGGGATGTCTCTGTAGTAGGTCAGTTTGTCCTCCCTCTCAGTGGGCGTAAAAAATGCCCCCATTTTGTGCCGGAAGCGAGGGTCCAATAAGTTGGAGAGCCAGAAGTCTTCCCGCTGACAAATGGAGACAATTCTGCGCTCACTAGTACGCATGCATGTGAGCATGCATCGTGCCATTTGTGCAAGTGACTCGGAGGGACTACCTGTCTCCATCTCCACTGTAAACTGCCATGGTGTGTCTGGGTCCTCTGTCTCGCCTTACTCACAACCCTCTAGCTCCTGTGGCTGCTCCTGCTCCTCCTCTCCTGTCAGATGACTAGATAAAATGGTCATTTTGTGAAACCTAAACTGTGGTTTGCTGTGCCCCACCCCCTCCTCCTCCTCCACTTCAGCCCCCACAGGCTTCATGTGGCTGTGAAATGTATGTGCCATGTCTCCAGTGCCCTGACCAGCCATGCTTTCCAACATGTGTTGTAGTACATGAAGCAGTGGAATCTCATCGTTCATCTCATAGTCCTGGCAACTGACTAATAATGTAGCTTCCTCAAAGGGCCTGAGCAAACGGTCGGTGTCACGTATGAGCTGCCAATGGTTTACATTGAATTTACACAGGGGTGTCCCCCTATCCGTTTGGATCATCCAGAAATCCGTGATGGCTTTTCTCTGTTCCTATAGTGCAGTGGTCCTCAACCCTGTCCTCAAGGCCCACCAACATGTCATGTTTTTTGGATCTCCAAATAGCCAGCTCTATTGCTCTGCAGCTGCACTAATTACTCCACCTGAGCATCTTTGTGGAGATCTGCAAAGCCTGGCCTGTTGGTGGGCCTTGAGGACAGGGTTGGGGACCACTGCTATAGTGGATCCTGCATATGGAGGGTGGAATTCCAACGGGTGGAAACATCGCAAATCAGACTATGGTGGGGTACACCGTTGTGACGCTGAGGCTCAATAAGGTTGTGCTTGGTGGTGTAGGAGTGCCAGAAGTGCATGCTAACTTTCTTTCCTGTTGTTCGGATGTCTTTCAGATGGGGGCAAGACTTCAAAACTAGACTGAACACGTGTGCCATGTCAGGACGCATGACTCTGGCTTCCTTGTCGCAGCGCAAACAAGATGTTCTTCCAAGTGTCAGTCACCATGGGTCCAAATTTGCAGTTTTCGTGGATTAAGCAATGCTTTCATGGATTGAGTTCTCATTTTTAGTAGTTCCTCCCATGTGTGACTCTGATGGTCAAGGAAAACCATGTGAAGAACAGCGTGAAACCACAATCACCAAGGGGGCCTAAAAGGATATATATTGTCCACCATGAGTCTATAGTTACAGCTCCAGGCGTAGACAACACTGTGCACTTTGGTACACACTGACAGGCTAAAGGACTGGCCCACCTTCTGTTCAACAACCATGCCATGTGACTCTCCACCTCGGCTCGGCACAAGCCATCAGTTCTCTGAAAGGTCCACCACTGGGTAATGCAGCAGGCTGGACTTATGGTGACGCTGTCTGAGAGGAGAAATCCCTCAGACATAGAGATTAAAAATTCCAAGAATTTTTGAGGGCTAATTATTCAGAGGCAAATGATAGCTAGTTGTTTCTGATTTAATTGCAAGGTGGAAACACACCCTCAAACAAAACTTCACTTTCGCAATACTATTGCATTTGTCTATTCATAATTTTATGTATATACACTAACTAACCTACTTTTTCTCCACAGGATGCTGCATGGAACACTGCCACATCGCTGAGTAGCTGATTTTTCCTACCAACAGTCCGTAATAATTCGCTGCTGCTGCCGCCGCCACCGCCGCAGACTCCAGGGACCCTCTTCCACTACCTCGGCTTGCAACACCTCCTCCCACGACACTCTCCTCATCACTAATTGCCGGATAGTGGAAGAAGAGGCGAGTGTCTCCTCCACTTCTTGGCTGGGCAGTAGCTGCTGAATTTTATGATTATCAGATCTTGGATATCAGATCAATGGATAGTGGAGCTGAACCCAAAGCATAACAGACAGACAGTTGACTGGGGGTGTCAGATGCCACTTGTGATGCAGTGGACTGCTTTTGCAGCACTTCGAGACAAAGTTGCTTCATTGGCTGACACAATGACTGGTAAAGCTGTGGAACATATGGTTGAAAAGCAAGAATAACCATTTGTTTTTATATGAAAAAGACCCTGGTTTATACAGACTTTTTTTTTCCAGAGACTGCCCTGCGTGGAAATGAATGGCGCATGGATCAGCCAAGCTTTCCTCCCAACAATGCCTGATGTATTCCAGTAGATTGATGACGGGGCCAGACCAAGAAAGATGGATCGTGCAAAACAGATTTAAGGCGCTGCTCTCCAGTTACAGACATTCCTCCGCATCGGACCACAAGTAAGTATTGATAAAAAATCCTTTACGTTACTCTTACTTTTTATTAATATTCTTCGGATAAGACGGATCAGACATGATTCCAGATTAAAAATTCCAAGAATTTTTGAGGGCTAATTAGTCAGAGGCAATGATACCTTCTTGTTTCTGATTTAATTAAAAGGTGGAAACACACCCTCAAACAAAACTTCACTTTGGCAAACTTTTGCATTTGTTTATTCATAATTTTATGTAGATATTACTAACTAAGCTACTTTTTCTCCACATGACTCTCCACAGGGTGTGATTCATCCAATTTTTGGGCTCCTGAAGCCAACCCCAGGGTCTGTTTAAAGTAATGTTTGGGCTCCTGCTGCTGCTTGCAACTCCAGGGTGTGATTCATCCAATTTTTGGGCTCCTGAGGCCAACCCCAGGGTCTGTTTAAAGTAATGTTTGGGCTCCTGCTGCTGCTGCTGCCAACTCCAGGGTGTGATTCATCCAATTTTTGGGCTACTGAAGCCAACTCCAGTGTCTCTTTAAAGTAATATTTGGGCTCCTGCTGCTGCTGCTGCCAACTCCAGGGTGTGATTCATCCAATTTTTGGGCTCCTGAAGCCAACCCCAGTGTCTCTTTAAAGTAATATTTGGGCTCCTGCTGCTGCTGCTGCCAACTCCAGGGTGTGATTCATCCAATTTTTGGGCTCCTGAGGCCAACCCCAGGGTCTGTTTAAAGTAATGTTTGGGCTCCTGCTGCTGCTTGCAACTCCAGGGTGTGATTCATCCAATTTTTGGGCTCCTGAGGCCAACCCCAGGGTCTGTTTAAAGTAATGTTTGGGCTCCTGCTGCTGCTGCTGCCAACTCCAGGGTGTGATTCATCCAATTTTTGGGCTCCTGAGGCCAACCCCAGGGTCTGTTTAAAGTAATGTTTGGGCTCCTGCTGCTGCTGCTGCCAACTCCAGGGTGTGATTCATCCAATTTTTGGGCTACTGAAGCCAACTCCAGTGTCTCTTTAAAGTAATATTTGGGCTCCTGCTGCTGCTGCTGCCAACTCCAGGGTGTGATTCATCCAATTTTTGGGCTCCTGAGGCCAACCCCAGGGTCTCTTTAAAGTAATATTTGGGCTCCTGCTGCTGCTGCCAACTCCAGGGTGTGATTCATCCAATTTTTGGGCTACTGAAGCCAACTCCAGTGTCTCTTTAAAGTAATATTTGGGCTCCTGCTGCTGCTGCTGCCAACTCCAGGGTGTGATTCATCCAATTTTTGGGCTCCTGAAGCCAACCCCAGGGTCTCTTTAAAGTAATATTTGGGCTCCTGCTGCTGCTGCTGCCAACTCCAGGGTGTGATTCATCCAATTTTTGGGCTCCTGCTGCTGCTGCTGCTGCCAACTCCAGG
This sequence comes from Gastrophryne carolinensis, assembly GCA_027917425.1. Lineage (NCBI taxonomy): Eukaryota > Metazoa > Chordata > Amphibia > Anura > Microhylidae > Gastrophryne > Gastrophryne carolinensis. Next base: position 188,322,739 of record CM051236.1, read on the forward strand.
GTGTGATTCATCCAATTTTTGGGCTCCTGAAGCCAACTCCAGTGTCTCTTTAAAGCAATGTTTGGGCTCCTGCCCCTCATAGTGATGCCACTTCAACTCTCTTGAATTCAATTGTGCCGCTCTGCGATTCTATTAGCGATGCCTCTGATCTGCATGTGATATTTCTTCAAAGTATTATTTAACTAACCCAGCACGCATCCTGTGCGTGTTACAGCAAGGCAGAATGGTTTACAACCCTATTGAGGCTCTAGGAGGCTCAGAAATAGCCGTTTTTAATAGCGATTCGTCGCGAATTTATTCGGGTCGAAACGATTTTTGTCGGAAAATTCGGCGAATCAGTCGAATCGAATTTTTCAAAAGTTCGCTCATCTCTAACTGTTACTGCTACTACCCAAATCCAGACCACCCTTTATTTTAGGGGAGCACCAGTAAAGAATGACCAGAGGTCCTCTGAGGCATCTCTGGGTCATCCTACTGATCTGACAATACCCCTCAGATAGGACTGATAAGGCTTAAAGTGGACCAAAACCCAGGATTTTGACAATCCTGGGCTTTGGTCCTTTCCCCGGCGGCACCCTGATCGGTGGTGCCCCGCTGTGTGAACCCCCCCAAATCACTGCAGCCAACTCGGCGGCTCTGACGGCTGCATCCTCCACTTCCCTGTAGCAGTGCGCGTGCCCGCGCCAGGCATTTGTGAGTTACCGGCGCGGGCACCCTCCCTGTTAGGGAGGCGTGGGAAGAGGCAGTCAGAGCTACTGCCCTTAGATGAGCCGTGGACCCGGGAAGAGGTGAGATGCTGCGGAGATCTGGGGGGGTTTCAGACAGTGGGGCACCCCCCGATCTGGGTGCCCCCAGGGAAGGGACCAAGACCCAGGATAGTCAAAACTTTTGACTATCCTGGGTTTTGGTCCACTGTAAATATAAATAAATAGTGTAGTGCCAGAAAGAGACACAGGATGGCAGGATGGCAGGATAGAAATTGTAAGGAACTTTAAATAGTGTAGGAGGACTATTCCTTAGGTCATTTGTTAATTGTTGCAATATAGATGATGAGTTACCTTCAGTTTGCAGTAAACAACCGGACACTAAAAATTTTTGGGTAGTTGAGATGCCTTTTGATCATCATATAGCAGGAGAAATTACTACTGAGTACAATATTTGAGTTGGGCTGGTGTTTCGGAACACCCGTCCCCAAACGGCCCTGCATTGCTCCTCCCTCCCCCCTTCTGCTCCACGTTTTGAAATAGTTCAAGCTGAAGATGGACAGAACATTCCTAATAATTTAGAATGGTTAGGAACACCAAGGTGCAGATATAGTGGCCTTTAAAAGTCCTTTTTACAGGTTAAAAAAGGCTTAAAGTGGACCAAACCCTGTCAAAACCACACTATTTTGCTCCCCACCCCGAGTACATTGCTGTTTGGATATTTTCTGCCCTCAATCCTGCTATTTTAGTTTTTGTTTTCCCCAGGTATGCCATTTTTATGCCTTTGTTCTAAACTAGCCGTTTAAGCCCCCTCCTCCCGCCTCAGCGCAATCTCATTCTGGGAGCAATTAAAGCCTATTTAAAATTTTGCATATATGAAAGGTAAGATAATAGCCAAAAGAAGATTTGCGTTTCAGTTAATTTTACTTTCCGTTAATTTTCCCACAGTTTTACCTTTGATGCCCAAATCGTTTGTGAGTATTTTTATCCAATTCATTATCAGGACACCAAGGGGAGTAGATAAATGTTTTTTTTAATGTAACCTTCCATAGGACAGCTAGCAATATGGTCCTGACTGGTTTCTAGAACTTAGTGATTACTTTTGATTCCTAAAAAGAGGTTTTCTACATAAAATGTAGCTTAAAGAGAACCAAAACCCACCCTGGAGTCTATGAGAGGGGATGCGTCTATGACAGGGGATGCGTCTGCCAGCGCTCTCGGATTGCATTAGATGAGCTCCTGAACTAAGTAGCTCGAGCGGATCCGAGCATGCGATTAGACGAGTGGCCGAGCATGTGTCATAGGACCGTTTAGGGTGCCCCAGGGGCAAGGACCAAAACCTAGGATAGTTAAAATCCTGGATTTTGATCCACTTTAATACCGGTAAACATGTCCTAAATGAACATGATTGGATATAATATTCATATTAAATTCATATAATAGAAAGCATGTAATATAAACATTTTATTTTATTAAATAAATGTATTTATCTTCTTTAATACAAACGTAGCTTAACAGTCCAGGTGCTATACAGTTAGCATTGATGTAGCGTATGAATTAATACAGTTTGATCACTTCAGATATTGAAATGAACTTAGTAGTCACAGCGCCAGCTCACATACAATATCTATAACTGTCTCAGGTGTTACCATTGTTGTATTGGTCATGGGAGTCCCCCATGACCTGTGATCTCACCTCATAATTACACATCTGACTAGATTATATGTTAAGGAATAGTATTAGACATACAGTAAGGTATAATTTAATTCTATTCTGTTCCGCGCAGTAGTTGGCTCTTACTGTTGAGCAATAATGTATGCTAATCTCATAGGTTCTCAGCCGCTTTGAAAAACACTTTTGGCATTTAAACTCTGTTCACATTCAATCACTATTAATAGTCCAATGTTGGGTAGACCATACAGCAATGCTTTTAAATCTCTTTGCAGCATGTACTATGGGAAAACCTAATGATATTCTCTTGTGGGCCACATTACTTAGTAGGCTTTTACTATTTAAAAAAATCCAAAATGTGGATTGCGCCCCCCCCCTAATAGGTCAATTGTGAAAAAAAAGTTTTGAAAGCTCCACCTCAACACATAATCAAGTGAACAAAAAAATGTAAATCCCACATACCAGAATTGCTTTCCATTTTGAAAAGCGTGGTGTAGAAATTTTCTGCTTAATTTTATTTTTTCAAAAAATGAATGAATAACAAATCTCATATGATAGTATAGCACCTCCAGCCAAATCAGAGATCTATCTTACATTGGGCTGAGAGAGCTCTGTATTTTAATGCCCTCAGGGCTCTCCAGTTCAGGATACCTCACTGTGTGAAACCCACCCAGGTCGTCCAGTAAAATTCTTTCCCTGGTCCTAGGGAGCATGCGCAGGCTTTCATCCAATCAGTGTGCTCGACTGCAATTGTTAATATTGGCTAAGACCCAGCTAAGGGACATGTCTATCCAAAAGCAGCCGAGGCACAAATGCCTGGCGTGGATGGTGGGCCCGCTAAAACTATAGCTCAGTGTGATTGTGGCTCACGCTGTTGGATCAGGGAGAAGAGGTTTGACAGTGGACTCGAGGAGGGGTTCAGACATCGGGGCATCCTGAATCTGGATGCTCTGGGGGAGGGAATCAGGTGGCCCTGGAATCTTTTAGACTCTGGGGCTGTTTTTGGTCCACTTAAAATGTTGAACCATGGAAGAGAGACATTAAACATTTTTTACACTCATATGATGGGGTGTTTGAAGTGAGAGAACTCCAAGCCAGGAGTGAGAAGAAGAAAATAAGTTAAAACATTAAAATTCAAGCATTATTATTTACCTTCCAATAGGTGGACACAGTGTCTGCTCTGATTGGCTATGAGCGCCTGGTGTCTGCCCATAGGAGTTTTTTCTGATCATAAATAGGATGTTGCAGACATTGCTGCTAGGTATGCTTACCAGTGCGTTTAAAAAAAAAATGATGTGTAGGTCTCCCTGTCCAAGTCTACCGGCCAGCACACCAGCCATAGAGGCTAGGGTCACAGGGTCAGCCTCCAGCAGTGCCAGGGCACCAGACCCTATGCTGTTTTGTGCAAATGTGCTGCTCTTCTGTACCTTCCTGGCCTTTGGGGAATGGGTATTAGGGTGGGGGCTAGCAGCAAGTCGCCCGCTGCTATAGTGGCAGGTAATTTGGCCCCCTTCCCTTTGAACTAGTCCCCTGGACCCCTTATTAGTTCAAGGTAGTTAAAGCGGAAAAAATCACACCAAACAAAAGAATTTTATTCTACATTTGCACTATACTAACCTCTGCGTTGCCCTTTCACTGCTTTGGTGCCTCTGGGTCTCTTGCCACCTCTACTCCCACTAACAGGGACAATAAAAATGACTTCTGTTGGGACTTTGGAAGGAAAGAGGGTGACAGTTGTTTCCAAGAGATGATCTTATAAATAATTTTTTACATGCACCCAGAATCATCATATTTCTATGGTTTATCCTTTCATCTAGTTTTAGATTTTTCTCTTTTCTGCTACTTCACACTAATACGATGAAATCTATTTTAGGGATTATCTTGAAAAATTTGCATAAGCCTAATAATTTCAACTTAATGAAAGCATGAGTTGTTGATGTATAAGAAAATAACTGCCTTTAATGATGACTCGAGGTTGTGAGCAGGGAGTGATACTAATCTTTTTTTAATGTAATCCAAAGTTCATTAATTCTAAAATTTGCAATATCCAAATTTAAATATACAGGACCTCTGAATGTTCTGAACAGTTTATTGTTTTGACATTCCTCCTACACTTCTCAAATTAGAAGCTGTACATACTGAGGGCTTCATACTATTTGAAAGTAAAGAAACTAAATTTCAATTGAATACAAATGTTTTTCTGAAGATACATACATATACATATTTAAAAAAATCTATTACTATCCAGAAGGTCTATGCACTTGTGAGATACTAATATGGACTGTTTTTTTTATCAAGTTAAGGATCACCGTTTTCAGAAAACGTCCCTCATTGGCTATGTGGAAATTGACACATTGGTGGTTGCTGTCAACTCCGACCAGTCAATAAATGCTAATTTCTTCTAAAAATGCTACTTTGGTGCTGGAGGACACCGCTACTCATCGGCTGCATTCCAGTGCCAGTAAAAGTGGTGCTATAGAAGGGTTGTCGGTGGCACCCCTCTTCCTCCAATCCCCATGGCATATTGTTGGGTATCAACCAACAAGCATAACATAGTTACATAGTTACATAGTTACATAGTTAATACGGTTGAAAAAAAGACATATGTCCATCAAGTTCAACCAAGGGTGTTGGGGTAGGGGAAGTTATTTTTTATTTTATAGGGGAAGCTATTTATTTTATTTTGAATTTTTATGTATTTTTTTACTGATAACCGCTAATAGTAACTGTTAATGTTATTTTCTTCTAAATAAGCATCTAATCCTTTTTTGAAGCTGTCAGCGGTTGATTCTGTGATAAGCTTCTGTGGGAGATTTATAGTTCTTATGGTAAAAAACGATTGTCGCCTCCGGAGACTAAATTTCTTTTTTTCCAATCGAAGGCAGTGCCCCCTTGTCCCTAGAGAGGATTTTACATGAAATAGTGTTCCCCCATATTTTTTGTATGGTCCATTTATATATTTATACAAATTAATCATGTCCCCCCTCAATCGCCTCCTCTCAAGACTAAACAGATTTAATTCTCGTAATCTTTCCTCATAACTAAGATCTTTCATTCAACAATTGCTATGGGGTGCACTACTTATTCCATTTAACATGTGCTCATACCTCAGTAAATGCAATCACTAGTTTGGGAGTGGACATGGAAAAAACCACACCTTCCTCCCTTAGGGAGCACCAAAAAATATTCGCAAACCTATATCCTCAAAAATATATCACTTTTATTTACACATGAAATTTCATAAAAACACTTACATACAAATACACAAAGCACAAGACATTTAAAAACTGTAATGCTAATCCCCTATCATATCATCAAAATGTCTCAAAACTCCCACTAATGGGATATCTTATTTATATACATAGTATGTGTCTCTGTTCTAATGCTGTAAACTAATCAAATTCTATTAAAATACAAGTCTGTATTGTGCAGGGAGAAAAAATCTCTCTACATATACATACTTAGGCCCTTATTTAACAAGGGATAGCGCCAGGTAGCGAATGGTGAGCGAACGGTAATGACGGTCACCGCCACGAGAATGCCGGCTCCCCTCCGCAATCACACATTTATCAAGTCGATCCTGCTTAGCGACTGACAGAGCGCCAGATAGCGAATCATTCATCATTATTCCAGCCTCACCCCACAGCACCAGCGAGCGACCTTGAACAGCGACAGGTATGACCTCTCGCTACCTGGCACTCTCCAATGCATTTCAATGGAGCAATCTTTAAATATTCTTAATTAATTGCTATTAATGTTTTTTTTTTTGTTTTTTTTGTTTTTTTTAAATGTCAAAAATTCTGTGACCACTTCTGCCATGTTAGATATTTTTTTTAAGGTAAAAAAAAAAAAAAAATTTGTGCAGAATTGATATTACAGGTCTGATATTAATGTATTCATATTACAAAATGTTTTTAAAAACCTACGGCAAGCGGGTGACTTGCCATTAACCCCTGGCCCCCCAAATTACCTGCCTCCCCAAAGCCCAGGGGGGGGGCAGAAGAGACGTGGCCCTAGGCTATGACGGCTTGTAGCCGCAGGGCCAGGGGCCACTAAAGCTGGCCCCTGCGCCCTGTTCTACAAGCCCCCATAGCTGGTCACAGGCTGGTTACGCTGGGTAGGGGGGACCTAAAAAATGGGGTCCCCCTCCCTTCGAGGGGGGACCCTATGTCATTTTTTTTTAATTAACCCTTTGTTACCTGTAACCCAGTAGGTATAAAAGGCTTCCAGCAGCAGCAGGAGAGCGGAAGCCTAAGTGATCAGCGTGGGACACAGGGATGGATGGGAGGTAAGTATTAAAAAAAAATAATAAAAAAAAAATATTTTTGTTAATAAAGTTATTTTGAAAAAAGTGTGTCTGTGTTTTAACCCTTTGTGAACTGGTAAGGGGTCCATGTGCAATATGGTTCTCTTTAATAAAATAAATGTTTTTGTTAAAATAAAGGAGACAATTTAAAAAAAAATATATATTTTTTTATTTTTTTTAACTTATTTACTTAAAAATATATTAAAAAAGGTGTTTTTTTATTCTGCTTTATACAATTTTTTGTGAAACCCTGTGCAACCTAAGAATTCTTCGAGATATTACTCCCAGAAAGGTGAGCCCACTACAACAAGCTGGATACGATTAGAAAGCTTAACATGTGTACTTTCAGGGAATATATGGTTTATTGGGGATATTCCAAATATAAAGGGTTGTTTTGGTAGAAAAAGCACAAGGTGCGCACTTTGTCTGCAGAGCTGAAATTTTGAAGTAAAATGACCATTACGCACATGCTTTACTTTGGTGTGTTTGGCAACTCTCTCCTTGACAGAACCTATGCATGTTGGGTATCGTTCTGTTTGGGGGATGTTGCTTTTTCAGATTTTCAGTTTTTTTATGGTTTGCATATAGTTTTTTTTTAGAAAAATGTGGTTTTGATTCTGCTTTTTTATTAATTTTTAGGGAAACCCTTTGTAACCAAAGAATACATTGAGGGATTACTTCCAGAAAACTGCACCTATGTCAACAAGCCTGGTACGCCTAGAAAGCCTGAGGTGTGTACTTCTAGGGAATATATAGTTTGTTGGGGGTATTTCAAATGTAAAGGAATGTTTTTCTTGAAAAACTGCAAGGTGCGCATATTGCGTAGCATAGTTGCATTTTATCTCAAAATCCCCTAAAGCGTTGTTTCAGTTTGGGGGAGTCTCCTGGACAGGAAAGGGTGTCTATCTATACATATGTGGTACCGCTGTAACCGGGAGAAATTGGGGTTTCACACAAAATAAGATTTTATTGACAAACTTACATTTTTTATTACAAAAAAACACTACAAATTGTAAAAAATAGTTTTTTTTATTTTTTTGCACAATTTTCACCCCAAAATATTGGGAATACACTTAGAAAATGACAAACAAGACATTTCATGTTAAAGCCCAGGCTCTGCTGAAAAAAACAATATATTACTTTCCTGGGAAATCCCTTCAAAAATCACAGTTGAACATGGGGAGTGCAAAATAGTGCAAAATGGTCTGGCAACAGAGTGTGACAAAATCTCCAGGAAGGCTGGCACTTAAAGGGTTAAAACAATGAATATTATACCAATGAATGTACAAAAAAAAAATGAAGGTCACCCTTGGAAGCCGCATGGATAGCGGCGGGCGCGGGTGTCCCGGTTGCGACCCCCCTTTTTGATGAGTGTTTCTGACATGCTGTTATTCTGATGTGCTAAACCCTGGGCACTGGTAGTATCTGATTGTTATTGTGCTGGCACTTGTATATTGCGGTTTTTGGGTTCCTGTATTTCTTGTTATATCGGTTCTTATATCGAATAGTTATTATGGGGTGGGATTTATAGTCAGTAGGTATCATTATTGCAGAGTTTGGTGATCGTTCAACATATTTACAGTAGTACACATTTTTCAGCACTAAGCACTTTTTGAGCATAAATTTTTTTTTGTACATTGGTATAATATTCATTGTTTTAAGGGGTGTTTTTGGGATCACTCATGTGGGGTATTCACAATATAGTTGTTTCTTATTGGTGATAATATGTGATAAGGTCTTGCATAATAGGGGGATATGGTTTAGGTCCTCTTTAAGCACTTTTTTCATTGGTATAATATTCATTGTTTAAGGGGTGTTTTTTGGATCATTCATGGGGGGTATTCACAATAGAGTTGTTCTTTATTGGTGATAACATATGATAAGGATTTGCATAATAGGGGGATATGGTTCAGGTCCTCTTTAAGTGCCGGCACAAATGGAGCTCGTGGAGCGAGCCTTTGGTCTCTTGAAGATGAGGTTCCGTTGTCTTGATCAGACTGGTGGGGCACTACAATATACGCCTGCAAAGGTCATTAAACTAATCATGACTTGTTCCGCTTTAAGAGAGGGAGTCTGCTATTTCTGAGTAAAGTCTCAGTAAAAAGGGTTTCACACAGTGGGGCATCCCGATCTGGGATTTCCAGGGGGAAGACCAGTGGCCGCTCTGGGTTTTGTTCTGCTTTATGTGAGGGAACCTGTGTTACTTTAATAATAATGTAAAGGAGGTGGGTTATTCCATCCTAACCTGATTTGGTCATGATGTTTTAAAGCAGGCCAAAACCCATGTAACCCAGCCCTTAGGAGTGTGAAGAAATCCAGAGCTGGGTTACAGGCATCATGTCTCTGGGGCATTCCAATTTGGGATGTCCTGCACGGAGTGCCTTGACGGGGCAGTGTGGCTTCCACATGTATCTGCAGATATATGCAACCAAATCTCTGTCTTTCCACATAGCTAGACATGTTTGTTGCTTGATATTTAGTTGATGAGAGGGTTAAACTGGGCGGTAAATTAGTTCCCAGGCCCTGAATAATAATGTTGATAATTTTGTATAAATAGTGATTGAGCTGCTCCCACCCCCCTTTGTTCATTTGAATTGCCATGAGCACAAGCAGGGAGGAATTCAGCTAATATGGATTTCTCCCTGTGAAGTGTTCTAAAGGGAGGCTGGCTGCTTCCCAGGTGAGTAGCTCTCAGATATTTGTCTGCATTGCATGTCCCAACTTTGGGGACTCAGAATTAAGAGTAGGGACCACACTAAATACAGAGTGCCTTGCCGGGGCAGTGTGGCTTCCACATGTATCTGCAGATATATGCAACCAAATCTCTGTCTTTCCACATAGCTAGACATGTTTGTTGCTTGATATTTAGTTGATGAGAGGGTTAAACTGGGCGGTAAATTCGTTCCCAGGCCCTGAATAATAATGTTGATAATTTTGTATAAATAGTGATTGAGCTGCTCCCACCCCCTTTGTTCATTTGAATTGCCATGAGCACAAGCAGGGAGGAATTCAGCTAATATGGATTTCTCCCTGTGAAGTGTTCTAAAGGGAGGCTGGCTGCTTCCCAGGTGAGTAGCTCTCAGATATTTGTCTGCATTGCATGTCCCAACTTTGGGGACTCAGAATTAAGAGTAGGGACCACACTAAACACAGAGTGCCTTGCCGGGGCAGTGTGGCTTCCACATGTATCTGCAGATATATGCAACCAAATCTCTGTCTTTCCACATAGCTAGACATGTTTGTTGCTTGATATTTAGTTGATGAGAGGGTTAAACTGGGCGGTAAATTCGTTCCCAGGCCCTGAATAATAATGTTGATAATTTTGTATAAATAGTGATTGAGCTGCTCCCACCCCCCTTTGTTCTATTCACCTCCTCATAGAAGCCAATCAGGTTAGTCTGGCAGCTTCTGTCCTTAGTAAAACCGTGTTGGTTGTCACTTATAATATTATGGATAGTTACATATTCATGTATGTTGTCCCTTAATAGTCCCTCAAGCAATTTTCCCACAATGGATGTTAAGCTAACAGGTCTGTAATTGCCCGGAGAAGACCTAGAGCCCTTTTTCAAAATGGGCACCACATTTGCCTTGCACCAGTCCCTTGGCACTATACCAGTTGTTAGTGAGTCTTTAAAGATCAACAACAGAGGTTACGAGATAACTGAGAACTCTTGGGTGAAGTCCATCTGGTCCTCCAGTCTTATTCACATTTAAATTATTTAGTTTTTCTTGGATGATATCCACGTTTAGCTTGTTAATTATTATACTTGGGCTATTGCTATCAGTGGCATCTCCTGTGTTGGCTCCTTGCTCTTCTCTTGTGTACACAGAGCTAAAAAATCCATTTAACAGCTCCGCCTTATCTTCATCCCCAGTGACCATTTCCCCGTTATCATTAATTAGGGCACCTACCTGTTCTGATTTAGTTTTCTTCGAATTAATATATTTAAAAAATCATTTGTTTTGCTTTCTTTGGCCATATCTCTTTCATTTTGTGCTTTTGCCAACCTTATTTCTTTCTTACATATTTTATTTACTAGTTTATACTTTTCAAGTGTTACAGCTGAGAATTCAGCCTTGTAATTCTTAAATGTCCTTTTTTTGTTCTTTATTGCCCTTTTAACCGCAGGTGTCAGCCATGAGGGGTTTCATTTTAGCCGCTTATATTTGTTACCCGTAGGAATACATTTTGGAACGTTGCTACTTACAATTGATTTAAAGCACTCCTATTTGGCATCTGTATCCTTATTCCTAAACAGATGTTCCCAGTCAATGTCCTTGAGTGCAGCTCTGAGCCTGGGGAAGTTGGCCTTCCTAAAACTTTATGTTTTTGCCTTCTTACTTTCTTACAATTTATGTTAAATACAATTATATTGTGGTCACTGTTACCAAGATTTTCACGGACTGTTACTGCCCCCATCAGGTCATTATTATTTGATATTACAAGATCTAGAATAGCATCACCCCTAGTAGGTGCCTCCACGAACTGATTCATATAATTATCTTGTAGCAAGCTGAGGAATGCTCTCCCCCTTGTAGTGGAAACAGAACCATGTCTCCAGTCGATTCCTGGATAGTTGAAGTCCCCCATCACCACCACTGTACCAGCCTGTGACACCCACTCTATCTGTTTATGCAGTTGACCCTCTATATCCTCAGTTATATTTGGGGGCCTATAGATTACACCAAACTGTATTTTAGCATTGCTTATATCGCCCCCTACTTCTACCCACAAGGATTCTACATCCTCACACACGCCACCCCCCTTTCCTTTTTGCTCTGTCTTTCCAAAAAAGAGCAAAACCTTGTAGATAGACAGTCCAGTCATGTGTGGAATCCAGCCATGTCTCAGCCACACCAACATCAATATTCTCTGCCAGCACCAGAGCTGCAAACTCCCCTACTTTACTTACCAGGCTTCTGGCATTTGTGAACATACACTTTATGTTCCTATCTAGTTTGACACATTGGGGTATAGTATTAGTTCCTGCAGTAATGCATCTGTCTATTTTTTTTACTGCTGGTTTGCAACACATGGATCTCCTTATCCATCATAGAAGTCCTCCCCTCTTCTAATTCTCCACCCACCATCATATGCTGTCCCCTAAGTAACCTGTCTTCACTTTTTTGTCAGTGCCAGTGCAGTTTTTGCTCAGTGAGCAGAAAACTCTTTTCCATATTGTCAATCCTCCTCAGTCTTGCATTTGGCTCCTCCCGATCTCTAACCCAAGCTTCCAGGTTTGCAATTTGCTCACATTTACCACAGCGGTATTCACCAGGGAACTGCTGCTCCTGAAGTGTATACATATGACAAACTGTGCACTGAAGTAGACCTCCAATATTTCTAGCCATTATCCTAGTTACAAAACAGCAGTAAAAACAATTTTAGTGCTCACAGTTGCAGCAACTTTGGCTTTTACCTTCTTATTTTAGCACATAGGCAATAAGAACACATGAAGTCCCAATCTAAAGTCCCTTAATTAAAAGTCCCCTCACCTATAATACAACCTCACTTGCAAATACAACTGGAACTCGCAAAAGCTCCTGAACTCGCTTTAAACAATCTTAATTATAACAAAGCAATACTTCTCTTCCAAATGGCAGTCTGTCTGGCAAACAGTCAGAAGGCTGGCCGCAGGTGAAATAAATAGACTGCTAATTAGGCAGGACCACCCCCACCCAAGTAACTGCTTTCTATCAGATGGGAGCAACCAATGTAATTAAATGCAAGGCTAAACCCTGCAATACAAGAAAGAAGAGAAAAAAAAACAACACAATTCTTTTTTCCCCTCTTCCTTTTCCTTTCCTTAATGAAAAGTCCCCTCACTTATAATACAACCTCACTTGCAAATACAACTGGAACTCGCAAAAGCTCCTGAACTCGCTTTAAACAATCTTAATTATAACAAAGCAATACTTCTCTTCCAAATGGCAGTCTGTCTGTGGGGCTAAATGGAGAGTTGGTCCCTGCTCTGCATTTTGTTGGTTACTAAAATGGAGACATGCAGAAGCTTTTTACAGAATCAGTAGCTAACAGTTTCAAAAAAGGATTAGATGCATTTGTTTAGAAGTAATCTAATATAACTTCACTCATTTTAGATGGGATTTATAATCCCAAGGTTCACTACTATTTACAGACTACTGCTACTACCTACCTCTATCATAGTCCTTTGGTACCTTTACCAGTAATTGAGGTACAATTTGAATGCATAGCTATGAACTGAATAGAATGGTGGCTCCCTGTAAAATCTGCCCAGGATATCACTTTTATGTCCCACGTTATGAAGAAATTGTGTAAGCTGTTGAATGTCATACAGCTACAAACCTCTGTTTGCCACCCTCAGGCTGATGGGTTGGTATAAAGATTTAACAAGACATTAAGCTATGCTAAAGAAAGCAGTAGATAAGGATGGGAAGAACTGGGACGTTCTGTCTGACCTTCTGCCTTGCCATTCTTCAACAGGATATTCTCTTTTTAACTGCTATATGAGAGACACCTCCAGGGGGCTGTTGGACATAGCAAAAGAAACCCCTTATAAAAATGTCATAGAACTTGCAAAGGCAAGAGTGAATCTCTGTAGTAAAGTCCATTGTAAAAGAGAACATGGTTTATGCCCAGGGAGCCAAACAAGTGAATAACCCCAATGCCAAAGTATTTTTGTCTTATTGGGCTTCAGCAACAGTTGAAAGTATGTTTCTGGCTAAATGGCAGGAGAGACCCTGAGGAGACCCTGTCCACCACCCAAAATGTAGAAGTGCAGGGTTTCCTCATTAAAATTAAGAGATTTTTCTCTTACTTACCAGGATGTACGCATTTGATTAAACATAATTTTGTGAAGGAAAAAGGTCAAAATTTTAAAGTTAAAACCATGTAGGATATCTCAAGCCAGGAGGTAGGCTATGAAATAAAGAGAATGTTAGACATTTAGATAATAGAAGAATCCCAGAGCCAATGGTGCAGCCCAATAGTGTTAATTACAAAACTTAATGGCAGTTGGAGGTTTTTCAATGACCCCCATAAGGTCCATTCTGTTTGATGCCTATGCCACATGTACTAGCAAATACCCCTTACTGCTAAGGCCAAGGAAATACAGGATTTGCTGTATTAGTTATTAAACTCTTTGGTTTTGCCATTTGATCTACATGGCATGGTACCAACTTTAAGAGAACTATGGATAGCATTCTGACAACACATAGGCAGTATGCAGCAGCTTACTTCAATGATATGATCATCCATCCATGGCAGGGTTCACTGCAAACCCCAAAAAGTGTGCAATTGAATTGGAGGAGGCCAAATATCTGGGTTATATCATAGGCCATGGTCTTGTAAAACCATAAGCCATTAGCCAATAAAACCAATGCCAAATATTGCTAAAATGCATTATTACCTTCTGGACCATCACTTTGATTTAGTCACAGATCGGGTCCCTCTGAAGTGAATGTGTGAAAAAAAGAGTGACAATGTTCTTAGCCCTGCAGGAATACACTGTGTAACACATAGCAGGGTCCCAAAGTGAAAACACAGATGCTTTATCTAGAGTACATTGTATGTATTCCAGTCTTCCCTTTGAGGCACCAAGGAAGTTAAAAGCAGAAAAAAATGTTTCTCTCTCTGCTCTATGCTTTTGAGCCCTAGTTGGTTTGGAGAAGGGTGGGCATCCAACTTCATCCATCCCGACACTGACAGCCGAGGTTTTGGGATGTCAATTAATTGACCAGGCTGCAGCTGTAGAGGCCTTGAAACAGTTCAAGCTCAGCCTGGGAAACAGACCCATGTGATGTGAGCCATAACGATATTCATACTGATGATAATGCAGAATATCATTGCACATAGAACATAGAGCTCACAACATATATAGCATACAGCCAAAATACTAAATGAAAAAATATACACAGAGTACATGGGCGATAAATGGTTCTGTCTGATAATACAATTGATAACCAAACTACTTTTTGATGTATGGAGTAGCCCTTTGTGCTGCGGAGTGCCGAATATATATATATATATATATATATATATAGCTTTCAATCTCACATAAAGTGCTATGTCAGATTTGAAAGCCAAATACCAAAACTGACTGCAGCAGAAAGGGATTAAGAATAATGGAATTTTTATATAGTACACAAAAACATTAATTAAATATAATTTAGTCATTACTATTAGCAATAAAAAGTGGGATGGTACTGCATGTATGCAAAGAGGTACATTTAGGGAGTCTGCTTTAACATTTCTGAATACATATAGGTTGATGTAGTCTATACCATCTATATTCATTGTGAAGGAAACAAACAAGTATGGTCACCCAATTATACTGCAGCAGGAGGAGTGGTCCCCTTCTTTAGCACCTGCTAAATTGCAATACACATCAGTTGGTCAACAAAGATTAGTGTCAGCAGTGCAAATAACAGTACAAAGAGAAAAGAGGCAGTGGTAAAGATGACAAGCAGGCTGCTGAGAGTTATCATTGGAGAAATTAAACCGAGTGATATCCAAGCATAAATAGTGGGTTTACAGCATGGCAGCTGAAAGCAAACTGCAAAAAGCAAAGAAGTTCAGAAGAGAGAGAAAAAGTAACAGCTGAGTCTGTAGAGGTGTAGACAGAAACAGTGAGTTGTAGATCAACCAATTAGAATAACTAGGTGACAGAAAGATGATAGGTGATAAGTTGGTAGAGGCGGTTAGAGGGGGTTAGTTAGTGCTTGAGAGTAAAAGAAATGGCAGCACTTAGGGCACTATAACGAATGTTACGTTGATTTACCGCAATATCACAGTATTCAGTTCTTGCTAAATTATTGTAGCGTTAAGTCAAGTGGTCTAGTAACATGCTTACAACAGGTTATACTAAATCTTCAAAACATCATCAAACAACATAATTTAACCTGGATAGAGATATGCAATGTAGAGACCCTGGCAGACTCTCTCAACATAATGCAAATACCTGAATAGCTAGCTACAAGACCCAATCAAACGTGTGTGGCCAGCTTTACAATGACCTCTTAACACAACTAAATGCTCTTTTAAGTCATTAAATTCATTTCAAGTTATTTTTAGGAACTGGCTACAAAGAATACACCTTTTATATTGGCACAGTTAAGTTATTGTTTCCTTTTTACCAGCCTTATTCATTTTGAGACCAAAGTAAATAAACCTAGCTTCAACTTGATTTATGAGTATAAATGATGTTACCTTAGGAGAAATGAATTTCAGGATGGCATAACTACAAAGTTTTCTTATTATGTTTGCTTTAAATTCACGCTATATATTTGTGAAGAGTGCTTTTTTGTCATCAGACAAGAACAAGTCAAAAAGATTTACTGAGAGAAAAGGCCGCTATGGTCTTTTAGTAATGAAGTGTGACCTATGCAATTCTGCTGTTAACACTGATATCAAATTAATATTCTGTGAAGAGACCTGGTTTAACATACTCAAGAATTGCTCTTTTCATAGATGTGTATCAAATGTAGCATATCAGCAAATATAATTTGATTTATACAGACTTTGCTTTGAAATAAATCGTACAGTTGGCAGCTTAATTGGTAACATTAAATTTTATGATTGTAGTATATAGTTAGAACTCAGAAGCCAGTTTAGGGAAAAACCCCTGTTAGGCCATATAGATGGAATAAAGACATTACAATGCACCTTATTTAAATGGACATGGCTTTCTTAAAACAGAAAGTATTTACATGTTGCGTACAGGTACAGGTAAACTGGATTTCCCCCATGATCCTTTGCACTAGGCAGAACCATGTAGTTTATATCTTTTTGCCTATTGGGCTCTTCCCGAAATGCCTGAAGGGGGTTAGATAGGGCAAACAATTTTTATACTGCCACCTGCTTGAATGTGTTTTGGGGGTATTTCTCCTCATCAGCACAATGCCAGAGATAGATGGCTGTAAAGCATGTGAGACTCCAAGGGAGGGGGACCCCAAACTTTTTTATTTGTTTTTAGTTTATTTTCCAGGGTTAATCCCAAAAAATAAAAAAAATGGACTGGGGTCCCCCTTCCCAGTAAAACCAGCTCGAGCACCAGATATAGGGGTTGGTAGAGTAGGATGCCCCCGCCCCGAAGGTTACCAGCCTGTATAGCACTCATAAGCTGCTGGCTCTTCTGCCCTCCAGGGCTTTGGGGAGGCAGGTAATGCGGGGCCGCAGGTGACTTGCCAGACCTTCATCCCTGGTGAACTGGAATAGGGGTCGCAAGGACCCCTAACCAGTTCATAAAGGGTTAAATGTAAAAAGTCACACACACGCTGCAAAAAATTCATTTATTAAAATGTCTTGTTTTTTTTTCTCGATCAATGTCCCACACTGTGCCATTAACGACAGCCAGTAGTGATCAGTGGAACCGAGGGTCAGGGTATCGGCCCTTTCACCCGCCCTCCTGCTGGAAGTGGGCCTTTATACCGGATAAGGAAGATGACATCATCCCACTCCTCCTATAAAAGCCCCCCCCCTGTGGTGACCAGTGAAATGGAAGAAGCCTGCTCAGGGGTTTTTGCAATAAACAGAGCCATGGGCCGAGCACTAATCATACTATGCATATAGCTCTGACTGGATATGAGCCCACACATGCTCCATAAGACCAAGGAAAGGAAAGGAAAGGAAAGGGTTTCCCGAATCGGTATGTCAGGGGGCAAGGAACAAAACCGGGAATAGTCAAAATCCTGGGTTTTGTTCTACTTCAACATATTTCTACAACCTATCTCATATCATCACTAATGTGATGCCTCTGTTGCATATATTTTTAAATGCACGTGGAAATTGCACTCCATGTTAAGACACCTTTTTGTTGTTTGGTCTTCTTATTAATGAGGGCCACATGTTTTGAAACATACACAGCAATAGAAATAGAACTTACCAGCCGGTCCAGATGCTTAAGCCTTTACTTCTGGTGATTAATATGTGGATCAACTCCACAAAATGTAGCTGCAGACCCTCCATATATATACTCCCATTAAGTATAGAATCCTTAACAACATCACCCTAAATAAAGACAAAATTAAATCTATAAAGACTCTAAAGGTCACTCCATTCCTATTCCACTTAATTTGCACTACATAGTAACATAAGGCTCGATTCAGAGAGACACAAAAAAACTTTCAAAACGGTGCCGATGTCGTATTTTTTTCAAATGTTCCCGTTCTCGTATGAGCGTTCGAGCGATTCTGTGCATGCATTGAAAACCTTGTGTAAAGTTTCCGTCCGTTCGTACGGCAGATTACGAATTACGCGGATGTCATTTTCCATCCAGACTTTTCCGTTTCATTTCCACATGTTACAACGTAGGCTTTCGTTTTTGCCCTTTTCCCATCGTATCCTCCAAGGAATCCTTTACGTTTCCCGATAGATTCTGTTTCCATTTTACCAAAAATAATCATCCAGACGGAATCCTTACGATCTTGCGCCTGCACACTACAAACTTAACTCATTAAAGTGTTCGCCTACATATTTGCCACCCTCACTTCTACTACAATGTTTAGCTAAACCACTTAGCGCTATCCTCCATCTTCCCTTTTGGACCCTTCAAGCTCACCCAAACCACTTAGCGCTATCCTGCCTTTTCCATTTTCGGTCCCTAAAACTTACCCAAATCACTTATCACTATCCTCCATCTTCCCTTTTGGACCCTTAAAGCTCACCCAAATCACTTCTCGGTCATGTGAATATTCATCTTTAAATATTTCTGTGCCCATTAGTTTTGTGTTAATGTAGTTTGTTAATGAAATGACAATGTAATTTTTTTGTAATATTTACCAGCATCAAATATGCTTTTTTTAAAAATGTGTTTAATTTCAACTTTTTACAACTATAAAAAATTAAATACATAGCAATGGCAGGCCACTGAACATTATTCTTCATCTGTGGTCCACAACAAGTTGCACAGCTCCTGCATCTCGCCCACCAACTGAAGGACCCTGACACTCAGTTGTGCCACTCTGGCACGTGTGGTCCCTGTAAATTAAAATTTTGGTATAACCTTGTTGGGGTCATACTGCAGTGCTTGTATGGTCCAAACACCTAAATCTGGACTTCATAAGCCAGAGGGCCCTCGCCACCACGGGCCGGGTTTTGCATAGTGCCCGATTACAGAACCCCTGGCCCGCATTCTACAGGCAAAGAACGGGCATCAGGAGCAAGGGCGAGTGGCACATCTTGCGGTTCCTGCAACCAAAAATAAAATAATTACACAAAGCAAAGGTAACCAACTAAAACAATAACTCCTACAACACATTAAGATTCAAGTTCAACAATCCAAGAATAATTCACAAAGGACATAAGTCTAAAAAAATATAGCAATTATATGGATGTGTGGAAAAATAAATGTTTACATGCTAAGGACTAATTTAGGTCAGCATTAAAATGCATCTATAAGGCATACATGAAATGTATTGATTCAGGTATGCATTGCTATACAATTTATGGCCTCGGCCATGCTGATACATGCAATGCTAAAGGCGCGCAGACTCCTCCACATAGCCGCAAAACATGTTCAACAATAGCAATCCGAGTCCTCAGAGGTGTCGGAAGTGGTTTTACAATTAAACGAATTTATAGGGTGGTGAGCCGTCGGCAAACAGCTCTCTGAATCAGACGGAAACCATCCCAGCAACGGAAGTTTTCTGACGGAACGGAAATTTTTCAATTTTGTTTGGAAATGTTCCGAATTGCTTCCGTTTATCGAAAGCGCATATACACATTCTCCCGAACGTTCGTGCGAGTGAAAAATGTACGAAGAAAAGCCAAAAAATGACAAACACCCACCAAAACTTTCACAGACAGCTACGGAAGTCCGGACGAATGTGTCTCTGAATCGAGCCTATAGTTCAGCCTGTTTATTAGTGGTCTGGTAGCCATAGCTGGTAATGTTATTACATCCAGGCCACTTTGAACTCTCCTAGTGTATTCTTCATGACTACCGCCTCTGGAAGAAAGTTCTATAGTCTCACAGCTCTTAGAGTAAAGATGCTGATGTAAGAAACGTCTTTCCTCTAACCTTAGTGGATGCTCGAGTATTATATACAGGCCTGACTTTAGATTGTGGGGCTAATCTTTGACCCTGGATATATTCATAAATAGTTATTAGGTCATCCCTCAGACTCCACCTACTTTTTTCTATAGCATCTGCCCTGTACTCCCATTTCCATTCCCCTCCCTACTGGAGCAGACAGCAGTGCTATCTTGCTGTAGTTGTGCCACAAAGCTTACATCGTCCTCATCTGCCAAATGGGCAAACTTGTTGGGAGGTGCCAGCTTAGGGCTAGCCTCCCTGTAACTTTTACCACTACCCCTCCTAACTGTTCTCCAATTCCTGCCTCATAATCCTGTTTTTACTGTCCCACCATGCTACCACCGTCCCCATCCCCTAACCCCCCTAACCCAGAGATTGCCTGCTCAGTGAGCACCAGGCTCCTTTCCAGTATATCAATGCATCTTAGTGTTGCCAGTTTCTCATTTAGATCTAGAATCTGGGCTTTCAAATGTGCAATGTGCTTACATCCCACACAGTGATATTCACCATCAAACTTCTGTTCAAGTAGTGCATATATAGCACAGGAAGAGCACTGGACAGCATTGCTAGGCATGGAGCACATTTTGGGGAACACCAATACCTCTATAAGCTAAAAAAGCAGTTAAATATAGAGCTAGCAAACCGTTGAGAAAAACAATGCACATCACTTAGAAAAACAATCAAAGTCCCCCTCTGTAAAATTCCTTTATGTTAAGTTGGCTTAGTATTTATCACATTGAATTTTACCCACTCGCCAAAGCTCTTTAACACTCACTTATGCATTCTGTTTTATAGAAATATATTTTCCTTTCTTTCCACCAGTATCCACAGATTTCTGGCAAACACAATTATGCTTCCACCTTCTCTAGCTCCGAAACAGACTCATTATTCTTTTAGTATTATCTGTATGTAGATTATATTGGCCCTAGACACGTATTACTTTTGTTCTTGGCTATCTAATCTGACTCATTATGTAGGCTATTCTGCATCTTTCACCATCTCAATCTTTTTCCCTGAACAGCATAACTATCTGGACACCGCCCCAATATCTCTTGTTTATTAAGCATTTGTTTTTATTCATCACAATAAAAATGATCTCATTACGAACTATCGTTTCCACCCCTTTCCTTATTCTAATTCTACAATTTAATCCAGAGAATTAATACTTCAAAAGTAATACAGTAATACATTCCCATACTCCTCCATTTGGAGTCCACTTTTAAAGGAATTATTAAAAGTGTATATTTTTGTGTGTCTTAGTGGTGTTAAGCTCATCTAGAATTTTTTCTTATGTTACCAAGTGTGTGTTTTTATGGAAACAATTTTCACTACTTGCTATTGGCAACTGTAGACACCTGTCTGTACACGAAGATCTACAAGAAAAGAGATGTGAGTCCTGTAAGCAGCACCAGCAGCATTCTGTATACAATTCACTTCTCTTTCTTGTAGATCTTGGTGTACAGACTTAAACCGGACCTTCACCATGATTTATTTAAAAGCCCAAACCCTTATAAAACGATTCCCCAGCATCTAAAATTAATATATTTTAAGAGCAGCACAGTCAGAAGGCACTTCCTGTTTGCAGGCTGCCTGATGTTCCATGAGCCGCCATCTTGGATGTTTAAAGGCTCATAACATGCAGTAGATGCAGGTAGGATGATTTTTAATGTAAGCAATCTGTATGTACAGGGTGTGGGAAACATATAAGATAGAATCTTATTCAGAGTGAAGGACCGCTTTAATAGCTGATTCATCACCATCAGAATTTTTTTTCTCACGTTTTTTTGTGAGCAAAAAAAAAAGACATAGTTATATTTTTCTCATCACCATTTTTGCTGTTTAAATTATTTTAAAATTTGCAGAGCTTGCGAAGATAGTGGAGGTAGTGAAAACTGCTTTCATAAAACACACATTTTCTAATGAAAGAAACAAAAAAAATATTAGATAGGTTCAGCACCTTGAGGACATCCATTTTGCCCCAAAGATATGCACTTGCCGAGATATTGGAGGTAGTAAAAACTGCTTTAATAAAACACACATTTGCTTATGAAAGAAACAAAAAAATATTAGATCAGCTCAGCACCTTGAGGACATCAGTTTTGCCCCAAAAATATACATTTTCAAAAATGTCAATCAAAGTGGACTTTCCCTTTCCCCTTAGTATTACATCATGTTCAAACAGAACTTCCTGCAATTTGTTATTTCCTGGGAAGCACCTAAAGGGTTAATAAACTTCCTGAAAGGAAGTTGTTGTTTGGGGGTTTTCTGACATTCAGTCCCCTTGGAGTCATTCAAATTAACGTAATCCCAAATCTTACTATAGCGGGAAGGTGTTCACTGTTTTTTACAAGACAGTCCCAGCTCTCTCACTCTTTCAAATAACTTTTAAAACATATAATGTGATTATATTATCATTTTCTTTTTCTTTACACAGAAAGTTCTTATTTGAGATTTAATGTGTAGCATTTGAGAAAATATATTTAGCCAATGTATCTATATGCAGACAGGAAGGTTCAAGAAAACAGCTCAAACTAATTTACCTGAGATCTTGCCTTGAGATTAATCTACTGCTTACAATGCACCACACCAATGGTCATTGTCTGGGCCATCTGAGAGCTCAATTATTCGCCACCCCATCAACTAATAAATGCATTGCCAGAAATAGAAGTGACACAAAACAACACTGCTAACAGTATTACTAATAAAGCAGTAAACTGGAATATTTAGCTGTTGTGAGAGCAGCGCTCTGTTTTCTGTTTCATTTAATTTGCAGTATTGATTTTGGCTAAAGTAGAGCAGGTAGGACCTTTATGCTGGCAACATTCTGCAAGATGAAAGTATTCAAAAGGATGAAAAAGTTAGCTCACCTTCAACACAGAATAAATCAGAGGCATGCCTTTGCATAAACAACATTTAGTTGGGAAGGACAGTTTTTATTTAAAAGGTTTGCTGAGGATAGCATAGCTGTCCTTTATTTCTCTCCCCTTGAATTTAACAGGCAACATAAACATTGATTCAATGGCCTTGATTCAGTAAGAGTTCTCATGGTAGTAAAAAAAAATCACCTTAGGTGAAAAAAGCATGTGAATTTCACTGTTATTGAATCGCCAGCTAGAAAGACATTAGGGATGACTCGCTAACGTTTTTTTCAGGTTTTCTTGTGAGAAAAAATCTTGTGCAGTTTAGAATTGTTTTTAGCTGTGCAAATTATTCAGACATTGCACAGCTAAAAAGAGTGCTGAATTGCATGCAAGAAATCTTCTTTTCTCACAAAATAAGTAAGAAACAAAATTTGCTGAATCAGCCCTAATGAAAGGCAATGGCACTTTTTACTATAGAGTGAAAAGAAGTAAAACCTTCACTGCTATTCTTAGAAGTAAAAGTACCATTGACTTTCATTGTCTTCCTAGCTGTTGATTCAGCAACAGTGAAATTCTCATGTTTTTTTCTCCTAAAGTTAATTTGTTTCTACCATCAGATTTTTTTCAACACTTACTGAATCAAGGTCAATGTATTTCTGCAGTGTGGGTGCTGGAAATGTACAACACTATAATTGTATAATACTACTGGGAACATTTAAAGTGGACCAAAACCCAGAATTTTGCCTATCCTATGTTTCGGTCCTTGCCCCGCTGTGTGAAACCCTCCTGGTCGCCCGAACAAACTGACCTCTTCCCAGTCCTACAATGCATGTGCGACCGCTCGTCCAATCAGCGCGCTCGGATCCACTTGAGCCTCTTTGTCAAGGAGCTCATCTAACAATAGTGGATCAGAGCATGCTGACAGACGCATCCACCATTCACAAATGCCTGGTGCGGGCATGCGCCCTGATAGAGGGATAGTGGGGATGTGGCCAATGCTCGCGCAGGCACTGTTGGACCAGGAAAGAAGCTGAGTGAATGGGCGACCTAAAGGTTTCACACAGCTGGGCATCTCGATTCTGGATGCCCCGGGGGAAGGGAATAAATCGGGTCGTGAATCCTATAGATTCCTGAGCCAATCTCCGTGGGTTGTGGTCCACTTTAAGAAGATTAAGGAAAAAAATCCACAGTATAGCCTGGGTGAACTTTTCACTCATTCAGGCGAATCAGCAAAGCATCTATGTTTTGTCATGGGATTGCAAGTTGCCAGGGAAATTATTTTGGGATGCATGGGTTTTTATGCAAAGCATGCAAAGTCAATTTTTTTTTACGGTGCCGAGTCTGTTCTGTGAGAAGCACAGTACAGCGAGGGTTGAATCAGCCCTTTATGCACTAGACACAAGGGCTGACAATTCAGGGCTAAGGAGTTGAACTTCCAGCACCTGACCCTAGTAATTACCAACCCCTATGCCTGGTGCATTGAGTTGTTAACTTAGAGGGGAGGGTCCACACTTTTTAACTTAAAACAAGAATAATAAACTCTTGGTTGTCTTTTTCATTTAAAAAAATGATTACTTTTTACACCTGCTTCAGGTGTGTCCTACCGCCTTTGCTAAATGAGGTCCAACATGACACAAAACCTATGAAATGTAAAACCCAATAAAACGTATCCACACATCCCTTTAGTTTTTACAAAACAGGGATAGAATCTACATTAGGGGAGTTGATTAAGGGTCTTTTGTAATATGCTTAAAGCAATCAAGCACCCATTTTCTTTAAAATTCAAGTGGATCACCAATGTACTAAGTTTGTGAGGGGGCATTTCAATTGCCACCTGTCATGAATACCACCTGCAAGCCCCAATTTATCTTACCTGCTTCTCGCTCCCTTTGCAAAGCTGGACCCTGAGACCAACCGTCACATGATTCGAAATCCTACTGCAAAATGGACTGTGGACCACTGACAGCAAATCGTCTCTTATGCGAAGTACAATGACAATCAAAACCCATTTCATAAAATGGGTATTGGATCACTTTATGCCATGGACAGGTCTCTGCTCCCCCTTTGGAAAAATAAAAGTCTTACCAACCTGTCGGCTGTGACTAGGGTAGTTTACATATAACAGAAGGTCAAAAGTCAGACCAGGTTCCAAATCTGTGAGTCAACAGTATTCCATTCATGAAATGATCATGGAAGTTCTATTATTTAGCATGTCTGCTGATCATCAACAGGCTGGTCAGCAGACATGCGCTGCCATCCATCAGGAGGAAAGAAGGGAAAGAGGCAGCACTAGTCCAAGCTGCTGGTGGGCAGGGTGTTGGTATGGTGTTCCCATTGAGATCAATGAGTGCCTTCGTACACAAGGAACTTCCTTTAAATATGTGTAATGATTGCAAAAGGTTCAGGAGGGAAGGGAGGGGAAGTAGAAACTTAATGATAGAATGGGAACACCAAGTGATGCTAGTTGGAGGGAAGATCAGGAGCAATGTCCTAAAAATATATTATTTTACTAAAAGAGTATTACTGGTAGATGTCAGGACTAAACATCCAACTGAGTTAATTGGAAAATCAACAGTAAGTGAATTTAAACATGTCTGGGATAAGCTGTCTCTAAATTATAGTTAAAGAAGGAGTCCAGTCAAAAATTACTGCACTGCAAGCACTGCAACAGCTAGACATCCCGAACTGGGTTCCACATTCTTTGTGGCAGTGAGTAATCTATCCGACTAACTGGTAACTGTGCGAGCCTGATAGGCTGGTCTACATCTGCCACAAGGTGAGTATCATGTGGCCCCCCACTCTCCAGGGTGCCAGGAATGAATGCACAGCTAGCACCAATTTGGGCTGCCCAGCTTGTGGACAGATTCAGCAATGAATACATTGAGAGCTAGGTTAATAGGATAAATAGGTTTTTTTATAACATTACAGCATGACCGACAGACTTCTAGAGGTAGAAAAAAATCCCTATTAGTCTTACCGGTAGCGACATTTCTATGAGTTCTATGATGACAAGTTTAAAAGCCCCACCCCTTCCCGTCAGTCCTCAGTATTAGTTGGTGGTGAACCGTAGAACCTAAAGTATAGGGGGGTTAAAGGGCCGTCCCGAAGGACTCATAGAAGGACTCGTAGAAATAAAATATTACCAGTAAGACTAACAGGAATTTTCTCCCTTCATCCTTCAGGATTGCCACGGAGAGTATAAGCGAGTACTTTAGAACTAGGGGTAGGAAACTGCCTGTAAGAACCTCCGGCCAAAGGCCTGGTCTTTGTCACATAATATGATCTCTGATGTAAGGTGGGGTGGTAAATATAGATGTATAAGATAGGGAGATTGCCTGTCTAGTCCATCTGGCTAGGGAAGCTTTAGATGCTGCCAGGCCCCTATTCTTTCCAGAAAAGGATCTAAAAAATGTTTCGTGTGCAAAAAAAAGTCACGTGTGCATCCAATGTAGGTAATGAGGTATCTGCGAACATCAATAGCTTGTGTGGATTCTCCCGGATTTTCTGGGTCTGGTAATAAGAAAGGATGGTTATGTCCTGGGAATGGTGAAAGGTAGAGGGCATCTTGGGCAGGTATAGGGGTTTCTATCTAGAAAGATGGTGCAATAAGGCTCTCGGATAGATAGAGTCTATAAGTCACTAACCATTCTGGCTGAAGCTAGGGTCAGAAGAAGTCCTGATTTGATTGTTAGAATCTAGTCTGGGGCCTCATCTAAGGGTTCAAAGTAAGGTTTAGCTAACCTCTTGAGGATCAGGACTAAGTCCCAGGAAGGACAACAGTTATGAAGTATAGGTTTCTTCCTAGCTATAGAAATAAAGAATATGTTGACCAAAGAGTGATTCTGTAGTCGTCTGTCTAGGAAGACTGATAAGGTTAATGCCTGGGTTTTTAGGGTACGTACTGCTAACCCCTGTTCATGCCCTTTTGTAGAAATTCAAGTACCATCGCAGCTGTGTCTCTTTTCAAACTGTTACCTTTCTTAACCAATAATTTATGGTATAAAGAATCTTGGGCAGATAGACTGTTCATTAGCCCAAATCTGCATATTATCATAAATGTCCTCCAGAAGTCTCAACGTCAGATTCTCCCCTAAAGTTTATCTTAAGGGAATCTTAATTCGAGGAAAGTAAGCCCTCACTATCCACTGACTCAATCGCTACCAATAGGGGAGAGGGATGAGGTGTAGGAATGCAGACCTGTGCTGTGTCTGCGGGAACCTGACTAGTTAACCCCTGGGACTGACCCGAGATAGTGTCCCTGGGAAAGATGTCCCAGCCCTGATCGTAGACCTACAGACCTCTAGGATAGAGGCCAAGTCAGTCTGCATATTGCCCATCAGCTGTATAAAGTAACTGGCTGCTTCGTTTTCCATCTTGTTTTCTAAGCAAGTCTTACAGAAGGATCTATTCCTGGAATCTGCCAGGATCGTGGGACAATTTAAACAGAGTCTGACAGTTTTAATGCCCGACTTGGGCTTAGGAGGGTTTTTGTCCTTTTCTTTTTCTTTCTCTTTCTCCTTTTTAGATAGAGGTGGCTAAGAGATAATAGGAGAAAGGAATTCTGATTACTGAAACTCTGAGGGTGCTAGATACATACAATAGGCCCTATGACCTATGTATCCCCCTAAAATAACAGCGGATAATATACATAACACCGTCCGCTGTGGTAGAACCGTTGCGGCCCCATGTCTGCTGTTGCTGATACTGCTCTGGCTGTGTCTCCTAACACACTGAGTCTTCTTCAGCCTCTCTCTGGCAGAGCATGTGGTTCCTGGCAGAAGTGACCTCCCAGCCCCGGAAGTCGTCAAGGACGGCACCTAATAGGCTCCGTCCCCCATCTGCAGATGCAGCTTATAAAATGCCTTCTGAAATCTGAATTGGAACATTATCATATTCTGTACATTCCTGGTAACCTTGTGTTAGATCACATCAATAGGTTACTGAAGATCCTTTTTCATTTTCAACTGTCAACAGCCATTCTTCTAATAGAATAAATAGTGAAATAAAATAATTTTAGGTTATAACATAATTCCATCCAAACATAACTACTGCTGTAAAAAGGCCATAATAATTCAGCTCACAAATTGCTACTCTACAGCAACATTTCATTCTTCAACCTTTTTCTCACTCAACAATTTCCATATAATCGTACCAATTATTACCTTCTACTATTGTTGCTGTTTAATTTTGTAATTCATTTCAGTTTGATTAAAACCAAACAACAAGAAACTTTAGAGCAAAGTTGATCACCTCAATGAGCTTTGCAATAATGTACTTGGCAATAAGCAGTCAGGCAAAAGCAGCCCATCACTTAACTTGGAGGTCGCAGTCGTCCTTTAAGATGTTTGCATTACCCAATCTTTGCCCCAGGAGTTTAAAATAAAACTCAATTTTGGGTTAGCCTCCTGCTGATTTGTGCTAAGAAGAAAAAGAGAAGGAGACACCTCCTTTAACCCTTTAAGTGCCAAGCACGTAGTTTCTAACCCTTTAAGTGAGAAGCATGTAGAAACTATGTGCTTGCCATTTTCCCCTGCTACTGTAAATAAACAAATTGCTCACCTCTGGCCTGGATCCAGCAATGAGGGTCTCCTCTTCCCCAGGGGGCCTCCGATCCCCCCCCCCCCCGGGGCACTGCAGCTTCAGGTGAGGGCATGATTCAGGGCTCCCAGCTGCCAATTCTAGCCAAGTCTTTTTTGTGGGAGGAGTGGGAAGACATCATCCAGCTCATCGCAGTTTATGGCCCGACTCTGGCTCTGAGAGAGGCAGTAGTATTGGTGAAGAGCACTTCTGATCTCGTGAGGCCCCACCCACCCTGCACCGATCATCACCAGCATCTGTCATCAGAGTAGGACAGCAATGTGGGACACAGGATCAGAGATGAATAGATACAAAAAATAATAAATGTCATGTCATGCCAGTTCACAAGGCTTAGGGGTCTGGCAAGTCAGCGGGTGGGCAGCCTGGCTAGTGGGTGACTTGCCGTTAACCCTCAGCCCCCATTACCTGCCTCCATAATGCCTGGGGGGCAGGATGAGCCCAGGGGCATTTAGGCTGTGCAAGTTTGTAGCATGCAGGGCGGGGGCCACCAAAGCTGACTAAGGCATGCCCTCATCCTCCTAAAGTTCTTATGTTTAATATCCTTGATAGTCAACATTTTATTGGTATTACCAAGTTCCATCATACATACGTAAGAACTAAGGGGTGATCAGAAGCAGGGGCGAACACATCAGTGGTATCAGCACTGAAAGTTGACATGACATATCACAAAGGAGCCCACTAAGACTGTCTTGTCCAAGGGCCCACATAAACCCTGGGCCCCGATTATGCCACATTTTTAAATGTGGCACCGTTTTGGTATAGTGTTCGTTTGGCTAGAGGAACTGGTGGGGTAAACAATCTGTAACACGTTTTCTGTAAGCTTGACAAAGGGGTTCCACAAGGGCCAAAAATATTGCTTTTATGTTTGCACTGGTGGAACAAGGAGATAAAAAGAAGGAGAAAAAAGGGGAGGCAGGTTTAAGAAGATGAATTTAGAGGGACAGGGAGGGGAAAAGGAGAGGAAAGGGGGAGCGAGAGAGAGAGGGTGATGTAGAAATAAAGTAGGGCAGTGAGAGGAGAATGGGGGAGAGAAATAGTATAAGAGTGTTAAAGAATTAATGGAATTAATATGGATTGCTGTATTTTTGATATTAATAGAATTATGTAACTCTTTCTGTAAGGTATATTTTGCTGCGATCAGAGAGTTTTCTGCTTACAAAACTACATGTTATCTGATCAATGTGTTCTTCGCGAGCTTCCAGTATAGACCTCCGCCCTGCTCATCAAGATATGGATTTGGGACATTTTCTACTCAGCCAGCTAAAGAATTCGGACTTGTTATTGGCTAATAGTACAGACATCCACCCTACTCAAGCACTACAAAAATGCTACTGTCATCTCCATTATTGAGCGCGCTCCCAGAATTGCATGAGAGTGAATTGATGTATATCACTCTGTTGTAATCTCTTGTAATGAATTAATAATAATACTTTTAATTTGGACCAGCTGTTATCACGTTGTCATTTCTTCTTCAACACGAGTATCCGAGAAATAAAGAGCCGGCAAGTAAAAAAGGAAAAGAGGAAGGGAAGTCAGAGGAAGGAGGGTGGAGGGAAGGATAGGGAAAATAAGGGAGAAAGGGAGGGCAGAGTGTGAGATGGAAGAAGGAGAGGAATGAAATGTGAGGGAGGTGTCAAATGGGAAATAGAAAGGTACAGAGTATACAAATGTTAATGAAGGATTAATGTAAAGTGAGGGAAAAAAATGAAGAGCAGAACGGAGAAGAAGTGGAGGAAGAAGGAGAAAGAGTAAAACGAGAAAGGGCGGGTGGGGAATAGTGAATAATAAAAGGTGAGGGTAGAGAAAAATGAAAAGTAAGAGTGGAGAGCAAAGTAAAGAGGAATGAGGGGGAAGGAAGGGTAAAACCAGAGTAGAGTAGAGTAGAGAAGGAGCGTGGCAGAGAGGGTGAAAGAGAAAAAAGAGGGAGGGAAAAGTGACAGAGAAATAGGTAGAAATTAAATGAGAAAAATAACAAAGGCATAGAAATATCAAGGTAGAAAAGGGGGGAGAAAATAAATAGTAGAAAGCTATGGAGAACGCGATGGGGATAGTTTAAGTGGCGGAAAGTGGGGGGGGGGGGGGGGGGGGGGCAGGGAAGAGAAAGGACTTGAGAGCAGAGAGAAGGGGAAAATGAGGAGGGAATATGAAGTCAGAGAGGGAGTAAAGTGGTGGAAAAAGGTTAGGGAATCCTCATATACAGGAGGTGATGCTAAAGCTTGGCCACATGGTCATTTGTAAAAAACTGTCAGCTATCCAACAAAAAAACAACAAATAGTTTTGTGTAAAGCAGAACTTGATAAAGATGTCCTAAGTTTTCAAACTGATGGTCCTTGCATTCATTTGTAACCTTTACCTGAAATACTTCTTTAAAAACAACCAACTGCATTCTTTATATAAAGGTATCATTTTAAAAAAATGTGACTAAAATTAAATAAAAATAACAAATATGCCAAGATAAAACCATGTAAAAGAAAAATATATGCTTAAAAATAATTTCAAACAGAAACACAAAATGCTTTTATCTGTCTGCAATGCAAATGTATTTAAACATACCAATGATAAAAGCCTTTTATTACAGACATATATATCATTCAAAATTTACAGTCCATTACAGGATGATGGTGGGAGAGGTAAATATCCCAGCATTTTCCAGGCTGATGAAATAAGATAAGCAATTACAGTTGCTGCTGGTTTCATCTGTACTATTTCAGATCTGAGGGGTATATCCAGTACCCAGACTTGATTACCCCTCTGTAAGAACAAAGGACTAACGGTGTCTAATCACTATACTGTTTACAAGTATATTCACTGAAATGTTTGCTCCTGAAATGGGTGTAAAATGCATTGTTTTAGCAGAATTCCTTTAATAAGAAAGGGACAACCCCATTGTTTCTTTACCAACTCTCTCCCGTGTGATTAAAGTGGACCGTCACCCAGGGGTGATCGGCGCGGGAATCTATAAGATTCCCGGGCCGATCACCTCCCTCACCGCGGGACATCCGAGATCGGGATGTCCCGCGGTGAGGGACCCCCCCCCAAAAAAACGTACCTCCCGCGCGCCCCTCTAGACGTGCGCGCGCCCGCGCCGGCCGTTTGTGAATGGCCGGCGCGGGCGCGCGCACTGTCAGAGGGGCGCGCGGGAGGTGGCGGCGGACGCGCTGTGTTGTCCGCCGCTGTCACCCGCTTGTCCGTCGGCGGTGATTGGTCAGCGCGGCCACGTGGGAGCGTGGTGAGGTGAGTTTTGGGGGCTTTCTGGGGAGTTTCAAACAGCGGGGCACCCTTAATCGGGGTGCCCCCCTGAAGTGGCCCAAAACCCAGGATAGTCAAAATCCTGGGTGTTGGTCCACTTTAAGTGCTTTAACAACTTTTTTATTAAAGCAGACCTTAATCCTTACTTATGCTGACAACTTCTGACTACTATGCTGACTGAGAGATATGCTTACAACTGAGAGATACTGAGAGATACTAACCTATTCCTTGCGGGATCAGGAACCGGAAGCTCCATAATAATCAGTTAATTTAGGATTGGGGTGGAGGGAGGAATTTAAAGTGGTTCGAGCAAAAGTAAATGTAAAAATGGAAGTGTACACTTACCTTTCCTCCCAAAGGATCAATCACTCCCAGCCATTCAACCTGTTCATTTGCTGTCAGTTCTGATGCTGGCAGTGCACTCCCCATAGCAAATTGAGAGCTGTGATGTTCTCGTGGAGGCTGATTCATTACTAACGCCAGGTATCGGCATCTCTTAGAGCGACCGCTAGTAGACGATGTAAGTGGGTATCGGGCGCTGTAACAGAGTGTCTCAGTTGCTGTAGTAACCTGGCCGGCATTGATGAATGTCATGTATGTTGGGCACTCTAACACCAGTACATTGCTGCAGGGAGCGAGAGGTAGCGCCAGCTCAGTGCAACCGACTCTCGGCACTCCACACCATACTTATCAAAAAAGGACCACACACAGCGTAGGCGCTCTAAATCTGGTCGCTGTAGCATAGAGCGCCAGATGCTGTGTGATTAAAGTCTGTTTTTGAACACATATCCACCAGTAACAAAGCGAAAACACATGGAATGACATTGTGACTGTGACATTAATACTTTAGTGCCAGACCTGTAATGACAATTCTGCATAAAAAAGACAAAAATTCAAAAAAGTTTTCAAAAATAACTTTTTCTAGGCCAGGAGAGGTCACACCATTTAAACAAAAGAAAAGGAACGTCCATTGAAATGTATGGGAGAGCGACAGGTAATACCTGGCCGTTCACCAGAATCGCCTTCGAAACTGTGGTTTTGCCTACAGTGCCCAGCGTTCACCAGATGCTGTCTGCCGCACATAAAAGTGAGCTGTTCTGCAAGGAATCAGTGCAGCTGGTGGTAGGGTAAATACAGCCTTTTTGAGTTTAGTAATCCTATAAATTTATATTCAACACTTCATTTTTGGGGTGTAGATGAGTTCTCTGTTGACACGGTCAGTGCAACAAAACTATCCATCACCATTAAATTTTAGCTCTGGAGCCTAAAAGATTCCAGGAGCGGATTACAGCTTGCCCTTGTGACAGCTTGATTCAGGATGCCCACTGTGTGAGACCCTCTGGTTTGCCCAATATTCACATCAAACCCATCAATACCAAAGTACATGTATAGGCGTCGACCAGCATTTGCTGCAACCCACTAGCCACTGCGCACCCCCACCAGGCTTATTTGAAAGGTTGGGCACAGTGGGTGCGGCACAGGGGACTCACCTGGCAATCCATTCATTCAGCATTCATTTCTGGCAGACAGTTATATTTACCTTTTGTAAAAATGTACTGATTGCTGAGATTGAGTACCCTGACGTCCAGCACTAGTCTCAATTCTGTATAGAAAGTGTATACAAACCCCCTGGGGTGCATCTTGAAATCTAAAAGATTTGCCGGTAAACTCACCTTTACTGACGAATTCCCTGTAGCTGTGTGCACCCTGGATGGCCGGGTGCGGGACGCCAGAACAGAAGGGCTGCACCTCGTCATACTGCGCCTTTGAGATCAGCCAGTTGTCGATCTCAAAAGTGCCACTGGGTGTAGCTTCGGCAGTGGAAAAATGCTTTTATTTGAAAACCAGGCCACTGCCGTGCCAAGGGGAGGGGGCAGAGAAATGGGTTTTAATCCAATCTAAGGTAATGCCTGTCTCCTCCAAGATGAACGTCGGCCCCTCCATACGCCATTTCTATTCACTATGCTCCTTTATTACAATTAATGGAATAGACAGGCAGAGGGGAGGACAGTCATCTTGGAGGAGCTATTGTAACATGAAAAAAAATCACTTGGCCATAAATACTCTCCACTGCAACGGCCACTCTGGCTTCTGGCTGAAAGGCTGAAAGAAGAGAAAAGGGACTTGCATTGATTTGATGAAGAAATGCCTGGACTTTAAGATGCCAGAGGAAGTCCCAAGGGAAGCCTGCAATGAACCTGGATGCTGGAAGAAGGCTTTGAGTCAGTCAAGAAGAATTTATTTATTTTAAGATATCTTTATTAATTTTTTCAATTAAATCAAAAAGCAAGGAGAAGTGCACAGTTTCATTCTACATAAATCACTTGTAAACTGGTAGGGGGTTCATTTACTAGTTCAAGACCAAGGGTTGCAACCTATCCCTTCTGATTACTTTGACCCTCTCCTGAGCATAGGCAGGGTGGTCACCAAGGATGGCCATATTAATACATTTTTAAGAATACACACAGTTTCTGTTTTCCGGTTGAAAATTGAGTTAAAGCCTTGAGTAAGGATTTGGAACCTCGCACAATAAGTGTTATAGTGACCATAGATTGTCTGATTGGACAGTGTTTTCATCCCGACCCTCAAGTACCCCCAACGGGCCATATGTTGTATATCTCCACACAGATACACAAGTGAAGTATTCAGCAGAGCTATAGAGCTGCCTTTGTGGAGATCCGCAAAACATGACCTCTTGTGGGTACTTTTAGAGTGGGGTTGATAAACACTGGTCTAGGAGGTTCTGCACCCTGTCTCATTTAGTTAAGCCTCTGCTGCTCCCTAGCAAAATTTAAATTATTTTACGTTTTTGGGACTGGGGAGTGGAATCTACTGTCACTCTGGATATGTGTGTGGGGGTTCTGGGGTGAAATGTATGTTGTGCTGGGCGGTGCAGTACAAAGTTTGCTCTAGGGCCCATTAGGCCCTAATTACATCACTGGTTACTATGGTTTCACATAGCAAACAACTATAACGCATGTCTTAAAAAACAAAAGCAGCATATTTCAAAATTATTATAGTCATCCTACATTTTTGTACTCTATTCTTTCTGAAATGTTTAACAAAACAGGTTTACATGACATGTTCATTCAATACTGAATGTTATAGGAAGGATGATGATGATCACTTGATGAAAGATGAAGAGAGAATAAAGGGGAAAAAGAGACAGAGGCAATTACAATCAGTCTGAGTTCTTCGAATATCCAAGATGAGATGATGTTATTAGCTCTTTAGAGGATGGAGACATTCTTCATTCAGATTACTATGTAGTGTACCACTGAAACATGCTCAGTTAAACTTTTATGGATCCACTGTCCATTGATTCATAGATAGAAAAATGGGTATTACATACACTATGGACAAATTGAAATTAATATGGACAGAAGGGACATTAAAGGGATTTTGCTGCAGACTTCTTTTGCTATAGGAATTTCTTTTCTCTTGGTTTGGCTAATGTTGTGGCTCCCAACTAGGGTGACTGTAATAATTTATAGTAAGATAAGTTTAATGTTTGTCTCTCTATAGGGAGTTTAATGAAGAGCTTTTCTTGAAGAATGATGGACAGTCTGTCAAAAACTCTGTGCTAAGACAACACATTTTAAGCTTATTATCATTTTAAATCTATATTAAAACACCAAGTAAAATTATATTATTATTGTTATTATTAGCATTTAGCACAATGATGATTATTATAATTATTATTAATAATAATAATAACTAAAAATAATCAAAATGAAAGCATGTCATACAAGTTCCTAATCATGTCACATACAAGTTTGGCCGAACTGTGAATAAACATTAGGGTTTGGGGACCAGAACCTGAACCCTGTCTCCATTGAAATCAAGGGGGACCCAAACTTTGGCGGAGGGCTGTGGCAGGAGGTGGTGCAGAGTGTGCAGCAGAAGCACTGCTGTAACTTATCTGAGCCCTAGTCCTATTTTATTGGCGGCAGCAGTGTTTCAAACTGGCCCCAACCGGGGCTACAAAAAGATGGCCGCCTGCTCCCTAGGTGGCTGCTGCCAGCACTAGGAGTGTCCTCACTCATGGGACCTGGCCATCATCTTTTTGTAGCCTCGGATGGGGCATGTTTGAAACGCTGCTGCTGCTGCCGCTGCTTGGCCACCGGTGGAAAAAGAGGATTTAATTTCTATGTCCTAGGCATTACTTAGAATGTGCAACTCAGATTCGATAAGTGCCTCAGCAGGAGGCCTAAGCTTCAAAGGCCCACCCTGATGATGTTCAAACCAGACACAGAAAGCTGGGATGAAGGTTCCTTCGGCAGAAACAACCCCCTACTGACACACATGCAGGATACATATTTCAAAGCCTTCAAGCAGAAGGCTTGTGCCATAATAAAGGGGCAATTATGCCATTGCTCTGCATCCTAGCCAGAAACCAGTGGCATTTTCACTTCCCAGGTGATCAAGATAAGCAACCCAGTAGGACTCTCTCTGTCCTGGGACCAGCAGAAGGGAACATAATGAGAACTCCTACTCCAGGTATGAAAGCTGTGTTCAGTATCAAAGCGTGACTGGAACCGGATTGATCATATTATACCAGAACCAACTCTCTTTGACCTTCCGTTGGAAAGTTATGAACCTTAGCTACCAGCTCCAACGGGAGGATCTAGGTCCATCTCAGGGGGGGAGTGGCCAACCAGTAGGTCAAATGTTCAAGCAAGGCAGAAGCTGGATGACTTATTCTGTTGGAGGTCACACTGGATATTGTGATGGAAGGAGCCAGGAATTAGGGATCCCACACAACTCCCTGTGGCAGATAAAGTAACTGACACACACCTTATCAGCTACATTCTGATTGTAACAACCACCTGTATTTGCCTATTAAACCATTATCTATATCTATTCCTTGTGTATCCTTCCTATGTATATCCTTCCTATGTATATGGCTTGAGGTAAACCCACAAGTCTGTGCGCCAAGGTCTTCAGCTGGTGTTCTCTTTCCCATGCAGTGGGAGGGGCCTTTGATACCGACAAGTGAGTAACATTAGATCACTGCACCTATATATGAGGCCCCTCCCTCCAGCAGAAGTGAGCAATGAAGCTCCTGTGATTCACCTCTGGTTGTCTGAAGCAGCGATTGGGGATCGGCGATGGAAGGAGATGAAGTGTGTGTGTGTTTTTTTTTTACATTTAACCCTTTGTGAACTGGTAAGAGGTCCTTGAGACCCCTATACCAGTCCAAAGGGCAGGAAGGGCTAGCAAGTCACCTACCAGCATGCGGATGACTTGCCATAACCCC
This sequence comes from Gastrophryne carolinensis, assembly GCA_027917425.1. Taxonomy (NCBI): domain Eukaryota; kingdom Metazoa; phylum Chordata; class Amphibia; order Anura; family Microhylidae; genus Gastrophryne; species Gastrophryne carolinensis. The sequence goes on from CM051236.1 coordinate 188,359,401, forward strand.
TTGCCTCATTACCTGCATCTCCAAAGCCCAGCCTCTGTACTCTGGTCTACCAGCCCCTATAGCTGGTGCCCAGGCTGGTTTTGCTAGGGAGGAGGGGTTTAACCAATAACATTTTTTATTTGTAAATGTTTAACCCTATATATTGTGCATAGTAGTTTACTAGTTTTTATTTTGAAAATCTCATAAAATGAATGGAATGGGTGTCTACTGATGCATATGTGGTACAGCTGTAATTGGGAGGCAAGGGGCTTCTACACTCAATATAATTTTCTTAAAGACGCCGTTGCAGAGTGTGAGTTCTGGGTACAGCGGCGTCAAATCCAAATAGACATTTGTGGTGTAACAGGAACTGGCTTTACTGGAACATGATTGCAGTAAGAGAAGTGACCATACATGGTGGATAACATGGTAGATAACATAGACATATGTTATATAGGAAAAAGAAGTCATAGAAATTACCTCAATATACAGGAAACAAAGCATGCAGTAGAAAATGTACAACAGAGACTACACATAAATATATGCAAAAGAGCCATCTAATGTCATAATTGTAAACTGCATTAACCTAGCAATATAGATGCAGATCACATACAGGGACGAGCTGTAAGCTGTTACACAGTATAACCAACAAAACCATTTCTTTTCAAAAAAAATGCTAAAAAAAACATTTAAAAAAATGTCCACATATTTCATTCAACATTTTGAGAAAGGAAAACATTACAAAGACATTTGATGTTAAAACCCAAACTCTGATGAAAAAAAATCTATAATTTCCTGAAAATCCCAGGAAATTAAACATATATAGCGCAAAATGCTGATAAATGGTCTTGCAACAGAGGGTTTAGGTAGGATGCCGGTTAAAGGGTTAAGGGCTCTACACACAGATAAGCAAGACCTTTTTTCAAGTCATGTTCATAGTAAGGTGTGCAGACATGGATTTGTGAGCACCTACACCCAGAAAGGTTTTGCCATATGCTATTTAATTAAACTACAATTTAACTGTCACATAATGGCAATTAGGTTGAAGTACTCCCCATTGCTGAGCTGTATATACTATAACTGAATGTATCCTCCCTGGGGGTGGGGATTGCTCGGCCAGGGAGCAATATGGCTAACTGTATGCAGTTTATGTTGTTATGAATATTGGCCAAAGGCTTAAGTAAAAAAAGGCTGGGCTGGAGATGACAGCATAAACTTCCCTCTGAGTATAGGTGCACTTTAAGGTTATTACTCACTATTTTCTTTTGTACACAGGGATAAGTAATATACACATATCTCATTTTTATAGATGGATGAGTGTATATGTGAATTCTTTCAAAATACACTTTTTTTTACTTGCATCATATATGGTATTTTGTTATGCATTCTTACAAACAAATATTAATTCTCTTCTCTGGTCACTTTGTGTTGCTATTTGCCTGTTGACAGCATGTAGCATATCCAATAAACCTTAGTCCATAGTCTCTTTAATCAATCACATAAATGGGGTTGATTCAGAGCCTGGTGACAAAACTAAATTCATTTTAGGAGAGAAAACGGACATTCACTTTCGTTGTCTACTGGGCAAAAATTTTCACCTGGCTCTGGATCAGCCCCAAGGTAGACAATGAAAGTGAATGGCAATGTTCTCTCCTAAAAAAGGAATGAGTTTTCTCACCAGGCTTTGAATTAACCCCAATGCCCTGCCATTCTACTGCCTAGATGATGTCTCTCCAACCATTAGGGCCATCTAATCTTCCACTGTATGTATGAATTAAAAAATGTGTATTTTAATGTTTTCATATACTATATATTTAATATGTATCACCTTTTTAACTTTTTTTTACATTTTTTTTATTTAAATTATGGTAAAAACCCCCAGCACCATGCATGATGTGGTGATAATAAATATACAGACTTTTCAGGGAACATTAGAGACATAAAAAAGAATTCTTATTAAATACATCTGCCAAACATTATACACGTATAAAATGTCTGCATGTTCTGCATCAAGTCTTTGGCTGCTGCTTGACATTTTAGTAACATAAATGCCAGACTTTGGTGTTAAATCAAATAACAGTTATGTCATAGGTGGATGGCTGCTTTATCAGTATCTGCTATCAGAACATGTTTAAGTTACTTATTCCCGGCAACTCTGGGAAATGGAAAAAACAAATGTTTACCTTTTACTCAGTGCATTAAAGCATTCCTAATTTTTATTTTGCATTCATTTAAATGTGTGAAATAAACCATTCATATGTCTCATTCAGGTGAACTTACTTAAAGAGCGAGCTGTGTTTAAAACGTTCAGTGATATGGAAGAGATTTTATTATTATTATTTTATTATTTGACATGTATTATTTAATGCAAACACATTTTACTTCCCTTAGAGGGAACGCATTAATCCTTCAATTAATCAACCTTATTAAGTCAAAACATCACCAGAAATGCTCAGTAATACTCTAGAGCTTCCAAACATACTATAATTAAACAAACATTAACATAAAAGAGTATCTACTTTGACCACTTTAAACTGTAAAGTTTTACAACTTTTAACTCATCTGAGACAAAGGAGTTACGACTCCTAGTTATAACAGTCTGTAAGGAGTTTGGTATGTTTAGATTACTAAAACATTTAATTGCTCTTAAGGTAGTTGCCTTGCATATATTTCACATTTACAGGGAGTTTAAATGAATAACAATGGAATTCCGAAGTGTGCTATAATTCAGTTCTATACACTTCAATTAGTATATGTTGCTCCAGAATAAAGTTTTAGAATCCGATTGTAGGTCATTTAAAGTTGAATATAAACCTTTGGTAACTTTTCTAACAGTCAAAAAAATCTGACCAATGACAAAAGCTAGAAGCTATTCACTTTACTATTCCTGTGGGCAGAGTCGAGCTATGAAAGTATACAGAAAGTTAGTCGCTTTATAGGCGTGTTCTGTGACTACCCTGATCAGGTATGGTCACTGTTCTCTAGTTCTGACACTGCATTGAGTACTGTTGCCGGCAAAGTCCTTAAACTCTTAGGGCATGTAGAACAGTATTCCCTATCCCCTCCTCAAGAGCACCCATGCATTGCAGCATTTATTGCAGCATGTATTGCAGATGCTCACAAAGACACACAGGAAATGTAATTTGAGATTAGACAGCCCTGTAGATCCAGCTACATTGAGACCTACAAAACATGACCTGTTGCTGGCTCTTGAGGAGAGGGTTGGGGAACACTAGTGTAGAAGATCTAAATCTATTAACTCGCTACCCTTCTTGCTTGGAGACTCAGCAATGCCAACTTTCTGATTCTGACCCCATGGAATGAGGACAAGATGGAGTTTAAAAGTGGGATATCAAACAGGTCAGCAGCTAGGAGGCCTTCCACCAGATATCAATGCTAATCATTTCAGTTTCCAACCTAAAGCTCATACATGGTTATCAGCCATAGTCAGTTCATGGTCGAGAAGTCAGGCAGATATTGGTCCAGGAAGCTGGCAATTAACAGTCAGATAGAAGCAAAGTCAGTAATAGGTTAAACAACCAACAAAGAACACCTGTTGCAACTTATTATTATGACTGGAGATGAGATTTGGATTTTAATATTGCCAGTTTGGTTTGTTCTGGTCAGAGCCGAATTGCAGCAATATTCAGTTCATATCATCTGGCCCTTCTTTAAAAAAAAATTCACATTCATAAGCCTTGATTCATCAAGAGTTAAAAAAAACAAAAATTCATTTCATGAGAAAAATGCCTGAGAATGTCACTGTTGATGAATCACTAGTTAGGAAAACAAGTCAATGGCACTTTTTTACTCCTCAGAAAAGTAGCAAACTTTTTACGCTGTAGGGGGGACAACCTGAAGCTAGTCGGGGGGAAGATCAGGAGCAATGTTAGAAAATATTATTTTACAACAGAGGTAGTTGAAAAATCAACAGTCACTGAATTTAAACATGCCTGGGATAAGCACACATCTATCCTAAGATAAAGAGTACATACAGTATACACATAAGGGCAGACTAGATGGACCATATGGTCTCCTTCTGCCGTCAACCTTCTATGTTTCTATGTAAAACGTGCCATTGACTTTCATGGTCTTCCTTTCTGGTGATTCATCGGTGAAATTCTTATGCTTTTTTCTCATGCAATGAATTTTTTACTACCATGAGAATTTTTTTCAACTCCTGATGAACCAAGGCCATAGTGTTTAATTCAAGGTCAATTTCCAAAAGCGTAAAAAAAAAAAATAGTGGATGCTCTGATTCCTTCCCTGGTGTGATAACTATTGATAACTATTATTATTCATGGCTTGTTTTTTTTCTCTCACTTTTGATATTCTTTGGGGATCTGAATGCCTTCTGCATGCAAAGGCCTGCAGATCATATGAGCATTATACAATATGGCTATAACAACATTTGGATGAATGAAAAGAAATGATCTTTTTTCTTTTACACTGAATACTATTTTACAAACATTTTGTTTCATATTTTGTACCCTGTACCGCTGCCTCCCGCTACGAACCTGGTGCTATCTGTTCTTAAATAACTCCCTAAGTTCATTTCAGTTTTTCTCAAAAAATCATGATGTGCATACTTTTTCCAATGAGATAAGGATAGATTTCATCTTGAAATCTCATCGTGAACTTGGGGATCTGTTTGCATTCCTGGGGTGTGACCCAGTGGACATCCCGGACTGGCTTGTCTCGAGTGGGACCCCGCTCCCAGGGGACCTTCCCAGGAGAAGGAAGAGGAGCCTGAAGAGCTTTCGAGACCTGGGGCGCCTTGGGGGTCCCTCCAGGGGGTACTCGGCGGGCCCCGGGCCACTGCCCCGGGCGTTGAGTCCCGGGGGTGGTCCTGATGCCGTCGGTCGGGGGTGCGCGCGGCCTGGCCCCCGTCCCCCCCCGGCCTGCCTCGCCGGGGGGGGGGGGTCGGGGCGGGCGCGTCCCTGATTGACTCGTTTCCCCTTGCGGCCCCTAGGGTCATCGACCTTCTGCCAACAGGTCATAATGTGTTATGCATGTCCTCTGTTCTGCTTTATTTAGAAATTTATTCTGTTCCGGTTATAGTCGCCTAATCCTTTTTGGACGCGGGCTGGTGCCCTGCTTGCGGAACCCTTGGCTTCCGCGGCCGCCTAGTGGTTGATGGTGAGGCGTCAGCATGACTTGGGAGGGCCTGGAATGAGCCCCCTTTGCGTCTCCCAACTCTTGTCGGACGCTGCACCCCCAATAGGTTGCTCTTCTGGGCACACGTGGCCCTAGTTGACTGTATTCACCCCGTTTGAGGGGAACCTTAGTGTTTGTTCCTTCTAGAGCGTGAGCGTGCACCTCCGCACTAGACTTGTTCCCTTTCCTTTGGTTTTGGTTCTTCTTGGCGGCCTCCGACCGGGAGTGGGAGAGCAGGTGCTCCTGCACGCTCTCCCCTTGGTTCGGACGCAATTCCCCTGCGGGTGGACCTGGTCGACCCTGGTGGTTGATAGGACTCACTCTGTTTCCTTGGTTTAGGGGTGTTTCCCCCCTTTTTTCCCGGTAGTTTTTGGAAGCCGGGTTCTTTCTTCCCCTTCCCCCCCATTCACGTTTACTCCCCTCCTTTCCTGCTCACCCCCCCTCCGCTCATCTGCCTTCCCCCCCCTGTACTCAGGGGCGGATACCCCAAAACTACTTCCCCCCATACAGCTTAGCAAACCATAATAATGCAGGGAAAGCCCATCTCCAAGATCAACGTGGTCTCCCTCAATGTGAAGGGCTTAAATAGTCCGGAAAAGAGAGCCCTGATTTTGAGGAACCTTAGGGGGCTGAAGGCGCAGGTTGCCTTCCTCCAGGAGACCCATTTCAGGGCGGGCGGCTCCCCCTCATTCGGCAACAAGTACTACCTTAGAGGCTACCATAGCCTTTCTCCAGACTCAAGATCCAGAGGGGTAAGCATTGTGTTGGACGCTGCCCTGCCCTGGGAATTGATCGACTATCAGACGGACCAGGAGGGGAGGTGGATCTTCCTCAAGGGGAGGATTGCATCTCACCTCTTCACCTTCGCAAACGTGCCGAATGTGGGTCAGTCAACCTTCTTGGAGGGAGTCCTCGATACCTTGGACACATTTAGGGAGGGCGAACTGTTGATCGGCGGTGACTTCAACGTGGCACTTGATCCACTAGTAGACACCTCCAGGGGGACCCCGCACGAGTCATACGCCAAATTGAGGCGGCTTAAAAAGGTACTTGCCCAACACCAGTTGATAAACCCCTGGCGCATTCCACACCCGACCGAGAGGGATTACACCTTTTTCTCCCCCCCCGCATAGGTCATACTCGAGAATCGACCTATTCCTTGTACCTCACGCCTCGCTCTCTAGAGTGGTGGATTTCTCCATTGGGAATATTACCTTATCAGACCATGCCCCGGTCTCTCTACCCCGCCCCATCCCCAGGGGTTGGTCCTGGCGCCTGAATACCTCTCTCCTAGATGATCAATTAATAGTAACTGAGCTCCAAGAGGAAATTAAAAAGTACTTTGAGTGTAACTCGTCGCCGGAGATCAGCCCAGGGGACCTCTGGGAAGCGCATAAGTGCGTAATCAGAGGCTCCCTAATTAGCATTGGATCTAGAATTAAGAGGGAAAAGGCAAAACTCATCAGAGACCTCTTGGCAGAGATAGGGAAAGTAGAAAAGTTACACAAGAAGTCCCTAGCTGCGGCCCACTTGGCAACCCTAACGTCGCTGAGAGAGAAGCTCAAATCATTGTGCTGCGATAGAGTGAAGGCACAGTGGACCAAATGTAGGAAAAGGTTCTATGAAGCGGGGGACAAATGCGGGAAATTACTGGCAAGGGCACTTAGAGTGGAAAGAGTGAGATCTTATGTCCCAAAGATAGTAAACCATGAGGGTCATAGCGAGCATCTAACAGAGAGAATAGCGGAAACCTTCCGCAAATTCTATGAATCCCTTTACAATATTCAGGGAACAGGGAGGCAGGACATGGATTCTCGCATAGCAGAGTACATAAGGGACTCGGGGCTGCCAAAGTTGCCGGCAGAGGTGGTAGAGAGGTTGGAGGACCCCATCTCCCTGTTGGAGTTGCAGAAGGCGGTAGCGGAGACAGCTAGCGGAAAGGCCCCGGGGCCTGATGGTTTTCCCTCCCAGTATTATAAAAAAATGTTCCCCCTCCTGGCCCCCAGTCTTCTCAGGGTCTTTAACTCTCTCAAAGATGGTGAGGCCTTCCCCTCGGACTCCCTCAGAGCATACATCACAGTTTTGCCCAAAGAAGGAAAGGACCCCACGCAGTGTGCTAGCTACCGGCCCATCTCACTCTTGAACACGGATGTCAAGATCTTTGCAAAGATCCTGGTGTCTAGAATTGCCCCCCAACTCCACCACGTAATCGCCCTAGACCAGGTGGGGTTCATGCCCCATAGGGAGGCTAGGGACAACACTGTCAAAGTGTTGAACCTGGTGCACCTCGCCCAAACCACTAATAAGCCTTCCCTGTTGCTCGCAACCGATGCCGGGAAGGCCTTTGACGGAGTCAATTGGCAATTTATGTACTCCACCCTTAGCCATATTGGACTTGGTTCAAACCTTATGAATTGGATCGCAAGCCTCTGTGGGAAGCCCTCGGCATCGGTGCGAGTCAATGGGGTAATCTCAGAACCCTTCGGGATCAACAATGGGACGCGACAGGGTTGCCCGCTTTCCCCCTTGGTCTTTGTCCTGACCCTTGAGCCCCTGCTGTGCTACATCCGCAGGAACCCTGACATCAAAGGATTGGAGGGCCCCAAAACCCATTACAAAGTCGCAGCTTACGCAGATGATCTAATCTTCTGTCTATCTGCCCCAGAGGTTTCGTTGCCCAATCTGATGCGAGAGCTTAAAAGATACGGAGATATGTCGGGATACAAAATCAATTGTTCCAAATCCGAAATCTTAAACATTAACATCCCTGAGCGGCGCTTTGCGGGGATCAAGGAGGCTTTCCCCTTTAAGTGGGCAAGGGAGGGGGTCACCTACCTTGGGACCAAGATAGGGAATGACCTGTCTAAGATCTTCAATATGAACTTCCCCCCGCTACTGAAAAAATTCTCGGATGACATCGCTAGATGGTCTATGGGTAGGATCTCCTGGTTCGGGCGTACAAACGCGGTCAAGATGAACCTCCTTCCCCTCCTTCTCTATCTACTCCAGGCTCTGCCAGTTGTGGTCCCGCAAGCCTTCCTCCAGAAGGTCAGAGCCTTATTCACTGGGTTTATACGGAAGGGAGAAAAACCCAGATTAAGCAGAACTATCTTAGCCAGACCAAAAGAGGAGGGAGGGCTGGGATTCCCGGACCCGGTGTTGTATCATGCTGCCACTCACCTGGGCAGAGTGGTGGATTGGTGCCGGCACTCAAGACATAAGCAGTGGGTTCGGCTGGAGCGAGGCTCCGGGGGGCCCCCGCTGGCCAACTTACCTTGGCTAGAGGGGAAAGACATCCCGGAGGCACTAAAACACCCCACGGTTGGGGCTACTATACGCATCTTTAGGAGGTTCAAGGAGCTCCCGAATATCTCCCCATCCCCATCTCCAATGTTCCCGGTGCTGGGAAACCCACGATTCCCCCCCGGGTGTAGCGGTCCCAAGGCAAGAGAGTGGCGTGAGGCGGGACTGTACAGAGCCAAACACTTCTGGACACAGGCGGGCTGGGCTAAGACTGATGACCTGGCATTGAGGGGCTCCGTTCCGAGGTGGTCCAAATGGGAACAAATGCAGATAGCACATTTCCTTCAGTCCTTACAGGGATTTTCGAGGGGTTTGCGCCCGGGGACCCGGTTCGAGGAGCTCTGCTCCAGCCCTAACGTGGAGAGGCACGTGCTCTCATCCATTTATAAGCTGTTGATCACCCCCCAGGATGCAGAGGAACTTCACTTTATTAAGTACTGGGAGAGAAGCTTGGGGGCCCCACTTACGCCAAAGCAGCGGAGAAGACTTCTCGCGGCGCCGCATAAGACCTCCATTTGCACCCGGACTCAAGAATGTAGTTACAAAATTCTTACCGGGTGGTACAGAGTTCCGGCGACTCTGCACAGATGGTTTCCTGACGAGCCAGATAACTGCTGGAGATGCGGTGCTGCGGGAGGCGACCTTATCCACATTTTCTGGTCCTGCCCTAAGCTTCGGCCTTACTGGGACTCGGTGAGGAGAGTGATAAGGGAAGTCACTGGGGAAACTGTACCAGCCGATCCAGGAATATGTCTGCTCCACCTGGGGAAGACCCCTCTGAGAGTGTATAAGAGATCCCTTATGTGCCATCTTCTCAATGCCGCAAAATCCTGCATCCCTCTGATGTGGAAGAGGACCACCCCCCCCTCCTTGGCCAGCGGGGTCCTGAAGGTTAATGAAACCATGCGTTTCGAGGATTTAGCACTGAATCAGGAGGGAGGGTTCGAGAAATACACAAAGACCTGGTACGATTGGATGGTCTTTTCGGATTCAGACGAGTGCAGGGCACTGCTTCAGGATACTTGAACAGACGTGCCTTCCCTTGGCCCCCCCCCTTTTCTCTTCCCCCCTCCCACCCATCCCTCCATCCTCTAAGGCGTTATTTTCATATCTGTTGGTTTATAGAGCTGTACGATTCTTTGCATTGGTTTTTCACTTTCTCTGTTTTTTGGAACGTGTTTAAGAATGTTAGACAATGCACAAAATTGCTTATCTTCTACATTTTATTGTGGTCTTTGTTTCTATGATGTATACAAAAATTCAATAAATAAAGAATTAAAAAAAAAAAAAAAGAGAGATAAGGATAGATTGGAAACCCTATGGGCTATCCTAAAAAAATTACTATTTTTTTCTCCATAGCCCATAGGATGCTGTTGCTTCCAAACAATTTAAAAAAAATCCATACCTTGGTTTGAAAAATGATATATCCTGTCTGGAAAAATGCCCCATTACAGCGATCTTTTTTGCTTCACAGAATAAATAGCATTGTATACCATTAACGGATCAGCACACATAAGACTTATATGAACATCATCTCACTCTTGCTAATGTTGGTCAAATAACATATGGATACATTCTAAAAAAATGACTTCCAGAAATCTGATAAAAACAAAGGTAAACATGACCTCTAATTCAAAACACAAATGTGTTAATTAATTGTGACAGATCCAATTTGAGTGACACTCACACTTGTTTTCATAGGTCATCTTGGCCATTGGACGTAGGTATTAAATTTGTAACTGGATATCACAATAAAGGCTGCTTTTATTTGCAACTTAATTATCAAAGAGTTAAAACTCTCAATCACTGACCTCATCACATTTTGCACCGGCCTGTATCTGGATATCATTATTTGACGTTGGTCAAAACCTTGTGTTTAATTATGTTTTATCTGCATTAGTAGTGTATCAATATCAAAAAGAGTGGTCATCTTAAGAACCTGCCTGGAAAAAAGGTTAGTGCACATAGAAATAATCACTTACAAGGCTGTACTATTTGTTGCTACAAGTGCACAAATGTAGCTAAAATCTCTTTGAGCCAAGCCAACCATATGCAGCTGATATCTCCTCCAGATGTCATCAATCTGAGCACCACTAGCTTTAATCAGGTAGCATAAACAAAGCCTTCAGGTTTTATTATTGGTTTACTATGCGTTTATGAATGACATATTTAGCATGTTTAAATCATTCTTCATAGGCAACCAATTAATGATTGTTCAAGCTATGACCATTTTATGTGTGTAAAAAAAAGAGTTGGAGGAAAGGTCACATGTTTGGAAGTAGAGGGGTCATTTGCAGGACAGACAGATGCCTGCCCTCTGATAGATCGGCCTTTGAATTTCAAAGTTGCTGCCAAGATAAGTGTGACCATGGCAAAAACTTTTAGGTTTTGCAAAGTTTACTTTCTTTTGTCTTACTACTGTTTGACAGCATATGAGTTGGATAACATTTTTGGACTGGCTGGGCCTAAAAAGAGCTGCTGAACTGTAGTTAGAACTTATTGTACACTTGCTACATATCTATGCAATAAATTGTGAAATGGTAGAATCTAGTTAGGTCTAGTTTTTATTTTTACAGAATAGTAGATTGTTTTCTACTTTAATCATACAGAATTCAAATTCTTTTTGACTAGTTATCATTAATTTTGATGTGTTTCTCGAATAAATAGAATAAATTGTACATGCCCATGAGTATCAGTTTTTTATGCCGCCTAAGTTTAAAGCTGGCCATCCGCTAGGTGATCTTATGTGTTATGCAAACAGTCCGGCCCATCCACAAGCTTCTAAATCTCTAACACCACACTCAAAAGTAAGCTAAAAAGTGGCAGCTGTTGCTTAACAGAACAATTTATACTCTGTATTATCAAGTGACATTATAAATTCGCTGGAGCATAACATGAAAAAAGTGAATACTTACCTTTTATTCCCCAAAGCAGCCCATGTGCCCTCTGGTGTCCTCAAAAATATAATGGATGAAGGAGAACTGGTCCCACAACGTGCTGACACTACCGCCACCTTTCTTGGCCTACACGCTGTAGGACCCTATCTCGGAAACAGGTAAATCTCAGAAAACCGGTGGCCACATAGTCTCCTGCAGGGACAGTAAGGAAGCATTGGCTTTTTTATGCTATGCTTAGTCCCTCCACTGGCTGCCAGTCCCACATCAAAGCCTGTTTTAAAATCTAACTCTAACCCCCCTCCCTCTCTCCCTCACAGCCAGGTTCCTCCCTACATTTTATCTCTAATCCAGCAATATCAATCTAGATGCAGCCTTTATTTTGCTTCAGAACTTCTCCTGTCCTCCACCCTTGTCACCTGCTCTCACATTCACCTCCAGGACTTTTCACATGCCACTCCAATGGTCTGGAATGCCCCCCCCCCCCTCAACCTTCTCTTTCTATAGCCTATCATATAACAAAATGTAATTTTCTCAAATGTTTAATGAACGTTGTCCTCCTGGCTGAATTATTTTTACCAATAGAGCAGTGGTATTCTTTAACTTCTTGCCAGAAAGATGGCCATCTTTGCTTTTTACAGTAAACATTGGCAATTGCATATTAAACCACCACAAAGGTTAACATTTGTCCATTTATTTTTAGGCTTCAGTATATAAAAGTGCCTTTACTCTCTGGGCATCTGAATCCCCAATTATCATTTTGTTCTGGACCCCTCAGTATGTGCTCATTGTGTCTCTCTCTCTCCTTCTCTCCCCTCTCTCTCTCCTGGAAATTCCAAGTGAACAACACTTTTTTAACCTTGTCAGTGCTTCTTCAGGTGTTCAGGTGTTAACAAAAAGGTGGCACTTCCTAGTATGCCCCAAGCAGCCCAAAGGAGGTGAGAACCACAGGTGTGATTTCGACTTGGAGATTTTGTCTAGGCAATACTTTATAACTTTTATGTAAAACAGAATTAGATTAAAATCAAAGACAGTTTAAGAGAGCATTATCAAAATGTTATCTGATGCAATCAGTGTTTGCAATTTTTCTTTCATCTGCACACTTTTTCTATATTTATCCTGAGTTGTAGCCCGTAATTGCCTTTGCAGTTCAGCCATTTCAGTTGTGTGATTTTAGAAAATGGAAAATTTGGCTTTGCGCAGTACAATACTGCCATCCACTGCATCCTTCCCAGCATGACAGCTTCTGTTTTTAGTTGTGATTGTATCCTTAAATCAGGGGCTTTTTAGTTTCTTTTAGTCCAATATATTAAGCCTAACATGGGTCTCTCTCTAAAGTGGTTTGCTCCTCTGTTAGCCAGAGGTTAGAAGTGAAGTTAAAATGTATGTATGATGTATAGTTAAATCAAACATAAATAAAAATGTTGGAAAAAATAGTAATAATATATAAACCTCAATTTTATAGCGAATACCCCTCTACCATTGCAAACAGAGAGGCTGGCCAGTGCAAGATTTGTCGAAAGGTGTGTTTAACAAATATCCATCATGCATTTATCACGCATCTAATAAAAATTAAAAACACTTGATAATACATTCTCTAATGATTGTTGTTTAACTTGCACTTTCAAAATTGACACTTGCCAAAGCACCCTAGGCGCACCCCAATATATACACCGTATTTTTCGCCCTATAAGACGCACCTGCCGATAAGACGCACCTAGGATTTGGGGGAAGAAAATAAGAAAAAAAATTTTTAAACCAAAAACGCACCATTAAAGACAGTGTGGCATTCCCCTATCCAATTCCCATAGGCAGTGTGGGATGCCCCTATTCCATAGACAGTGTAGCATGCCCCCATCCCATTCCCTGTATATCCAGTGTGGCATCCCCCCTCCCATTCCCGATATACCCATTGGCTGTGTGGCATCCCCCTCTCCCCCCATTAGTATAGGCTGTGTGCCATCCCTCTCCCCACATTCCCATAGGCTGTGTGGCATCCCCCTCTCCCCATTAGCATGGGCTGTGTGGCATCCCCCTCCCCCATTATTATAGGCTGTGTGGCCACCCCCTCCCCCATTCCCATAGGCTGTGTGGCATCCCCCTCTCCCCATTCCCATAGGCTGTGTGGCATCCCCCTCCCCCCATTCCCATAGGCTGTGTGGCATCCCCATTCCCATAGGCTGTGTGGCATCCCCCTCCCCCCATTCCCATAGGCTGTGTGGCATCCCCCTCTCTCCATAGGCTGTGTGGCATCCCCCTCCCCCCATTCCCATAGGCTGTTTGGAATCCCCCTCCCCCCATTCCTATAGGCTATGTGGCATCCCCATCCCCCCATTCCCAAAGGCTGTGTGGCATCCCCCTCCCCCCATTCCCAAAGGCTGTGTGGCATCCCCCTCCCCCCATTCCCATAGGCTGTGTGGCATCCCCCTCTCCCCATTCCCATAGGCTGTGTGGCATCCCCCTCCCCCCATTCCCATAGGCTGTGTGGCATCCCATTCCCATAGGCTGTGTGGCATCCCCCTCCCCCATTCCCATAGGCTGTGTGGCATCCCCCTCTCCCCATAGGCTGTGTGGCATCCCCCTCCCCCCATTCCCATAGGCTGTTTGGCATCCCCCTCCCCCCATTCCCATAGGCTGTGTGGCATCCCCCATTCCCATAGGCTGTGTGACATCCCCCTCCCCCCATTCCCATAGGCTGTGTGACATCCCCCTCCCCCCATTCCCATAGGCTGTGTGGCATACCCCTCCCCCCATTCCCAAAGGCTGTGTGGCATCCCCATCCCCATAGGCTGTGTGGCACCCCCCTCCCCCCATTCCCATAGGCTGTGTGGCATACCCCTCCCCCAATTCCCAAAGGCTGTGTGGCATCCCCATCCCCCCATTCCCATAGGCTGTGTGGCATCCCCCTCCCCCCATTCCCATAGGCTGTGTGGCATACCCCTCCCCCAATTCCCATAGGCTGTGTGGCATCCCCCTCCCCCCATTCCCATAGGCTGTGTGGCATCCCCCTCCCCCCATTCCCATAGGCTGTGTGGCATCCCCCAAACCCCATTCCCATAGGCTGTGTGGCATACCCCTCCCCCCATTCCCAAAGGCTGTGTGGCATCCCCATCCCCCCATTCCCATAGGCTGTGTGGCATACACCTCCCCCCATTCCCATAGGCTGTGTGGCATACCCCTCCCCCAATTCCCAAAGGCTGTGTGGCATCCCCACCCCCCCATTCCCATAGGCTGTGTGGCATCCCCCTCCCCCCATTCCCATAGGCTGTGTGGCATCCCCCTCCCCCCATTCCCAAAGGCTGTGTGGCATCCCCCTTCCCCCCATTCCCAAAGGCTGTGTGGCATCCCCCTCCCCCCATTCCCATAGACTGTGTGGCATCCCCCTCCCCCCCATTCCCAAAGGCTGTGTGGCATCCCCCTCCCCCCATTCCCATAGGCTGTGTGGCATCCCCCTCCCCCCATTCCTATAGGCTGTGTGGCATCCCCATCCCCCCATTCCCATAGGCTGTGTGGCATCCCCCTCCCCCCATTCCTATAGGCTGTGTGGCATCCCCATCCCCCCATTCCCAAAGGCTGTGTGGCATCCCCCTCCCCCCATTCCCAAAGGCTGTGTGGCATCCCCCTCCCCCCATTCCCATAGGCTGTGTGGCATCCCCATCCCCCCATTCCCATAGGCAGTGTGGCCCCTCTCCCCCCATTCCCACCCCCTCCCCCCATTAGTATAGGCAGGCGCCATATTAAAAAAAAAAAAAAGTTAAACTCACCTGTCCTCTGACACCGCTGCGCTGAGCGGCCGGCTCCGTGAATGGGGTGGGCGTGGCCTGCGCAGCAGCTTCGACGCAGGCCACGCCCACCCCATTCACGAGCTGGCTCTGTCCCGGCCCCGCCGCTGCGATCGCTGTCTTTTCAGGCAGCGATGACAGCGGCGGGGCCAGAGACAGAGCCCCTGCCGCTCCTCCATCTGCTGTTGTTCTGGGCACATGCAAGCACGAAGGTCCGGGCAGCGGGTGGGCGTGGCCTGCGCCGGTGCAGGCCACGCCCACCCACTGCCGGGACCTTCGTGCTCGCGTGTGCTCTGAGCCCGGCAGCAGATGGAGGAGCGGCAGGGGCTCTGTCTCTGGCCCCGCCGCTGTCATCGCTGCCTGAAAAGACAGCGATCGCAGCGGCGGGGCTGGGACAGAGCCCCCGCCGCTCCTCTGGCCTCTCGCAGTGTGGCAGACAACACGGGAGCGCTGGGGACGGGTGAGTTTTTTTTTTTTTTACATTCGCCCGATAAGGCGCACTGACATTTTTCCTCCACTTTTGGGGAAAAATAAGTGCATCTTATAGGGCGAAAAATACGGTAATAAACATACCTATTTATAGCTAATGAAGACATATCATTAGTGATGAGCGAACCTGTAGAAGTTAGTTAAAGGTTCGTCAAGTTTGAACGAATTTGGTGCCAAAGTTTGGTTCAGGTACCCAAACTTGACCCAAACCCCATTCAAATCAAAGGGGACCTGAACTTGGGGGCCCACAAGTGGCTGTTAAATGGGGATAGGAGGGGCTAGAGGACAAAACAAGAAAATTAAATACATAAATAAATTAAAAACATTTAAATAGACATTATTTTACGGGTGTCAGAGGGCCAATCGGGGGTAACACCAGGGAGATTTCCCTGTACAAAATGGGGTAGGGAAAGTACTCCAAATAATCACAGAAAACAAAAAATGTAATAAATGTAATAAATACAAAAATAAATAAATAAAAAAATTAAGTGTCAGAGGGAAAATCGGAGGGGGGGGGGATCAGGGAGATTGTCTGGCACAAAATGGGGTAGGGACAGTACTAGCAGAATATGTGGCAGAACAACTCCCATCATCCCATAGAAGACTGTGACAGAGCCCCCATCATCCCATAGCAGACTGTGACAGAGCCTCCATCATCTTTCATAGCAGACTGACAGAGCCCTCATCATCTTCCATAGCAGACTGTTACAGCCCCCCATCATTTTCCATAGCAGACTGACAGAGCCCCCATCATCCCATAACGGACTGTGATAGAGCCCCCATCATCTTCCATAGCAGACTGTGACAGAGCCTCCATCATCTTTCATAGCAGACTGACAGAGCCCCCATCATCTTCCATAGCAGACTGTTACAGCCCCCCATCATCTTCCATAGCAGACTGACAGAGCCCCCATCATCCCATAACGGACTGTGATAGAGCCCCCATCATCCCATAGCAGACTGTGACAGAGCCCCCATCATCTTCCACAGCAGACTGTTACAGCCCCCCATCATCTTCCACAGCAGACTGGCAGAGCCCCCATCATCCCATAGCAGACTGTGACAGAACCTCCCATCATCTTCCATAGCAGACTGTGACAGAGCCATCCCATGATCCCATAGCAGACTGTGACAGAGCCCCCATCATCTTCCACAGCAGACTGTTACAGCCCCCCATCATCTTCCATAGCAGACTGACAGAGCCTCCATCATCCCATAGCAGACTGTGACAGAACCTCCCATCATCTTCCATAGCAGACTGTGACAGAGCCATCCCATCATCCCATAGCAGACTGTGACAGAGCCATCCCATCGTCCCATAGCAGACTGTGACAGAGCCACCCCATCATCCCAAAGCAGAATGTGACAGCCCCCCATCATCTTCCATAGCAGACTGACAGAGCCTCCATCATCCCATAGCAGACTGTGACAGAACCTCCCATCATCTTCCATAGCAGACTGTGACAGAGCCATCCCATCATCCCATAGCAGACTGTGACAGAGCCATCCCATCATCCCATAGCAGACTGTGACAGAGCCCCCATCATCTTCCACAGCAGACTGTTACAGCCCCCCATCATCTTCCATAGCAGACTGACAGAGCCTCCATCATCCCATAGCAGACTGTGACAGAACCTCCCATCATCTTCCATAGCAGACTGTGACAGAGCCATCCCATCATCCCATAGCAGACTGTGACAGAGCCATCCCATCGTCCCATAGCAGACTGTGACAGAGCCACCCCATCATCCCAAAGCAGAATGTGACAGAGCCCTATCATCTTTCATAGCAGACTGTGACAGGGCCCCTCATAATCTTCCATAGCAGACTGTGACAGAGTCCCCCATCAGCCCTTAGCAAACTTTGACAGAGCCCACCCATCATAACATAGCAAACTGTGACAGAGCCCCCATCATCTTCCATAGCACACTGTGACAGCCCACCCCTGGAATTCTGTAGTAGACTGTGATAGAGCCCCCACATCATCTTCCATAGCAAACTATGACAGACCCCCCCCCCATTTGCAGACTGTTACAGCCCCCCATCATCTTCCATAGCAGACTGACAGAGCCCCCATCATCCCATAACGGACTGTGATAGAGCCCCCATCATCTTCCATAGCAGACTGTGACAGAGCCATCCCATCATCCCATAGCAGACTGTGACAGAGCCCCCATCATCTTCCACAGCAGACTGTTACAGCCCCCCATCATCTTCCATAGCAGACTGTGACAGAGCCATCCCATCATCCCATAGCAGACTGTGACAGAGCCCCCATCATCTTCCACAGCAGACTGTTACAGCCCCCCATCATCTTCCACAGCAGACTGGCAGAGCCCCCATCATCCCATAGCAGACTGTGACAGAACCTCCCATCATCTTCCATAGCAGACTGTGACAGAGCCATCCCATCATCCCATAGCAGACTGTGACAGAGCCCCCATCATCTTCCACAGCAGACTGTTACAGCCCCCCATCATCTTCCACAGCAGACTGGCAGAGCCCCCATCATCCCATAGCAGACTGTGACAGAACCTCCCATCATCTTCCATAGCAGACTGTGACAGAGCCATCCCATCATCCCATAGCAGACTGTGACAGAGCCCCCATCATCTTCCACTGCAGACTGTTACAGCCCCCCATCATCTTCCATAGCAGACTGACAGAGCCTCCATCATCCCATAGCAGACTGTGACAGAACCTCCCATCATCTTCCATAGCAGACTGTGACAGAGCCATCCCATAGCAGAATGTGACAGAGCCATCCCATCATCCCATAGCAGACTGTGACAGAGCCACCCCATCATCCCAAAGCAGAATGTGACAGAGCCCTATCATCTTTCATAGCAGACTGTGACAGGGCCCCTCATAATCTTCCATAGCAGACTGTGACAGAGCCCACCCATCATAACATAGCAAACTGTGACAGAGCCCCCATCATCTACCATAGCATACTGTGACAGCCCACCCCTGGCATTCTGTAGTAGACTGTGATAGGGCCCCCACATCATCTTCCATAGCAAACTATGACAGACCCCCCCTATTATCTTCCTATAGTAGACTGTGACAGAGCCCCGCATCATCTTTCATAGCAGACTGTGACAGGGCCCCTCATAATCATCCATAGCACACTGTGACAGCCCACCCCCGGAATTCTGTAGTAGACTGTAATAGAGCCCCCACATAATCTTCCATAGCAGGCTGTGACAGAGCCCCCCCCCATCAGCCCATAGCAGACTGTGACAGAGCCCCCATCATCCTATTGCAGACTGTGACAAGTCCCCCATCGTCTTCCATAGCAGACTGTGACAGCGCCCGCCATCATCTTCTATAGCAGACTGTGACAGAGCCCCCCATCATCTTCCATAGTAGACTGTGACAGAGACCCCCAACATTCTATAGCAGACTTTGACAGACCCCCCTATTATCTTCCTATAGTAGACTGTAACAGAGCCCCCCATCATCTTCCATAGCAGACTGTGACATAACCCCCATCATCCTATAGAAAACTGTGACATGCTTCCCATTATCTTCCATACCAGACTGGGACAGCCCCCATCATCTTCCATAGCAGACTGTGACAGATGGACCCCTTACCAGTTCACGAAGAGTTGAATGTAAAAATACACAGACAGAAAAAATGTTTTATTATTTTAATTTTTTCCCCCATACTTACCTTTTTATCCTCCACCGGTCTCCTCAGAAATCCAAATGATTTACCATGGCATCTGCCACTTGCAGTCACTGACAGCTGGAGAGATCCGCTGGTCTCTCTGGCTCCTAGTGACTGCTGCTTAGCCACTGCAGTAAACTGGCCAGATTACCCAACTTTAGTGGGACAGTCCCACTCTGAGGCCCCCTTGTCCCTCCTATAACTAAACTATAGAAAAACCTAATTGTCTAACTTTGCTGACATGGGGAGGACTGTCCCACCAAATGCAGAATGCTCAATGTCTGGGTGGTTTACAACTGCTCTGACTCTTTGGTTGGCAGTGGAATTCAGGGACTTCTGGGCATTGGCTCCAGCACCAGAATCTTTTATGGATCAAATATTCTTAGAGCATGTGACTCGTAACTCTACACATGTACCATGGCCATCACCCACAAACTTGTTTAAACTGTCCCACTTTGAGGACCCCAAGAAATGGTTTATGCTACAGGACGGGGCAGTTTATACTGGGAGTGAGTAGTTATGTAACTGCTCCCTCCCGATATAAATTGCCCCTCCCTGTGGCAGGGAGCAGAGGTTCTGGGAGGCAGTGTGGGTTCTGCAGAGACCATTGCTGGGCAAATCGGCTAAACCAAACTTTTAAGAAGCTCGCTAGTCTCTAGCTGTTAATAGTACAAGAAAATAATGGAAGTAAGTGGCAGCAAAAAGAGGTCATTCACACAGAAAATTCATGGGAACAGAAGGGTGTCAGAAGGCTTAAAACCTGCTGGAGCAGCATTCTGTCCACTTTATAAACATTGGTTGTGGGTGTTTCTATGCACCACAATCCTCTTATTTCAACATTGCTTAACAAAGAAATATAATGTGTTAAAGTGTTATCATGCATCCAGCCATCATTCATTCATCAAGTCTTGGTGTTTTTGTGGCAATTATTCAGGCTAACTTGACTTGTATATTTTTATAAATGCTTTAGCCCTTTTAACACCAGTCATGTACATTTTATGTGGCTGCACCTCCTACCATTAAACACCAACCACATACATTTTACATACCTGGATTTCCCCTCTGCTAGCAGCCTCCCAAAAAAGCCACTCACTTGACCCCTCCATCGATCTGGCTGGATCTCCTCTTCCCCTGGGAGGGCTCCGATCCCCCCCCCCCCCCCGGGCTCTGTCAGCTTTAGGAGAGGGCTTGGAATAGGGCCCCCCACTTCAGTCGCAGCTGAAAAAAAAAGACTTTTATTCAACTTCATGCACGATCACTCCTGTCGGGTCTCCTTTTCACCCAGGGGGCGTCCTGCTAATGTCATCCTGCTCCTGTCTGACCTTTTGTAAAGTGGTAAGGGATCCATGAGACCCCTATATCAGTTCACAAAGCTTGGGGTCTGACAACTCACCTGCGGCTAGCAGGTGACATGCCATTAACCCTTGCCCCCCCATTACCTGGGTTGGGGCAGAAGAGCCTGTGGCCCATATAGGCTATGCAGGCTTTTAGTCTTCAAGCCCAGGGCTGAAGCTGGCCTCTGCACCCTGATCTACTAGCCCCCATAGCTGATGCCCGGCCTGGTCATGCTGGGTGCGGGAGACCCCGTACTATTTTTAGAGGATTTTTAAATTAAATTAATAAATGAATAAATAAAATTTTGGCTCTGTGTGGTGTTTTTTTTTAACTGTTAACCTTTTGTCAACTGGTAAGGGATCCATGAGACCCCTATATCAGTTCACAAAGCTTTGGATCTGGCAATTCACCTGTGGCTAGTGAGTGACATGCCATTAACCCCCAACCCCTTATCTGCCTTCCCAAAGTTCGGGGGGGGGGGGCATAAGAGCCCGGGGGCCAAGAAGCCTTTTTGTTTTTTTTTATTTATTGTATGTATTTATGTATTGGCTATTTAAATATTTAAGCAAGGTAATTCATGTCCCCTCTTAGATGTCTCCTCTCAAGATTAAATTATTTAATTCCCATAACCTTTCTTCAGAACTACGATCCTTCATTTCCCTTATAAGTTTGGTGGCTCTCCTCTGCACCCTTTCCAAAATGAGGGTTTCCTTTCTATGAACTGGTGCACAGGACTAGACAGCATATTCCAGATGCACCAGTGCCTTGTAAAGAGGCAGTATTACATTTCTGTCCTGTGATTCCATGCCTCTTTTAATACGTGATAACATCTTGGTAGCTTTAGAAGCAGCTACCTGGTATTGCATACTATTATTTAACCTTCTCCACTAGAGATTCTCTCAGCTTTACTACCCTGAGGAAATAGGTGGCCTGCAGATTATTAGACCCTAATTGCATTACTCTACAGTTCTCCACTCTGAACTTATTGCCAAGTGGTTGCCCAGAGATCTGTGTCATGGTGTCATCTGCAAAAATAGAGACAGTGCCCTTAAAGCAGAGCCAAAAGAAGATTTATTTTCCCTTAATTTTCTCCAATTTTTCCTTTGAAGCCCAAATCATTTGAGAGTATTTTTATCCAGTTATTACCAGGACACTAAGGGGAGTTGATACACAAAAAATGGTTCTCGATGCAACTCACTGGCGTGAATTCTCGGCAACTTGTATTTTTCATAGCTCCTTCCGAGATGATTTTATTTGTGCAGAAGGAAGAAACAATTCATACTTCCAGTTGAGATTTTGCCACTTGCATGACAGTTTAACCCTACCATTAAACACCAGCTACATAAATGTTAAGTACCTGGCTTTTCCCCCTGCTAGCAGCAAAAAAAAGTCACTCACCAAAAGGACCCCTCGACCGATCCGGCTGGTTCTCCTCTTCACCTGGGGGTCCTGTGATACCCCAGGCTCTTCTGGCTTCAGGAGAGGGCCTGGTATAGCCCCCCCCCCCCCCCTGCATCAGCACCGGCCAACATTTACTGTAAAAAAAAAATCATTTGATTACCTCTATGCATGATCCCTCCTGCTGCCGGGTCTCCCATCATCCCATAGCAGACTGTGACAGAGCCCCCATCATCTTCCACAGCAGACTGTTACAGCCCCCCATCATCTTCCATAGCAGACTGTGACAGAGCCATCCCATCATCCCATAGCAGACTGTGACAGAGCCCCCATCATCTTCCACAGCAGACTGTTACAGCCCCCCATCATCTTCCACAGCAGACTGGCAGAGCCCCCATCATCCCATAGCAGACTGTGACAGAACCTCCCATCATCTTCCATAGCAGACTGTGACAGAGCCATCCCATCATCCCATAGCAGACTGTGACAGAGCCCCCATCATCTTCCACAGCAGACTGTTACAGCCCCCCATCATCTTCCACAGCAGACTGGCAGAGCCCCCATCATCCCATAGCAGACTGTGACAGAACCTCCCATCATCTTCCATAGCAGACTGTGACAGAGCCATCCCATCATCCCATAGCAGACTGTGACAGAGCCCCCATCATCTTCCACTGCAGACTGTTACAGCCCCCCATCATCTTCCATAGCAGACTGACAGAGCCTCCATCATCCCATAGCAGACTGTGACAGAACCTCCCATCATCTTCCATAGCAGACTGTGACAGAGCCATCCCATAGCAGAATGTGACAGAGCCATCCCATCATCCCATAGCAGACTGTGACAGAGCCACCCCATCATCCCAAAGCAGAATGTGACAGAGCCCTATCATCTTTCATAGCAGACTGTGACAGGGCCCCTCATAATCTTCCATAGCAGACTGTGACAGAGCCCACCCATCATAACATAGCAAACTGTGACAGAGCCCCCATCATCTACCATAGCATACTGTGACAGCCCACCCCTGGCATTCTGTAGTAGACTGTGATAGGGCCCCCACATCATCTTCCATAGCAAACTATGACAGACCCCCCCTATTATCTTCCTATAGTAGACTGTGACAGAGCCCCGCATCATCTTTCATAGCAGACTGTGACAGGGCCCCTCATAATCATCCATAGCACACTGTGACAGCCCACCCCCGGAATTCTGTAGTAGACTGTAATAGAGCCCCCACATAATCTTCCATAGCAGGCTGTGACAGAGCCCCCCCCCATCAGCCCATAGCAGACTGTGACAGAGCCCCCATCATCCTATTGCAGACTGTGACAAGTCCCCCATCGTCTTCCATAGCAGACTGTGACAGCGCCCGCCATCATCTTCTATAGCAGACTGTGACAGAGCCCCCCATCATCTTCCATAGTAGACTGTGACAGAGACCCCCAACATTCTATAGCAGACTTTGACAGACCCCCCTATTATCTTCCTATAGTAGACTGTAACAGAGCCCCCCATCATCTTCCATAGCAGACTGTGACATAACCCCCATCATCCTATAGAAAACTGTGACATGCTTCCCATTATCTTCCATACCAGACTGGGACAGCCCCCATCATCTTCCATAGCAGACTGTGACAGATGGACCCCTTACCAGTTCACGAAGAGTTGAATGTAAAAATACACAGACAGAAAAAATGTTTTATTATTTTAATTTTTTCCCCCATACTTACCTTTTTATCCTCCACCGGTCTCCTCAGAAATCCAAATGATTTACCATGGCATCTGCCACTTGCAGTCACTGACAGCTGGAGAGATCCGCTGGTCTCTCTGGCTCCTAGTGACTGCTGCTTAGCCACTGCAGTAAACTGGCCAGATTACCCAACTTTAGTGGGACAGTCCCACTCTGAGGCCCCCTTGTCCCTCCTATAACTAAACTATAGAAAAACCTAATTGTCTAACTTTGCTGACATGGGGAGGACTGTCCCACCAAATGCAGAATGCTCAATGTCTGGGTGGTTTACAACTGCTCTGACTCTTTGGTTGGCAGTGGAATTCAGGGACTTCTGGGCATTGGCTCCAGCACCAGAATCTTTTATGGATCAAATATTCTTAGAGCATGTGACTCGTAACTCTACACATGTACCATGGCCATCACCCACAAACTTGTTTAAACTGTCCCACTTTGAGGACCCCAAGAAATGGTTTATGCTACAGGATGGGGCAGTTTATACTGGGAGTGAGTAGTTATGTAACTGCTCCCTCCCGATATAAATTGCCCCTCCCTGTGGCAGGGAGCAGAGGTTCTGGGAGGCAGTGTGGGTTCTGCAGAGACCATTGCTGGGCAAATCGGCTAAACCAAACTTTTAAGAAGCTCGCTAGTCTCTAGCTGTTAATAGTACAAGAAAATAATGGAAGTAAGTGGCAGCAAAAAGAGGTCATTCACACAGAAAATTCATGGGAACAGAAGGGTGTCAGAAGGCTTAAAACCTGCTGGAGCAGCATTCTGTCCACTTTATAAACATTGGTTGTGGGTGTTTCTATGCACCACAATCCTCTTATTTCAACATTGCTTAACAAAGAAATATAATGTGTTAAAGTGTTATCATGCATCAAGCCATCATTCATTCATCAAGTCTTGGTGTTTTTGTGGCAATTATTCAGGCTAACTTGACTTGTATATTTTTATAAATGCTTTAGCCCTTCTAACACCAGTCATGTACATTTTATGTGGCTGCACCTCCTACCATTAAACACCAACCACATACATTTTACATACCTGGATTTCCCCTCTGCTAGCAGCCTCCCAAAAAAGCCACTCACTTGACCCCTCCATCGATCTGGCTGGATCTCCTCTTCCCCTGGGAGGGCTCCGATCCCCCCCCCCCCCCCGGGCTCTGTCAGCTTTAGGAGAGGGCTTGGAATAGGGCCCCCCACTTCAGTCGCAGCTGAAAAAAAAAAGACTTTTATTCAACTTCATGCACGATCACTCCTGTCGGGTCTCCTTTTCACCCAGGGGGCGTCCTGCTAATGTCATCCTGCTCCTGTCTGACCTTTTGTAAAGTGGTAAGGGATCCATGAGACCCCTATATCAGTTCACAAAGCTTGGGGTCTGACAACTCACCTGCGGCTAGCAGGTGACATGCCATTAACCCTTGCCCCCCCATTACCTGGGTTGGGGCAGAAGAGCCTGTGGCCCATATAGGCTATGCAGGCTTTTAGTCTTCAAGCCCAGGGCTGAAGCTGGCCTCTGCACCCTGATCTACTAGCCCCCATAGCTGATGCCCGGCCTGGTCATGCTGGGTGCGGGAGACCCCGTACTATTTTTAGAGGATTTTTAAATTAAATTAATAAATGAATAAATAAAATTTTGGCTCTGTGTGGTGTTTTTTTTTAACTGTTAACCTTTTGTCAACTGGTAAGGGATCCATGAGACCCCTATATCAGTTCACAAAGCTTTGGATCTGGCAATTCACCTGTGGCTAGTGAGTGACATGCCATTAACCCCCAACCCCTTATCTGCCTTCCCAAAGTTCGGGGGGGGGGCATAAGAGCCCGGGGGCCAAGAAGCCTTTTTGTTTTTTTTTATTTATTGTATGTATTTATGTATTGGCTATTTAAATATTTAAGCAAGGTAATTCATGTCCCCTCTTAGATGTCTCCTCTCAAGATTAAATCATTTAATTCCCATAACCTTTCTTCAGAACTACGATCCTTCATTTCCCTTATAAGTTTGGTGGCTCTCCTCTGCACCCTTTCCAAAATGAGGGTTTCCTTTCTATGAACTGGTGCACAGGACTAGACAGCATATTCCAGATGCACCAGTGCCTTGTAAAGAGGCAGTATTACATTTCTGTCCTGTGATTCCATGCCTCTTTTAATACGTGATAACATCTTGGTAGCTTTAGAAGCAGCTACCTGGTATTGCATACTATTATTTAACCTTCTCCACTAGAGATTCTCTCAGCTTTACTACCCTGAGGAAATAGGTGGCCTGCAGATTATTAGACCCTAATTGCATTACTCTACAGTTCTCCACTCTGAACTTATTGCCAAGTGGTTGCCCAGAGATCTGTGTCATGGTGTCATCTGCAAAAATAGAGACAGTGCCCTTAAAGCAGAGCCAAAAGAAGATTTATTTTCCCTTAATTTTCTCCAATTTTTCCTTTGAAGCCCAAATCATTTGAGAGTATTTTTATCCAGTTATTACCAGGACACTAAGGGGAGTTGATACACAAAAAATGGTTCTCGATGCAACTCACTGGCGTGAATTCTCGGCAACTTGTATTTTTCATAGCTCCTTCCGAGATGATTTTATTTGTGCAGAAGGAAGAAACAATTCATACTTCCAGTTGAGATTTTGCCACTTGCATGACAGTTTAACCCTACCATTAAACACCAGCTACATAAATGTTAAGTACCTGGCTTTTCCCCCTGCTAGCAGCAAAAAAAAGTCACTCACCAAAAGGACCCCTCGACCGATCCGGCTGGTTCTCCTCTTCACCTGGGGGTCCTGTGATACCCCAGGCTCTTCTGGCTTCAGGAGAGGGCCTGGTATAGCCCCCCCCCCCTGCATCAGCACCGGCCAACATTTACTGTAAAAAAAAAATCATTTGATTACCTCTATGCATGATCCCTCCTGCTGCCGGGTCTCCTCTTCACCGGGGGGAGCCTCCTATCCCCCCCAGGGATCTTCCTGCATGAGAAGAGGGTTCAAAACTGGCGCAATTCTCCGACTCCACTGGTGTGGCTGCTAACCCTGCCTTTTGTGGGCGGGGAGGATGATGACATCCTGTGATGTCATCCCGCAACCACCCGAAGATGTTGTATTGCACCGGGGAGATCAGGGAGAAGTTGAAGGGGAAAGGGGCTGTTATCCCTTGCCTTCCCAGCCCCCCTTTCAACCAGCGTATCACCGTGGGACAGCAGAGACAGGATCGGAGGTGAGTTAAAAAAATGAAATAATTTCTCTCTGTGTGGTGTCTGTAAGTGATCCATGATACCCCTATTCCAGTTCACAAGGCTTAGGGGGCTGGAAAGTCACCATTAACCACCAGCCCCATTACCTGCCTTTCCAAAGCCCAGGGGGGCATAAGGCTATGCGGACTTGTAGCCTGCAGGGCAGGGCAACCGAGGTCCCTGCGCCCTGTTCTACAAGCCCCTATAGTTGGTCCCTGGGTTGGTTATGCTGGGTGACAGGCACCCATGCCATATTTTTGGGTGATTTGTAAGAATTTTAACCCTTAAAATTCCAAAAATGGGGTCCCCCCAGGAAGGGGGGCACCATGCCATTGTTTGGGATTTATCCCTTTATAGTGTGGAAAGTAGTTGTATTATATTTGTAAATGTTATAAAGTGCTCTTTTAAGTTTGGGGGGTTATGCCCTTCGGCACCTGTGACGTGTAAGTCATGTAGGGGGATCTCAGAGAGGCTCTCAATATAAAAGTTCATTCACCTTGGCTCATTATGGATTCCCGGCCAGGGGCCTGGAGGAATGGAGGGAAACCTGTGTTCCACTTTAGTACAAATGCCAGCAGTGCTTCAATAGACGCAACTCCGGCATAAGTTTAACTCATGCAGTGCTGGACAGAGGCATGGGAATGGTAAGTATAAGTTAAATAATTTTAATAAAATGTTTTTAAAACAGTGCTGGAAAGAGGCATAGGAATGGTATAAGTTCAATAATATTAAAAAAATAATTTAAAAAACCTGCGTTGTGTTTTTTTCATGTTACTTTTAAACTGATAAAGGGCCCCATGAAACCCTATACCAGTTCAATGTTGTAATGTGCGTCACAGGCTTGTAATGGGCGTCACAGGAAACCCCCTTCATGCCCCTTCCCTGCTTTGACATATGTAGTCAGATGGAGGGAAACCCAAAGAGGCTCCACCTCAGTATAAAAGATAAAAGGTGGCTCGCTCCACCCCAAACTCTTTCCCCTCGCTGGGTAGCAGGGAAAAAAGTAGAGGGGACCCTTTGTCCCCCCAGTTCTCCTGCAGGTGGCGCCCACTGTCACTATTGACAGCTGTCGCTGCCCCAAGAGGTTGCCGGAGGGTCATCGAGAGCCCCTTAGATGAAGAGAAGACCCACCACTTCACATTAGACTACCCAGCGGACCGGAGGACTCTGCATGCTGCGGGAAAAAAAAAGAAGGGACAGGTAAGCAGTTACATTTAGAACAATAAAAGTTTTTGGGGTTGTGTCTTTTATTTTACTGACTGGGGGTAAACTGGTAAGGGGTTCGGGGGTCCCCTAGACCAGTTCACTGGATTTAAGGGCAGTCATGTTACCTGTTTGCATCGATGGAAGACATGCCAGTAACCCGTCCTATTGCCTGCACCCTCATTTTGGGCATCCAGGGTGCGGAAAAGCCCAGTATGGGCGGTATGGGCATGGGGTTCATCTAGGGGGACCCATAGGATCCCTGAAAACTGAAGGGGCCAGTAACTGGCAGGGCCAAGCGGTGCATGGAGCAGCCTCTGTGCCCTGGGTTACAAGCCGTTATGCCTGGTGTCCGTGTTGGTTGCCTTTTAGGGGGGCACACATTTTTTTTAAATTATACCAAATTAAAAACATTGAAAAACATAATGGCAGCTGTCATTTTCTATAGCGGCACCAGAGAAAGGTGTAGCAGGCAGGGATGATGTCCTCTCCCTGCAGCACCACCGACCAGACGAGCACCAGATCCATTACCAGCAGCAGCAACAGAAACACCGTGGCCACGTCCCTGTCCCTTATGTGCTGCTTATTTTCTGCATTGCTAGACACCTGCAGTTACAGTGGCCTGAAATGGACAAATAAAAAGAAAATCAGAGGAAAATGTGCCTAAAGAGCCCAAGTGCTTACCCCAGTGATGTAAGCACTGGGGTGAGTGTAGCCTGTTATACCACAGATTTGGCCTAAGCACTGGGGTGAGTGTACCCTGTCTTACCACAATGTGATCTAAGCAATGGGGTGAGTGTACGCTGTTAAACTACAACATACTCTAAGCACTGATGTGTACCCTGTTATACCACAACTTGACAAAAACACTAGAGTGAGTGTAGGCTGTTATACCACAACTTGATCTAAGCAATGGGGTGAATGTACCCTGTTATACCACAATTTGGCCTAAGCACTGGGGTGAGTGTAGCCTGTCATACCACAACTTGATCTAAGCAATGAGGTGAGTGTACGCTGTTATACCACAACTTACTCTAAGCACTGGGGGGAGTGTAGCCTTTTATATCACAACTTGCTCTAAGAACTGGTGTACCCTGTTATACCACAACTTGCTTCGAGCACTGGGGTGAGTGTAGCTTGTTACACCACAACTTGCTCTAAGCACTGTGATGAGTGTACACTGTTATGTCAAAACTTGCTCTAAGCACTGGGGTGAGTGTACACTGTTATACCACAATTTTCTGTAAGCTTTTTACAAGCCTTGAATAATATACCCATCTTGGGTTGTGCAGGCCTATAAGTAGCTGAGGGTGACAGCAGAGGTGCTGTTGGTGGTAGTAGTGGCATTAGTAGTACTTAAAGATTAGGCAGGATTGGCATCTTGACAATTAGTTGTAGAAGAAGAAGCAATGGCTTTTTCAAGCCTTGAAAAATGTGCCCATCTTGAGCACATTTGTGGTTGTGTAAGCCTAGTAGTATCAGCGGGTGGCAGCGGAGGTGCTGTTGGTGGTGGTAGTTGCATTAGCAGTACTTAAAGACTAGGCAGAGGGACAGGAGACCTGTGGTGGTTGTGTAAGCGGGCAGCCTTACACAACCTCTAATCTGTCTCTAATCTGTCCCCACTCTAAGAGAAATGTGCTCTTTGCAACAGCCAGCCAGATAATAGTGGATAGACAGCGCATCACTTGACTATCTTCTGCAATAGCACCTCCTGATTGGTCCAGCTACCCTGAGATCATAACGTGCGACCATGTGAACCTGTCTCTATGCTTCTCCTTCGTTGACTTGTGGGGTGGTGTTGGTAAAATCCTGCCAGGTTAATTTTCCGACCGGATTTCAGTTCGCCACAAACACGAACTTCACGTGGTTCGCTGCCAACTGAACTTTTCCTGAAATCCGGGTTCTACATTTTCGGTTCGCTCATCTCTATAGATCATCTTGTTGCAGTACTTGTAAAATCATGTTGTTAACCATGCTTCTTCAGACAAAACTTTATCTAATATCCAGGACCTAAGTTGCATGATCCATGATTGCTATCAAGACGTCAGCCAGGGCTATGGCTCTTATTGTTGCTTCTAGAAGAATTATTTGGATAAAGGCTTATTCAGGTGATCTGAATGCTAGAGGAACTATAGTTTCCCTTAACTACGAAGTTTGGAGATAACCTTGAGGAAAGAACCCTTTTTCCATTAGAGAATACCTTTCAATATCTCTAGAAAAACCTCATTAAAGTTCCCCTTTTCACTACTTCAATAGATACAATAGACCAGGAAGCCATTCTTTCTTTTTTGACAACACAAATAAGGACAAGTCTTCCTTTGATGGAATGTAGCCTTGGAAATCTAATCCAACGGCTGGTCCCAAATCTTGGGACACCCTCACTTATTTGAGTGGGAGGATGTTTAGTCTGGTTATATCAAGTCTCAGTCACTTGGGACAGGGAAGTGATTTTCAACAGTTACAAAATAGAATTTCAGTCAGTTTTAACTTCAAATCTAGCGCAGGTTTTCTCATATGAGTTAAGCAGTTCTAGAGTGTTTATACAAATATTAAGGCACAGAGCAAAGGTGAGTATATGTGTAAGGTTAGACAAAGCATATATAAATCAAGTCCGTCAAATGGCGTATCCCGCCTATCCCAAGGTGCATGCACTACTTTTGATGTGCAACAGTTCACAAAACAGTCACTATTCAGTGAGGTAAATTCCAGTGTCCCAAGAATCATGCACCATCCAGCAAGTCACACGTGTTCACCATCCAGTAGATGTGCGCTTACCAGAACATAATATAGATAACGCCTTGTATGTCAAACATCCAGCTCAATATTCTGTTAATGTCACAATGTTGGAATTCTATGTATTCACAGGCTTCTTTGATATCTCAATCAGTTGTCAACATGAACAAACAACATGTAGAGAGAGGACAAAAAATCTAGTGCAACACAGTTTATATATTGCAACAGATTTTAATAATAAAATGCACTTACAAGTAAAATTCACAAGAAGTTAACACACATAGAAGTAATCCTCCTTCCCTTTCTCCACCACAGCCGTAAGTAGGTATGAGTAAAATGCAGGCTGAAAACTTACAAAAATATAATCCTCCCCTTTAAATGAATGCCGCTGCCCTGCCTGACGCGTTTCATGGATTAACCGCTTTTTCAAAGGCTAGTGGCAGGGAATGTGCAGCGTCAATAAAAAGGATTAAATATGGGCAGATGCAAAAAAGTAACATAGGAAAAATTCCTTACCTCCATGGGAGGTGTGCTGATCGTCCACCGGCTGCTCAGCAGGTGGAACGCTGCCAGAAGAAGTAAACTCACAAAGGGCGTTCAAGCCCCGCCCACTCCGACACGCGCGGCTTCGGCGACGTTCGGAAAGGCTTCGGTTGTTTCCGTAGGTGGGGAGGAGCTGATCTCTCGCTGTGCCCTCGGCAATCTCCGCCAAATGCCGAAGAGGCTGCAGGAGAGTTCAGAGCTCCCCGCCGCGGAGCCAAGATAGAAACATAAATGCGGCTGGACTCTTTACCAGCAGCAGAAAGATGTAAATGCAGTATCTCCACCAGCCATTCTAAGGCTAAGAAAATTAACGACGAGGGAAAGTCTAAAATTATAAATATATTAATAAATTAAAACTTCAAAAATATACGCGACCGTATTGGAAAAAGGTAAGGGGGAACCCTCCTAAAACGGAAATCCCATAAAAAATTTACAATTGGTAAAAAGATAAAATGGGCATCAAAGATATCTAAAACATGCGATAAACAATCAATTGCTCAAAATCAGAAATTATGAAAGGTGACCAAGCCTCAAAATCAATTGATTAGGAATTGTCAATGAAACAGTTTACATCAAATTCCACATTGAGACCACTAGGGGAAAGAGTGTCCAGTTCGAAAATCCACCTGCTTTCCTGCCTAGATATTTCCCTCGTTAGATTGGACCCTCTCCAGTGCCCTTGGACATGATCTATGCCCATAAAGGACATATGTTGTGGGTCACAGACGTGCATACTTTTAAAGTGGGCCGAGAGACTATGGGCTTCGAAGCCCCGTTTGATATTGTAAACATGCTCTCTGATCCTCGTTTTGAGATCACGAGTCGTTCAGCCAACATAAAATAACTGGCAAGAACACCAGATCAAATACACCACATGTTTTGTATGACAAGATATAAACTGGGAGACCTTATACAGTATCGCTCACAGAAAAAGTCTTCTTAGGTTTGTCGATTTGTTTACAGGTCTTGCACCCCATACATACTCCGCACCGGTAGGAACCCTTGATGGTATTCTCAGTGAGGGTAATTTTCTTGGTGGGGTCCACAAAACTGAGAGTTATTAGATCTTTCAAATTGGGGGCCTTCCTAAAGATAACTCTAGGGTTGGCAGATAAAGAAGAACCCAAAATCGGGTCATCCTTTAAAGGTGCCAATGTCTAGAGATGAGCCATTTCACATCTCCATGCTGGATATTGAAATCTGTGATAAATGATGAGGCCAACGTCATATCATTTCCCTCTGTCATCCTTCTGGGAGCAGGGGGAGCCCTCTCTCTGTATCTCACCTCATCTCGTTGATGCTCAATGGTTTGTAGGTGGCAACCCTTTTCTACAAAGCGGTTGGTTAATAAACTTGCTTGCTAGTCAAAATCATCCAGGTTAGTGCAATTTCTCCTAAGTCTCATGTACTGCCCCTTCGGGATTGCATTTAACCACTTAGGATGATGACAACTTGTGGAGGGGACGTAACCATTATGATCCGTTGGTTTAAAATAAGTTATGGTAGTGGCTGTAGACCCGATCTTTTTAATAGTCAAGTTGAAGAAATTGACAGAATGGGAACTGTTTTCAAGGGTAAACTCAAGATTGAAGGAATTGCCGTTCACTGAAACAAAGAAGGCCTCAAGTTCAACTTGTGTGCCCCTCCACAGTATGAGCACGTCTTCAATATAACGCCTCCATAAAGCTAAATGGGGCCAATACTGAAAGTTGATAAACTGGGCCTCCCACCAACCTACATATAGGTTGGCCATGCTCGGGGCAAATTTTGCCCCCATGGCCACTCCTTTGGTCTGCAAGTAAAAACTGTTGGCAAACCAGAAATAGTTATGTTCCAGCGCGAAAGTTAGGCATTCAATCAAAAAGTCAACCTGTTCCAAAGGTAGTTCAGAACCCCTTATGAGGAAGTGACGAACCGCCAAGATACCCTTATCATGAGGGATCATTGTATAGAGGGAAGTAACATCGGCAGTCCCTAGAAAGGTTATGTCACTCCAATCTTGGTTTTCAACCGAACTGATGACCTGTGATGAATCCTTCAAATAGGACGGTAATCCTACTACCAAATTTTTCAAAAAAGAGTCAATGTACTCCCCCAACCGACAGGTTAGGGACCCCACACCGCTCACGATGGGACGTCCTGGTGGTTTTTCAAGCGACTTGTGCAATTTGGTATATTGTAGGGATCCTTGTTGTTTTGGGGCTCAAGTACTTGTGCTCTTTTTGCGTGAGATAACCTTTCTTGAGTCCCTCTGCGTGTAAGTGGTCCAGCTCCAACCTATACTCCATTGTAGGGTCTTTATTCAACACTTTGTCTGTGTAACTCATCAAGGTAGTCAGATTTATTTAGTACTACCAGCCCCCCCCGCCCCTTATCGGCCAGTTTGACAACCACATCATGTTTTTCTTCCAATGCCTTAAAGCCTTTAAAGAGGGCTGGGGGTCACCTCTTCCTTCTAAGTGTCAACCATTTCAGGTCCCGTGTTAACGCTGTCTTAAAAGCTTCCACTTGCGGGCCTGATACGTAAGACGGGTTAATAAATGACTTATTGCAAAGAGTTGTATGCCGAATGTTGTATACATCCTCATTTTGTCGTATTGCAGTAATTTCCCAATTCATGGGCAAATCTAAACGTCCCTCCATCTCTTTCTTTGTTAGAAAATATTTCTTAACCGTGAGTTTTCTGACAAATTTCTGTAAATCAACAAATACAGTAAATTTTTTCAAGATTCTTTGGTGGGGCAAACTTCAGGCCTTGATCTAGTAATAAAAGCTTGGCTTGTGATAGTTCAACGGAACTCAGGTTAAATATACCCTTACCTAGTTCCGTCTTGGTCTTCTTATGTTTGGTTCCCTGCCTCCTCTCGTCTTTCCAATTTCCCCCCCCCCCCCGTCTCTTGGTGAGGTTCTGTCCCAATGTCTTGGGTGGAATGATTGTCCCAACTGAAAAGGTGTAGATGCCAGTGTCTTGTCCTCCTGGTATGGAGGATGAGTTCTAGTGGGACACATCTTCGGGGTATTATATATTGGCCGATTATCACCCAAGAACTGGGAGCTGTGCCTGTTGATGGGTTTTCTCCCCTTTCCTTCCAGCATTCTCACGGAATACCCTGATTCTTGTCTCCAATGGGGGTAAACTCTTTTCCGCTGGGAATTTGGTCCAGCACGTGACACTTGGCCAGCCCTCCCTTTCCCCAGCCCTTCTAGAGCGTTGGCATTCTTGAGTTATTGTTCCAGTTCCTTTATTGGCGTGTGGTACTGAGATTTAATCTTTTTTTAGTCCCCTAAAAGAGGTGGCTCTTACAGGCCTATTCTGGATCTCAAGCACCTGATCATTTATGTCAGCAACAGACGCTTCAGTATGTCTATGTGAGGCCCTGAGATTGTTGTTAGCTTCCCTGCAGTACAGAGAATATCTAGCCATCTGTTTGGGGAGTTTTTACCAAGGTTTTTGCCATGGTAATAGCAGTTACCCCATACCTTTTGATCTTGGATGTCAATGGAAGAGACATTGGACAAAGTGCCCTAGGTTCTATCATCTCTGTACCAATTCAGTTGGGTGGTGAATCACAAATTAGACTCCACAAACGGAGTTGCTTTCCTTTCAGACAAAAGTTTTTCAAGAGGGAAAAAGAAGTTCAAACCTTGATAACACGCAAGTCCTCAAGCTCCCATAAAGGTCTTAGGTTTTATGATAGCAAAAATAGAAGCGGTTCCCCTATGCTCAGCTCTGGACTAGACCACTACAGCTAATTATTCTGTCAAAATGGGACAGATCTCAACAGTTCCTAGACTATGTTTGTAATTCAACCCGATTGAGTGAAGTTCCAATGACGTGGTGGCTTTGGTCCCTCCTTCCATTCCAGTGGCAAATTTTCACGTCAGTTCTGGAGAGGTGGTTAGAGAAAGAATCAAAGATGTTCATAAATGTTCTAGAGATGAAAGCTGTGCTGCTATTGCTCCATCACTGGTGCAGGAGTCACCTAATAAGGATATAGTTGGACAATGTCACAACAGTGGCGTATATCAATCATTAAGAAGGCACACACAGCCAGGCAGCGATGAAGGTGGCATACTTCTTTTGGGCAGTTGCATGTACCAAAATTTTCTCAGCTGAGAAAAAGTCAGGCATAGGAGTGGGAGCAAAAAGGGGTTTCCCACCCTGTCATTTCCACTTTATTGAGTACTATGGGCAATGGAAATATTTCTTGAGATGGCTTACTACTCATAATTGCTCAGATAGAGAGTGAATGTTCTCAATTTCCTTCAATCTGGTTTAGACAGAGTGTCAGAGTTGGTTGCCCTTTCTGTCAAGTCTCCATTCTTAGTTTTTCACAAACACAAGGTTGTTTGTAGACTTCTTCCTCATTTTCTGCCAAAGGTGGTTTCTCCTTTCAAACTGAGGAAATAGTGTTACCTCCCTTGTGTCCGAAGGGTTTGAGGGATCAGTTCCATTTTTGTGTCTCTGGATGGTCTTAAAAAGGAGAGCCTGTAATAGGAATGGGCGAACTCCCCAAAGTGTGAATAAATGTTCATTGACACGAACCCGGTCCCCATTGAAATCAATAGGGACCAGAACTTTGGGTGGCTGTGACGGGGGGGGGGGGTCAGAGTGTGTATCAGTAAGCATGCTGCTGTAATTCACCTGAGCCTGCGATCCTCTTCCTCCAGCAGTGACGGCCGAGCAGCAGCCCCGTTTGAATTTGTCAGTGCTGGCACTCACACATGGGAGCGGGTGGCCATCTTTTTGTAGCCCTGGCTGGGACCAGGTTCAAATGGCGCTGCCAATCTGCTGTCACCGTCGGGAAGAGGTTGCAGGTTGACGTGAGTTACAGCAGCATGCTTACTGCTGCACACTTTTAAAGTATGTCATTATAGTTTACATTCTTTTTCACCTGAGATTTAAGGTGGAAAAATGTATGCAATGCTGAAGTAAGCTTTAAAAATAGCCTCTAAATTATAACAAGTGAGTCTTCATTTATGCAGAAGAGGTTATTACATATAAAACACATATTAGGGCATCTTGTAGCATAGAAACTATGCTGTAATCTGCTAGGATGAAATCTGTATTTAGACAAATAATATATGTATAATACGCATAGCATTATAAGCTGGATTTGACAGAAACTATGCGACCCTTTGATACAAGAACATTTTTAATTCACTCTAAAAAATCATTCTGAAGCTGTAATTTGTGGTCATACCCGAGGTCATGTGATGCAGCTCACTATTCTTTCATTGCATTTGTGTTGCACAGACACTGTATAATTATAATAAGCAAACAGACATTAAAAATTGGCAGTGCATAGTGGATAGTGTGCTAGTGCATAGTAACAAGTGGTATGTGTGACAGACGCTCTGTCTTTTGGATGTCATCACTATTCAGTTGCCCACCGGGTCATTCACTGGTCTGTGTATTTGTCATGAGGTCCACGGGGGAGGTCCCATTGCATGGAGACTTGTGTATATAAGGCCTAGAGTGGCACTAATAAAAACACTTCACCTTCACCCTCAATACTGAGTTCTGTCTCTTATTGGGGGAAACGCTATATTACAATTCACTAGCTCTTGTAAGGGCTGTTCCTGTTTCCTCACGGACGACTCTGGAATTCCAGCAGCACCTCTTACGATTGGGAAAAGGACGTCTCGGGCGGTGAAGCCCTCCGGCGATAAGGGTTATCGCTACAATTGGTGGCAAGCGGTCGGATGGTCCTTTCTACCCAGAGAGAGTGCTACCCTGATGGAGAGTCAGTAGGACAAGTTGAAAAGGCTGACCCTGAAGGATCTACTCGAGAGCCGGGGAAGGTCAGCTAGCAACCGCCCACGTCGGGAACTGATAGCCGAGCTGATCGAAATGGATCGTGCAGCAGTGAGGACCGAAACCAATATAGAGATCGAGGAAGACGCTGCTCTTGTTCAAGCGGTTCGGAACAGATTGTCGGTCTATGGCCCGAATCCATCACAGGAACTGATCGACCGAGTCTTCGCTGCAGCGGAGGCAGAGGCCAGTAAGCGAAGGGAAGATCTGCGACTTTCAACCCAGCAGCCTCTCAGCCTCAGTTACACTGGGGGGAGAAAGATTCCATTTGCAGCATTTAAGTCCTTCCAGGAAAGTGACGACGAGATTGACGGATTTTTGGCCGATTTTGAACGCCAGTGCGCTTTACACCGGGTACCCACGGAGGAATGGGTCACCATATTATCAGGGAAACTATCTGGGAAAGCTTCCGATGCTTTCCGGGCCATCCCTGATGCGGACTTACCACACTACCATCTGGTAAAGGAGGCTTTGTTAGCCCGGTACGCTGTCACCCCGGAAGCCTACAGGCGACGATTTCGGGAATCCCAAAAGAAGGGAGGGGATTCTTACACGGAGTGGGCATGTCGCCTCCATCGTACAGCATCACACTGGGTCACTGGATGCAAAGCCACGACCGCTGAGGATGTACTACAGTTGTTTTTACTAGAACATTTTCTCAATGCCCTGCAACCAGAGCTAAGAGAGTGGGTACGTGACCGGAGGCCTCTAACGCTACCTGAGGCTGCTCGTCTAGCCGACGAGTACACTGATGCTCGCCGGACAGAACAGTCCGCTCCAAAACCACAACCTCCCATCAAATTTCAAGCACCTGTGGCTTCAGCGCCAACTCGTGACTCTGGGCCACATAGGCCAGCGCAGCAACCGAACCTCTCCACAGTTCAGTGCCATCGTTGCAAACAATGGGGACATTATCGCAGTGATTGCACCCTAGAGCCTCCCCGAAACACGTGGGGGCAAAAGCAACCTTCCACCTCCCGTACTCCTGTGGCACACTGTTTGGAAGCTGAGAGCAGTTCGGAAGAGTATCTGGGGGTACTGTATGAAGCTGATCCCGTACAAGCGGCCATCCAAGACAACCGACAGCACCATTGCCAGGAGGTACGAGTCAATGGGCGCACCGCGCAAGGATTACGCGACACCGGAGCCACACTTACCTTGCTTCAACCTCATTTGGTCAAGAACAAAGACCGCACTGGACACACCGTTGCAGTAAGGGTGGCGGGAGGAGCTGTGTTTCGACTCCCCACCGCCCGAGTACATCTTGACTGGGGCGCTGGATCCGGCAGGGTACAGGTGGGACTTATGGACAACTTACCAGCAGAAGTACTATTGGGAAATGATCTAGGACCAATGACTTCTGCCTACGCTATCTCTGGGCCAGCCAGCGTCAACCCTGTTACAACCCGGTCTCCAGCCCAAGCTGCTGACTCCAGCCCACTGGTCGGGGAGACCCAGGGGTTTCGCCTGCATCACGTCATGTCTGTTACACAAAGTCAAGAAGAGGATCAGCCATCAGGTTACGTCCTTCCAGAAGGGAAACTTATGCCAAACACTATTTTTGTTGGGGGCATTGGCCGTCGGATTAATCAGCCTGAAATTAAGGATGTTTTTTCAAAGTATGGCGCTGTAAAGAATGTCAAAATTATTAGGGATGCCTCTGGCATTTCTAAGGGTTATGGTTTTGTCTACTTTTACGATGATGTAGATGTGCAGAAAATTGTGGATTCTCCGATCAGCTACCATGGAAAGAGATTGAAACTTGGACCAGCTATAAGAAAGCAAAGCACCTGTGCACACATCCAACCAAGGACTTTGGTGCTGAACTCACCAACGCCACAATATCCCAGTGTTTGGACCCCACTCATGACCGATTCCTATGTACAGCCCACGTCAATGTTTAGTCCGGTTACTCACTATGTGCAGACTTGTCCTTACACAGAACTCTGCCCATAACAAGAGTCCGGACAGCCCCACGTTAACCCGAACAGGGTCAATCCGGGTCTGCCGGGTGTTCCACAAAAAGGGGGCATTGTGACAGACGCTCTGTCTTTTGGATGTCATCACTATTCAGTTGCCCACCGGGTCATTCACTGGCCTTTTCTTAATTAGGTAATTGTAGTTTGGATTGTATTATAAACTGCCTTTGTGTTAATTGATTACGTCACAGGCAATGGCATTGTTCTGATTGAGTGTATTACAGACGCCTATTGTTTTGCTGATTGCGTCACCGGAAGAGTTGGTCTGTGTATTTGTCATGAGGTCCACGGGGGAGGTCCCATTGCATGGAGACTTGTGTATATAAGGCCTAGAGTGGCACTAATAAAAACACTTCACCTTCACCCTCAATACTGAGTTCTGTCTCTTATTGGGGGAAACGCTATATTACAATTCACTAGCTCTTGTAAGGGCTGTTCCTGTTTCCTCACGGACGACTCTGGAATTCCAGCAGCACCTCTTACGATTGGGAAAAGGACGTCTCGGGCGGTGAAGCCCTCCGGCGATAAGGGTTATCGCTACAGTATGCAATGAGGATGCAGCAAAGTGAAGTTCCAATACTTCAGGTATGTCCCATAAGACATAACCTTTAACCCTTTAACCGTCAGCATACCTTCTTGCGCTCCCCATGTTCAACTGTGATTTTTGAAGGGATTTCCAGGGATTTCCCAGGAAAGTAATATATTGTTTTTTTCAGAAGAGTCTGGGCTTTAACATGAAATGTCTTGTTTGTCATTTTCTAAGTGTATTCTCAATATTTTGGGGTGAAAATTGTGCAAAAAAATAAAAAAACAACTATTTTTTACAATTTGTAGTGTTTTTTTGTAATAAAAAATGTAAGTTTGTCAATAAAATCTTATTGTGTGTGAAACCCCAATTTCTCCCGGTTACAGTGGTACCACATATGTATAGGTAGACACCCTTTCCTGCCCAGGAGACTCCCCCAAACTGAAACAACGCTTTAGGAGATTTTCAGATAAAATACAACTATGCACACCTTGCAGTTTTTGAAGAAAAACAACCCTTTACATTTGAAACACCCCCAACAAACTATATATTCCCTAGGCTTTCTAGGCGTACCAGGCTTGTTGACATAGGTGCAGTTTTCTGGAAGTAATCCCTCAATGTATTCTTTGGTTGCACAGGGTTTTCCTAAAAATGAATAAAAAAGCAGAATCAAAACCACATTTTCCTTTTTCTACCAAAACAACCCTTTATATTTGAAATATCCCCGATAAACCCTGAAAGTACACATATTAAGCTTTCTAAGCGTACCCAGCTTGTTGTAGTGGGCTCATCTTTCTGGAAGTAATATCTCGATGAATTCTTAGGTTGCACAGGGTTTCACAAAAAAATGTATACAAAAGCAGAATAAAAAACACCTTTTCCTAAAATATCAATATGCCAATAAGAAAAAACAAGCTAAATCTGAAAGCGCAAGGTCCCCCGAGCAGAACAATACCCAACATGCATAGGTACCTGTAACCTTTTAACTGCCAGCCTACTTAAGATTTTGTCACCCTCTGCTGACAGAATATTTTTCACCATTTTGCGTGATGTTTAACTGTGATTTTTTGCAGGAATTTCCAAGAAAATGGCATATTTTCTTTTTGTGGCAGAGTTTAGAATTTAACATGAAATGTCTTGTTTGTATTTTTTCTACTTTTTTAAATATATTTTTAAGTAAATAAGTAAAAAAAAATATATATATATATATATATTTTTTTTTTTTTTTAAATTGTCTCCTTTATTTTAACAAAAACATTTATTTTTTTAAAGAAAACCATATTGCATGTGAAAGCCCCATTTCCCCCCGTTCATGTCCAGGTGATCCCCTATAACATTTACAAATAAAATACAATTACTATCCACATAATAAAGGGTTAAATAAAAAAAAAATGGTGTGGGGTCCCCCTTCACGGGGGTGGGGGGGGACACCATTTCTTGGGGGAATATAAGGGTTTTTTTGGGAGGCAGGTAATGGGGGTTCTCGGGTTTAATGGCAAATCACCCACTAGCCGCAGGTGACTTGCCAGACCCAGAGCTTTGTGAACTGGTATAGGGGTCTCATAGATCCCTTACCAGTTCACAAAGGGTTAAAAGTAAAAAAAAAAAACACACACAGAGACACACTTTAAAAATAACTTTATTAAAAAAAATATTTTTTTTTTATTATTTTTTTTAATACTCCCATCCATCCCTGTGTCCCACGCTGATCACTTAGGCTTCTGCTCCCCTGCTGCTGCTGGAAGCCTTTTATACCTACTGGGTTACAGGTAACATAGGGTTAATTTAAAAAAAAATGACATAGGGTCCCCCCTCCCAGGGACCCCATTTTTTGGGGGATTTTTAAGGGTTAAAACCCTTAAAAATAAAAAAAAAATGGCTTGAGGTCCCCCCTACCCAGCGTAACCAGCCTGTGACCAGCTATGGGGGCTTGTAGAACAGGGCGCAGGGGCCAGCTTTAGTGGCCACGGCTCTTCTGCCCCCCCCGGG
This sequence comes from Gastrophryne carolinensis, assembly GCA_027917425.1. Classification (NCBI taxonomy): domain Eukaryota; kingdom Metazoa; phylum Chordata; class Amphibia; order Anura; family Microhylidae; genus Gastrophryne; species Gastrophryne carolinensis. Next base: position 188,401,159 of record CM051236.1, read on the forward strand.
CTTTGGGGAGGCAGGTAATTTGGGTGTCCAGGGGTTAATGGCAAGTCACCCGCTAGTTGCAGGTGACTTGCCAGACCCCTGAGCCTTGTGAACTGGTATAGGGGTCACATGGACCCCTTACCAGTTCACAAAGGGTTAAATGTAAAAAAACACACAGACACACTCTTTCAAACAAACTTTATTAGAAAAAAAACATTTTTTTTTTACTTTACTCACCTCCGATCTGCATCTCCTGTGTCCCGCGGCGATCATATGCAGGTGACGGCTGGGCAGAGGAGGGGGGAGGCAGGCGATCGGAGGATCGCCTACCTCCCTCCTCCTCTGTCCAGCCCTCACCAGCATCTGAAAGCTTAACTGCCGGGTGCCCCTACGACACCCGGCGGTGACGTCATCGCCCCCCCGTGAAGAGGAGAGCTGTCGGGAAGTGCACACTCCCAGTGGCACCTCGTGGCAGGAATGCCAGAGTAATGTTGGCGCCAGCTACTTCTGGAATCACCCGATGATCGCTTCAGTGCTAGAGTAGGGTGGCATGGTGGGGAATTTGAAAAAGGGCAGTCTGTCTGGACTGGCATCCCAGCAAGTGGCATCATATCAGGTGGTGCACGTAATTATGTTTTTATTCTGAGTCATTAAAGATTATGTTTTATGAGTCATGCCTGTAACACCAGCGGCTTAACAACTGCGGCTGCTGGCTATAGCTACAGGCAGCTGTTCTGGGTCTTGCATGTCTCTCTGGCCACAGCTCACACAGCAAGAATGAATTCACACAGTAGCCTATGTCATCTTGTGTGCACTGTGACCAGAGAGTCTGACACATACAGGAGCCACACAGACTGTCTGGAAGTATAGGCCATCGGTCTCTGCACACAGCAACTGCACCTCATGTCTCCTCTCCTGTGGCCCAACAGCAGCCCATCCATGCCCCTGGTCAAGCAGCAGCCTAATTGTGCCCCTAGCCCTGCAGCAGCTTAATGGTGCCCTAGCCCTGCAGCAGCCTAAACGTGCCCCTAACCCTGCAGCAGCCTGAACGTGCCCCTAGCCCTGCGGCAGCCTAATGGTGCCCCTAGCCCTGCAGCAGCCTAAACGTGCCCCTAGCCCTGCGGCAGCCTAATGGTGCCCCTAGCCCTGCAGCAGCCTAAACGTGCCCCTAGCCCTGCAGCAGCCTAATGGTGCCCCTAGCCTTGCAGCAGCCTAATGGTGCCCCTAGCCCTGCAGCAGCCTAAACGTGCCCCTAACCCTGCAGCAGCCTAAACGTGCCCCAAGCCCTGCGGCAGCCTAATGGTGCCCCTAGCCCTGCAGCAGCCTAAACGTGCCCCTAGCCCTGCAGCAGCCTAATGGTGCCCCTGGCCCTGCAGCAGCCTAATGGTGCCCCTAGCCCTGCAGCAGCCTAAACGTGCCCCTAGCCCTGCAGCAGCCTAAACGTGCCCCTAGCCCTGCAGCAGCCTAAACGTGCCCCTAGCCCTGCAGCAGCCTAAACGTGCCCCTAGCCCTGCAGCAGCCTAATGGTGCCCCTAGCCCTGCAGCAGCCTAAACGTGCCCCTAACCCTGCAGCAGCCTAAACGTGCCCCTAGCCCTGCGGCAGCCTAATGGTGCCCCTAGCCCTGCAGCAGCCTAAACGTGCCCCCTAGCCCTGCAGCAGCCTAAACGTGCCCCTAAGCCTGCAGCAGCCTAAATGTGCACATAGCCCTGCAGCAGCCTAATTGTGCCCCTAAGCCTGCAGCAGCCTAAATGTGCACATAGCCCTGCAGCAGCCTAATTGTGCCCCTAACCCTGCAGCAGCCTAAACGTGCCCTTAGCCCTGCAGCAGCCTAAACGTACCCCTAACCCTGCAGCAGCCTAAACGTGCCCCTAGCCCTGCGGCAGCCTAGTGGTGCCCCTAGCCCTGCAGCAGCCTAAACGTGCCCCCAGCCCTGCAGCAGCCTAATGGTGCCCCTAGCCCTGCAGCAGCCTAAACGTGCCCCTAACCCTGCAGCAGCCTAAACGTGCCCCTAGCCCTGCAGCAGCCTAAACGTGCCCCTAGCCCTGCAGCAGCCTAATGGTGCCCCTAACCCTGCAGCAGTCTAAACGTGCCCCTAGCCCTGCAGCAGTCTAAACGTGCCCCTAAGCCTGCAGCAGCCTAAATGTGCACATAGCCCTGCAGCAGCCTAATTGTGTCCCTAAGCCTGCAGCAGCCTAAATGTGCACATAGCCCTGCAGCAGCCTAATTGTGCCCCTAACCCTGCAGCAGCCTAAACGTGCCCCTAGCCCTTCAGCAGCCTAATGGTGCCGCTAGCCCTGCAGCAGCCTAAACGTGCCCCTAACCCTGCAGCAGCCTAATTGTGCCCCTAGCCCTGCAGCAGCCTAATGGTGCCGCTAGCCCTGCAGCAGCCTAAACGTGCCCCTAACCCTGCAGCAGCCTAATTGTGCCCCAAACCCTGCAGCAGCCTAAACGTGCCCCTAGCCCTGCAGCAGCCTAATGGTGCCACTAGCCCTGCAGCAGCCTAAACGTGCCCCCAGCCCTGCAGCAGCCTAATGGTGCCCCTAGCCCTGCATCAGCCTAATGGTGCCCCTAGCCCTGCAGCAGCCTAAACGTGCCCCTAACCCTGCAGCAGCCTAAACGTGCCCCTAGCCCTGCATCAGCCTAATGGTGCCCCTAGCCCTGCAGCAGCCTAATGGTGCCCCTAGCCCTGCATCAGCCTAATGGTGCCCCCAGCCCTGCAGCAGCCTAAACGTGCCCCCAGCCCTGCAGCAGCCTAATGGTGCCCCTAGCCCTGCATCAGCCTAATGGTGCCCCTAGCCCTGCAGCAGCCTAAACGTGCCCCTAACCCTGCAGCAGCCTAAACGTGCCCCTAGCCCTGCAGCAGCCTAAACGTGCCCCTAGCCCTGCAGCAGCCTAATGGTGCCCCTAGCCCTGCATCAGCCTAATGGTGCCCCTAGCCCTGCAGCAGCCTAAACGTGCCCCTAACCCTGCAGCAGCCTAAACGTGCCCCCAGCCCTGCAGCAGCCTAATGGTGCCCCTAGCCCTGCATCAGCCTAATGGTGCCCCTAGCCCTGCAGCAGCCTAAACGTGCCCCTAACCCTGCAGCAGCCTAAACGTGCCCCTAGCCCTGCAGCAGCCTAATGGTGCCCCTAGCCCTGCAGCAGCCTAAACTTGTCCCTAGCCCAGCAGCAGCCTAAACGTGCCCCTAGCCCTGCAGTAGCCTAAACGTGCCCCTAGCCCTGCAGCAGCCTAAACGTGCCCCTAAGCCTGCAGCAGCCTAAACGTGCCCCTAGCCCTGCAGCAGCTTAATGGTGCCCCTAGCCCTGCAGCAGCCTAAATGTGCCCCTAACCCTGCAGCAGCCTAAACGTGCCCCTAGCCCTGCGGTAGCCTAATAGTGCCCCTAGCCCTGCAGCAGCCTAAACGTGCCCCTAGCCCTGCGGCAGCCTAATGGTGCCCCTAGCCCTGCAGCAGCCTAAACGTGCCCCTAGCCCTGCGGCAGCCTAATGGTGCCCCTAGCCCTGCAGCAGCCTAAACGTGCCCCTAGCCCTGCAGCAGCCTAAACGTGCCCCTAGCCCTGCGGCAGCCTAATGGTGCCCCTAGCCCTGCAGCAGCCTAAACATGCCCCTAACCCTGCAGCAGCCTAAACGTACCCCTAGCCCTGCGGCAGCCTAATGGTGCCCCTAGCCCTGCAGCAGCCTAAACATGCCCCCAGCCCTGCAGCAGCCTAAACGTGCCCCTAACCCTGCAGCAGCCTAAACGTGCCCCTAGCCCTGCAGCAGCCTAAACGTGCCCCTAGCCCTGCAGCAGCCTAAACGTGCCCCTAGCCCTGCAGCAGCCTAATGGTGCCCCTGAGCCTGCAGCAGCCTAAATGTGCCCATAGCCCTGCAGCAGCCTAATTGTGCCCCTAACCCTGCAGCAGCCTAAACTTGCCCCTAGCCCAGCAGCAGCCTAAACGTGCCCCTAGCCCTGCAGCAGCCTAAACGTGCCCCTAGCCCTGCAGCAGCCTTAACATGCCACTGGCCGTGCAGCAGCCTTAACATGCCACTGGCCGTGCAGCAGCCTAAACATGCCGCTGGCCCTGCAGCAGCCTAAACATGCCGCTGGCCGTGCAGCACCCTAAACATGCCGCTGGCCGTGCAGCAGCCTAAACATGACACTGGCCCTGTAGAAGCCTGGCCTCACTCAGGAACCTAACTCTGCCCTGGCCCTGTAGCAGCCTAACCCAACAAAGCAGCCTAAATGTGCCCCTGGCCCTGCAGCAGCCTAACCGTGCTCCTGGGCCTGCAGCAGCATAAAATGGGACTCTGGCCCTGTGGCAGCCTGGCCCCACACAGCAACCTAACTTTGCTCTGGCCCTTCAGCAGCCTAACCATGACTATGTCCAGGGCCGTATTTAGGATTCCGGCTGCCCTAGGCACCTTTTGGTCATACACCCCTTATTGTTACCCCCGGGGAAACCTGATTTGGGTTGCTCCTCTGTATGAAACCCCCAGGATCACTGTGAAATCTAAACTCTCTGGTGATCCCATGGAACATACACAGGCTCTCCTCCAATCAGCGGCCAGCGCTGCATTCAGCTTTTCTTTGCTGCTCTGACATCAACGTGGCAAAAGAAAAGCTCACTGGAGTGTCAGCCGCTCCCCCTCACTCCATAAGTGACCCTGCATTAGAGAGACACTCACCTTTTCCTAGCAGAGCTCCATCTGATGGGGGACAGGAAACTCACCTCACCTCCCCCCCTCACACCATCAGCGAGCCCTGCATTAGAGAGATACTCACCTTTTCCTAGCAGACCTCCATCTGATGGGGGGACAGGAAACTCACCTCACCTCCCCCTTCACACCATCAGCGAGCCCTGCATTAGAGAGATACTCACCTTTTCCTAGCAGAGCTCCATCTGATGGGGGACGGGAAACTACTGCACCTTCCCCCTCACACCATCAGCGAGCACTGCATTAGAGAGATACTCGCCTTTTCCTAGCAGAGCTCCATCCGATGGGGACAGGAAATAGCTACACTTACATAACTCCCAACTTTTGAAAACTAGAGAGACATGCAGAATTTTTTTGCACTTAAACAACGCCCCAAACACACAGGCACATACACACACACACACACACACACACACACACACACACACACAGACACACACACAGACACACACAGACACACACAGACACATACACACAGGTACATACATACAGGCACATACACACATGCACACAGACACACAGACACATACACACAGGTACATACATACAGGCACATACACACACACATGCACACAGACACACACACACACAGGCACATACACACAGGCACATACACATACACACAGGCACATACACACAGACACAGACACACACACAGATACAGACACAGACACACACAGGTACATACATACAGGCACATACACACACACATGCACAAAGACACACAGACACATACACACAGGCACATACACACAGAGACATACACACAGGCACATACACACACACACATACACAGACATACACACACACACATAGACATACACACAGGCACATACACACACACACACCCACACACACACACATACACACAGGCACATACACACACATACACAGAGACATACACACAGGCACATACACACACACAGACACACAGACACACACACACACACAGACAGACATACATACAGGCACACACACACACACACACACACACACACACACACACACACACAGACATACACACACACATACACAGAGACATACACACAGGCACATACACGCACACATACACACAGACATACACACAGGCACATACACACACACAAACAGACACACATACACAGAGACATACACACAGGCACACACACACACACACACACAGGCACATACACACACACAGAGACATACACACAGGCACATACACACACAGACATACACACAGGCACACACACACACACACACAGAGACATACACACAGGCACATACACACACATACACAGAGACATACACACAGGCACATACACACACACACAGACACACAGACACACACACACACACACACACACAGACAGACATACATACAGGCACATACACACACACACACACACACACACACACACACACACACACACAGAGACATACACACACACATACACAGAGACATACACACAGGCACATACACGCACACATACACACAGACATACACACAGGCACATACACACACACACACACACACACACACACACACACACACACACACACACACATACACACAGGCACATACACACACACAAACAGACACACATACACAGAGACATACACACAGGCACACACAGTCACACACACACACACACAGGCACATACACACACACAGAGACATACACACAGGCACATACACACACAGACATACACACAGGCACATACACACACACAGAGACATACACACAGGCACATACACACACACACACACACACACACACACACACACACACACACACACAGACATACACACAGGCACATACACACACAGAGACATACACACAGGCACATACACACACACAGAGACATACACACAGGCACATACACACACACACAGACATACACACAGGCACATACACACACACACACACACACACACACACACACACACACACACAGGCACATACAGAGACATACACACACACATACACACACACACACACACACACACACACACACACACACACACACACACACAGGCACATACACAGACACACATCCTCTCGGGTGGAAACTCCTTACCTGTCACTTGTCACGTCTCTAGGGAGAGAGCGGCCCCTGCAGCACCATACCTCCTTTCCCACGCTGTGATGGGAGGGGCAGTGAGGCCAGGTTGGCGGAGCCAGCTTCTCTCCCCTCTCATCTCATGTGCAGGACGGAGGCACTGCACAGCAACAGAAAACCAGACAGGTCAGATTGTCTCTGGGGAGGGAGGAGGGTCCCGCTGATCCACCAATGGCTTAAAGCCTGCCATCTGGCAGACATTTATTTTTTTTAAGTTAAAGTATTGCTGGCCGCCACCCCATCCCCGCCCATGGCTGTAGCTCCGCCCTAGGCACGTGCCTATACGTGCCTAGTGGCAAATACAGGCCTGACTATGGCCCTGCAGCAGGCCTGCCCTACACAGCAGCCTAAATTTGCCCCTGCCCATGCAGCAGCCTAAACATGACCCTAGCCTTGTAGCAGCCTGGCCCCAAACAGCAGCCTAACTTTGCCCTGGCCCTTCAGCAGCCTAACCATGACTATAGCCTTGCAGCAACCTTAACATAACCCTGTCCCTGCAGCAGCCTGGCCACATATAGCAGCATAACCTTGCCCCTGGCCCTGCAACAGCCAAACCTGGACATTGGAACTACAGCCTAACCATGGCCCTGGTCTTGCAGAAACCTGACACCACTCAGCAGCCTAAGCTTGTCTTTGTCCCTGCAGCAGCCTAACATAGCCCCAAGCTATGTGGCCATTTCTGACCATAGTTCCTCTAATAATCAGACTGCATACATCATTATCTTTAACAGAAAAATTAGCTGAGAGTGTGCAGATCCCCCTTTATCCATCAAAATTTAGCACCCAGCCCCCCAAATTTTGCCGAGTGGGCCTAGTTTCTTCCAGTTCATAAAATTCATGCCCCTTCAAAATGTCAGGCAGAAGGAGAAATGTACCAGCTTAACTCCAGAAATATGGCAAAAGTGTCACATGATACCACTTAAATTCAGTGATGCAGAGATAGGTAAGCTGGTTACACTTTTACCCCTGCCTTACTTAATGACCCTAGGCGGTCCTTGAGCCCCACAGCAGGGGCACTTAAGCCACACGTGACTCCTAAGCTACAGGTTGTGGACCCCTGCTGAACTGTAACACATAACAGTTTTTTAAACTGTGGGATAAAGCATTAAGGATGCATAGACTTATTTTTATGTGTAAGAAAGAGGAGGTTGTGGGGCTTGGGGGGGGGGGGGCATGAATGGAGGGGGTCCCACAGCAGAGAACCGAGGTCCAAAGTTTGCTCTAGGACCCATAGGATTGTAATTATGCCACTGTGTAGCAATGAAACTTAATTTTGCTGCATCTTTTTGTTTTGTATATGGACAGCCAGTGTCCTGACCATGCACACATGGATCATACTGATTTGTTAGTTGTTTTGTTTGCTTGTTTTTGTACAGTGGGACTAAAGACTCATCTGTAACCCAGTCTGAACTGCTGCCACACCAATTTGCCACATCAATATACACCTAATGCTTACCTGGTGCCTGTACCATGCTCTTCATCTTCTTTTCTTGCAGTGGTAGTTAGAAGCCATAGAAGGGCTCCAAAGTTTGCTCTCCTTTCAATTTTATTCCTCCAGGACCATGCAGAACAGTGGTGTAAAAGTCACTCTGTCCCTTGAAGCTCTCAAGAAAAGTGAGCCACAGTGATCTTGCAGCAGTCTCTGGCCACAAAGAAAAAAGAGGAACTTGTGTACTCACCGGTAAATGTCCTTTCTCATTGTCTTCCATTCCGGAGCACCATCATCAGCAATGCATGGCTTAAACTCAGCCAAAGGTGGGAACTGCAAGAAAACAAACTAAATTCCTCATGGCTTATATAGAGCAGGCTGTGGCAGGATCTCCTCAGTTATTTAAAAAGCAGTCAAGCCACAGCTCGAGGGAGCAATGCTACCTGCACATACAGTGCCTAACTTTGTTCAGAACTTTGTAAAACTCTAACCCTATAGATGGCATTAACAGCAACCAACGCAGTCACAACAATACAGTAGGGCGGTGTGGTGCTCTGGAATGGAAGACAGAGAGAAAGGAAATTTACCCATTGAGTACACTTTACACAATTTCCCTTTTCTCATCCTTTCCATTCCAGGTCACCCCCACCTCCCACCTTCGGCAAGTGTGGGACCATGCTAGAACAGCAACCAGCTGACTGTGTCAACATAACCAGGAACAGTGGCACTGAAAACCCAAGATTAGACCCCTGGCGAGGGGTTCACCACCATCTGCAACACCTTACATCTCAGAGCGGCATCGGCCGATTCTGTACATCAACTGTAAAACTTAGTGAGGGTGTGGAGAGAGGACCAGGTCACTGCCTTGCACCTGGTCCACAGACGCCAGGTGCAGGAAAGCCCAAAATGTGGCAATTGCCCTGGTAGAGTGACCGGTGACTTGGTTGGGTGCCTCATTGCTCTTGCAGGTGTAAGCTTGTATGATTGCCTGTCTGATACACCTGCTGTCAATGGGCCTGGCAGCCCCTTCGTGGTCCTTCCTGGATCATGAAGAAGACATCTGTGTTATGTAACTCTCGCGTAGCCACCATTTAATACTTTAATGCCCCAGGGAATGCAGGAGCCGCTCCTTATGATAAGTGGGGCGTGGACCCAAAGATGACAATGCTATCTCCTGTTTTAAATAGAGGGAAAAGACCTCCTTGGGCAAAAATCCTGTTTAACATGGAACACGGCTTTGTCTTCCTGCAGTACCCAAAAGGGTGACTTGATAGCCAGCAGGAGGCCGAACATGCTCAGCATCCTGCATGAATGTACGGACTAACCGGTGCACCGAGATCAGCCTCTGGAAAAAAATAGGCAGAGACCTGGCCTTTCAGGGTGCTGGGCTGCAGAGCAGTGTCCAGATCCTTCTGAAGAAACTCCAGTATCCTGGGCAATGAGAACCCCCTACAGGAGTAGTAGTAGAATAGACCCCGGACTTACCCCAAGCCAAAAAGGCCCTCCAGGTCTTGTAGTAAATTCTAGAGGATGACTGTTTCCATGTCCGAATCAAGCTCTGAATAACTTCCAAATACCAGCGCTTGAGAACAGTTTTGTCGCAGAGGACCCTGCTGTAGAAGATGGTTGGGGAGTCGCCATAGGGATTACACTGCCAGGATTACCAGATCCACGAAACACACCCTTCTGGGCCAGTGTGAGACGATTAGGATGATGGTAATCCATTTGCTGTTGAACTTTTTAGATGTGGCTCAGTAGCGGCAATGGTGGAAACATGTACAGAAGGTTGTACCCTGACAAGGGAATGGCCAGTGCATCGACTCACGGTCAGGAGGTATCACACCCTGGACACGAACCTCTGAACTTTGCGGCTGTGCAGAGACACAAAGAGCAATCCCCACCAGTCACAGCGAGCTTGAAACATGTCCTGGTGGAGGGACCCTCCCCCCTGGCCAACGTCACTCTGCTCAAAAAAGCAGCATGCAGATTCCCCAACCTTGGAATGTAGATTGCTGAGATGATGCAATTCACCTCCCAGGACGCCTGCCAGCTCCTGGTACACCCCTGATAGTTTATGTAGCCACAGCCGTGGTGTTTCCTAACTGTACCATGACTGGAGGCCAGCAGAGCTGGCCAGTCCAATGCCTGAGAGCCAACAGAGCCGTGCTCAGTTCCAAGACATTGATCGGGAGATGACCCTCCCGCTGGTCCCAGTGACCCCGGACCACCCATGGATGTCCATAATGGCACCCCAAGCCATCAGACTAGCCTCTGTGGTCAGGGTCACCCACCTGACTGACTGAAAGGACCAATCCACCGCCAGTGTTTGCTGGTCCAGCCAAAAATCCAGTGATCGCCATACAGTGTCCATCAAGGTTAGCGACAATCCAAGGCCTGTACTGTCTTGTTCCATTGCTACAAGAGAAGCAGCTGTAGTGGCCTGGCATGAAACCGGGTGTATGGAACTGCCTTGATGGTGGATACCAGTAGGCCCAGGAGATGCATGCCCTTTTAGATCATCGGATGGTTGTTCGTCAACAGAGACGGCACCCCCTCCTGCAGCGCTGTGCACGTCTGAACCGGAAGGAGGACCCGGGACAGGTGAGTATCCAACATCATTTCCAGGTAAGTTGCCACCCTGGAGGGGACCACCTGGAATTTGGGGTAGTTGAGTGCCTCTGGCAATGATGGCACTCTGATGAGCAAGTCTTTGAGGTTTGGGGTAATGCGCACCCCCTGATGCCAAGTCCTTCTCAGGGCCGTGGACAGAACAAACGGCAGCACCACAAATTTGAATGATGGGTGTCCATTGCCAATCACAGATACCGCTGGTGACCAGCGAAATCAGGGCATGCAGACAAACATCCTTTATATCCACCATGGCCAGAAAATCTCACTGTTCCAGTGACATCATGACCGAGAGCAGAGTCTCCATGTGGAACATCCGCACCTGAAAGAAACTGTTCAGATGACGGAGATCCAGGATCGGCCGAACTGATCCACCCTTCTTGTAGATGATGAAGTATATTGAATACAAAACACAGCTGCCCCCCCACCCGATCAGGTGAGGGCGCCCAGTCAACCTTAGGAAGGTTTGGCTGTGGGCTTGGCCTGCTAAGCCATGAGGACTTGGGTTTCCACTGTGGCTTCTCTTCCCTGAATTGTCCTTGCGGTACCTGGAGTCTGTCAAACCTTCGAACCTCCGGCAGGGACAAAATAGTGTGACTTCAAAAATATGGTCTGTTGTCTTCCACCCCTGGCCTTCCTGACCAGGTCATCCAGAGGTTCACCGAAGGGGACGGCAGTAAGAGTGTTCATGGAGGCAGCGTCAGCCGACCACTGCTCCAGCCAGACCATGCATCGCAGGGTGACCAACAGGGCCAGTCCCCTAGCCACTAGATGCACCATGTCCTGTACCTGCCAAAGAGTACGGAAGATAGTGAAGCACTATTCCATAGATGCCTCCTCTGTCGATTCATCCAGGTCATGGCTGCCATGGATGTGGAGCAAGCCGGCCACATGGCTGATCCCACCATGGAGGATGCATGATGAACAAGCTGGTCTAACCTCTTGTCCACAGGATCTCTCAAGCACCACTATCCAACGTAGGGATCGGGGTATACCGAGCAAGACATGAAACTGGGACATCCACCTCAGACGGGGAAGACCAAACATTGACCTCCTTCTCAGGGAAGGGGCACCCGGCATCCAGAATCTTGGGAAAGATGGTGATGCCTCATGACTATGAAGGAGAAGGGGGAAGGAGTCACGAATGCAGCCAGCTCACCCCCTCCCCACATCCTTCACCACTGGCCAGGCCATAATGGCCACAAGTCGCCCACCCAGGCCTGCAACCGAACACGGGATGAATGCTGCCAGCCTGTGAGCAGTAAGCTCAGGCCGCTGGAGCAGTGACTAGGGGTGCAGACTGCAGGCTGCAGGCAAGATGGGAATATTACCTGGTGGAGGTAGCCAAGAGAATGGAGATCCAGGGGAAGGGGACCTCAGGAAAAGGGACACACACCAGGAACCCTGAGGTCAGGCAACCTGCTTGAGCAGGGCCCTTAACATTAAAGCTCAGACTCAAAACCGACTGAACCTCGGTTTGCTTACCTTGACCTGTGCACACTCCCCTTACACTGCACAGTCCCGTGCTATCGGCTTAGGCCTCACTTCACAGTCCCGCCGAGTGCAAGAAAAGAACTGAGAAGCTACTGCCACAGCCTGCCCTATATAGGGAGGAGCTTAATTTGTTTTCGTGCAGTTCCCGTCTAAGTCTGAGGTTAACCCAGACGTTGCTGATCGTGGTGCTCCGGAATGGAAGGGGCAAGAAAAAGACTCTTACCCCGTCCACGGTCCAGCACCGTTCTCCCGGGTGCATGTGACTGTTGCTAATACAGATCACTTAAATGGATGGATGGGAACAATAACAGACCAAGGAAAGCTGCTTTTTAATTCTTGTACAAGGTGGTGGTATCCAGGACCAAGAGGGCAAGGAGAACAGCACTGGACCACGGGTGAAGTAAAGTTTTTTTTTCTTTGTAATCAGACAGCCTGCCTTGGAGTTACCCCAAGACTGGATTTCCACTTTGAGGTGCTGAGATTTTTTTTGGCACAGGTGTGTGGAAGCAGTTTTCACTACCTTCAATATGTTGTCATTGCCAGCCATACACCAAGTCTTTACACCAAGATCTAAGAAAGCAGTGAGTCTGTACACACAGAAGCCTAATCATACTTAGACATGTCCAGCAGCCGTGTTCTGCGTGTACAGGATTTTCTATTTTCTTGTAGTTCTAGGTATACAGTTGCCAATAGCAACAGATTACACATGGAACTTAGAAGGTAATTAGAAAGTGCAAAGTGGTATTGTTGATAACAAAAAAAGTTAGGTTGGGGATCCCAGTCAATGTAAAAGGCTTCAAAGACATTAGCAACAATTTTTCTGTGACTTTTAGCATATAAATTACTACTGGCTAGGTTTGACAATTGATGGTCAGAGTATAAGAAAGATCATTGTGATCACTGCATGCGTGTTTATAACAAAAGCATGAAAGCATGTATATTACAATATACATTTTTTTTTAGAATATATGCCAGTTAGAGGTCATTTAAGATCTACACACCTGTTTAAGTAAATGGTCAACTTTCATGGTTTATCTCTGTAAGCCTAGAATGTTGTGTATTACTACAAGTAAGGACACCCTTTAGCTGCCATATTTGAAAAATGAATACTGTCTCTTTAATGAACAAAACTCCCAGTATAATGTAATACCAATGTTAATGCCAAGAAGTAATAATAACATATAGCTCTGATTGTGTAGAATGACATTTTGGCTTAGCAGTTTTGAACATATTGCACAAAATGTTGATTTTTGTTTTCCCCTATTGCTGAAAATAAGACATTAGAAACATTGAAATAATCTGTACCACAAGAATGCAAAAAAATAAAAACCATTGTTATGATTTTGTTTCAGAAATATTGTTTTGTATTTTGTTTCTTCATTTTTAAAACCATTTTAATCATGTATGTATAGGCATACAGCATGAGGGGAAGTGGGAAAGGGTTGTGGTTACAATGGTGGCAAGATGCAAGTTCATTCTGGCAAAGTAAGATGCACACAACACAAGCATGCTCAAATCTGTGCCATACCAATATTACGGATGGCGGAGGGATGAGATGAGATCTGCATCATACATGATTAGTATTGTTTCATTTCAAATGCAGGTACTTGTCTGTGTGCAGTTTAAGAACCATTTCCAAAAGGAATGCGCTGGTCTCACTGCTACATTGGAAGTACTTTGTTAAAAGAGAACACATTATACAGCTGTAGCCATTCCTTTAACTTCAATAAAATAACACAAGGAAAGAAAAATTGAACATTTCCAGAATAACAAAAACTTAGTAAAAAGACCGAACTGAAAAAGGAAAACATACATACAATTTCAGTTTAAGCATGAAAGATACATAAGGAACTGTTGATCAGACATAAAAGGCATTAGGCGTAACATATAGTATGACAAATTACGACTAGTAAATATGACTGTAGACACTGTTGGCTTCTGTTGACATTTTAGATTTTAAATGCATATTGAAAAACATATTTAAGATCAATAGCAGCTAAGTGGTCAATTGATGGGACATCACATTGCATCATTCATTTTAATGTCAGGGTAGGACCACATATCAAGAAGGAGAACATTCTCTGCAATGGAAGTAACATACATGGAAGAGTAATTCTGAGAATTCAGGTCTGCAACTCCATTGTGAATATATAGTAGGTAACACCACACACATTAAATACTCTGATTGTTCTTCTTTTTAGAAGACATATGGAGTGGGGCCCAAATGACTTAGGGGCTTGTAACCATTGAAAATCCTTTCTTTGCAGCTTGATTACACTTGTTCAACTTCTCCACGCATACAATATAAAGCTAAACTGCTTCATTATAGAATATGCTAGATCAGGGATTCCCAACCAGTGGTACATAACTGTATAGCCTTGGTGATATGTGAGCTCCTATCAGGTGGTACACAGCGAGGCTTAAGACTTACCTGTACCCCAACCTGATCTGCTACCAGTATCATGGATTTTATTTAGTTGTTTTTGTGCATTTTAACAACTCATACATCCTGCCTTGCTGGTACCTGAGATAGCTAGAAGATGTAAGGGGTACTTGAAATAAGGTTGGGAACTCTTGTGCTAGATAACACAATGATTCACCTTTGCCATATTACTATCCTAACCTTTCCTAAACTGAGAGCCACATTTAGCACTACAATATGGTCTTGAGCCACATTTGGCTACTGCATGAATCCCACCCATAAAAAGTACCTGTCCTTGTACAAGCAGATCCTCCAGAGAGGTTAAATGTCAAGAAGAGAGCTGTGCTGGCCTACATGTCTCGGAAGCTCCCGGCAAAACAATCAGTGGGAGTCTGGAAGCTGCAAACTGGCACACTTCTCTGCCGGCCCAACTCATTGACCCCAAACAGTCTGCAAGCCACACAGGAAGGGTCTGCAAGACACATTTAACTCCTAAGCTACAGGTTATGGACAGGGGCTTACGCTATACTTAATTTGTGCCATGCACATGATAACTGAAAATTGCTGAGGGTGACCCCAAATATTTCCTTGATTATAACATAAAAGGCATAAATAAGTTTTATTGAAGTCATTATACAAATATTTTCAATATACAGTATTTATTAAAATGTTATGGATTTCAGTATGATAATGAATACCACTTTTTGCTTGCTAAGTGACCAGGCATAGACTCACCAGGTATAGAGAGTAGGATAAAAAAGAGCTAAGGTGAAATAATCAGCATGCCAGTGAGTCTGAGCCTGAAGAATATGAATTCTAACCAAATATTACACCAAAATAATGTCCTGTTTTTCCTGTATATTAGTTTATTCTGTCTGAAACCCTGCGCATGTTGCATTCATTATTTAATTGAAATGTTAAAATAAAAAAACAATACATTGAGATTCTAAACTTGACCTTTGACAGCTTTGTTCCACTAATAAAGCAGTCCTAAAAGTGATAAAAGGTATATAAAAATAAAATAAAAATAAATAAAGAAATATTGATTCTCACATTATCTTTGGATTGTTTATACCTGAGATAATGTCTATTTGTCCACTGGAAAGGATGTCTTCTTATAAGGCAGGCAAACAAACACATTCTAATGCTTTTTATTTGGAAGGTCAAGTGGGCTTGGTGTAACAGGTGTACTTATTTATTTCTATCACTGCCTGCAAATAAAGAATCAAAATAATTCACATGTTACACTGATTGAACCCAGTGCTGGACTGGCTCACCAGAGGAACCTATATTGAGACCCAAAGCCACAGTAAAAGTGATTCAAAACGAACCCAGTGTTTTAGTCTTGGAGTGTGTTATTGATCAATGTTACATTTGTTATTTGGTTAAGCAACGTTGCATTTAAATTATACATACATTTAAAAGAAGAGGGGGGGCTCCAAGAATATTTTCTTTGGTGGGCCCTGAGAATGATTTCCTATGTTGGACTCAAGGTGTTCGAGACACTGGTTGTATCAACAAATAGCCTTAGATCAGTGGTTCCTAACAGTTTCCATTAATTACCTCTTGATATTATCTATATGTCTTGAGTACCACCAGGGTGGTTGTCAGTTACCTAACACTGTGTTACAATGCACAAAACAACCTTTCATTGTCCATGAGGTTTTGGTCACCAATGTGGTCCATTTTGTATTGATTATACTGAATGTGAAAACCAAGCTTGGGTAAATTATAGATGGTAGCATGGGTACAGATCTGCATGTAGCCTTGCCAAGTACCACCTGATGGGACCTCAAGTATCACCAATGTTCTTCCTACCACTAATTGGGAACCCCTGCCCCAGATGATATATGTCTAGTATTTGTTTATCACTTCCAGAAAAACTCTCTCTGAATACAGCAAATAGGCTATTTTGTCTATATCTTCTATATATTCTCAGTACAAAAATAAATTAGCATGATGTCCAGTTCTTATCCAACTAAATACATTTACGTCAACTCTGCTCATATATTCAAAGAAATGTTGTTGTATCTGTATCTGTGCTACGTCCCTGACCACAGATGCTAAAAATTAGAGGTAAGTAGAATTGACATAAAATAAACTGGATTTACCATTTTTACATTTTAATTACCGGTAATATTATCTGTTTTATGTCAATAGAATTATACTTTTAGTCTCCTGAATTTTATTCTGCACAATATAAAGTTGTTAATAAATATTCTTTATTTAATCATTTATCTTAAACCGGACCAACAGCCTGGCATAGTTGGAAAAGAAAGGTAGCGGCCATTTTGAAGGTTCTGCTCCCAACTGACATAACTGAAATGCACAGTAACAGGAAGCCCAGTATGACTCCCTGTTTGCAGGTGGCCTGCAAGCCCATGAGCGGCCATCTTATTTTTTACATTTATCCCAGTAGGCGTTAAAAAAAGGTAAATGAATTTTTATGTGCAGCAATCTAAATTGCCCTGGGGAGAGATGCATATGAGCACTGTTTGTTGTGTTGGTCTGATTTAATTGATTTTTGACTGTTGGTCCGCTTTAAAGAGGAACTTAACAAGGCCTAGAGTCTAATAAACTCCGGGGACAAACGAGTTCTACTCCTTGGGGAATCCTGAATCGGTGTGTAAAACCCCCCTGAAGCCCCAATACAAGCACCTTCTCCGGAGCCATCACCACATCTCTGCATCTTTTCGGCCCCGCTCAGCTGCTTAGCGAGTGTGCTTATTGGCTGAGCAACAGAAAGATGACTGTATGGGGTGGCCTGGGGGGCATACACAGTGAAGCATCTGAATTCGGGATGCCGCTATATAGAGGAACAACACCCCAAAGAGTCAAAATTGGATATGCTGTTCCTTTTTAAAGGCACAAAAACGTCTTTACATAACATGCGTCATTTTTAGCCATGTGATCGCCTAAAGCTACTGCCATTAGCTTGGTATCAATAATGGTTTTGTAATGTCTCACATGGCCCAGTTATGTAAAGTTCTATTGCACTACAAAATCACATTTCAGTCTAAGCGGTTGATTCAGCACCAAGTGAATAAATCAGAAGTGTTCTATTTCCTCCAGGTGCTGAATCACCCCCTTGGTATACAATGAAAGTTTTCTCTCCAAAAACAAATAGCGCACTATTTTACACCTCAAAGAGGTGATTCAGTACCAGGTGATAAAAGTGTGGTACTTTTTTTACAGAAAACTGCCATTCTCTTCTCCATTGTATTCCTTAGCGGATGATTCAGCACTAGGTGTATAGAGGAGACAATATTCACAGTGCTATCTCCATCAAAGCTACACACCACAGAAAGCTGTAAGCTTCATGTGGGCTATTTACATTTCAACAGCAGGCCCACAGCTGCTTTACATTACAGCTGATTTCAATAGAAACAATTGCTGCTCCTTGGCTATAACAATGCAACACTTTTTTTCTCACCAGAGATCTGGCAGGTTTTTCAGATTTACTCTTTTTGTTTGTTATAGTCACAGCAGGAGAGAGTAATAATGCATCCGAAATGTATGGCACTGTGAGATCTGAGAGTGTAGAACACTTTTTTTCACTTTGTGCTGATTTGACCCTATATTTATGAAAGTAAATATTTATAAGTTACATGCAAAATGGGTTTTGTTAACCTGATATTACTAGAAGACTGAGTTATTAAAACCATGGAAGAACCATTCTGGAAATTGCTAATTTGGCAAATTGATCCCAGGCCAGTTTGCATGTTAAGGTTTAAATATATACTATACTAATTTATAGTTGGTTTATATAAGGTAACACATTGGCAGCCATACTGTCAAGAAAAAGCAAGCATAGCTAGAGCAAGCAAAGACCCTTCCTAACCAAATGTTGGTTGCCTTTGTTCCAGGATTGGTTCCACCACTTACTGCTGCCAGTCGCAAAGCCGGCTATTTCGTTACCATTTTTTTGTTCAAAGCTCCCCACCCGAACTAGCTAATGCCTCCCAGTGTTGTAGGATTTCACTAATACTGAACTGCATAAGGTAAGGTTGCCAGTTATGTGGTAGGTAGGGATTATGCTTGCTATAAATCTATTACTACTATGTTAAGTGATATTTCTAGTTGTTTCAATATTAGAGTCACCTTTATTACATGTGCAATGCAGCAAGAGGACATACATACAGCCGGATAAAGATTCTTTTTTTAGTTTGGTATAGTGATCAACACAATTAAACATCTTTGAATCACCAATAAACAAAAAAACAAATGACAATAATCAAACTTTGCTAGTGCAGACCCATGAAAAAGGATAAAGCAAAATAAAAAAGATAAGGTATACTTTAAAGAATTAGGAAACATAATGGAAACATTTCATGATTTTTATCAGAAGCCAACAGTGTGCTTGGAATGCCAGTCCAGTCTTATTTACCAGTGATACAATAGAATTATACAGCAGCTCCAGAGTATTAAAAAGTATATTTGCCTTATTTTGACAATCCAAAGTACCATTTATTGATATGATAAAACCTTGCTACTGTCGTGGTGCAATATGTAAAAAAGTGAATGAACATGATATGACGTTGAACACACACACACAACACGGCACAGAAAGAAAAGACAGTTGAATGGCCTTTGCCCAGCAGAGGTAGATAAAGGTTATAACAAACTGTTTACTGACCGTACATACAGGTAATTAAACAGTAGATCAGTTGAACAAGAGCTCACCTGGTAAGTGCTTCTTCTACATTGCTCCCTCTTCACTATTTTTTTTAAGAACTAATGTACCACCCAGTTATTGCTCCACTATATTTAAAAATGCTACCTACCTAAAGTCTACTGTACATTCTACCATTATTTAAGGCTTTTTACAGTAATCATTCTATTAGTCTTATTTTTGCAATATGTAAATGAAAATACAATGTATTCTAACACTAAGAAAAAGCACCATGTATTCCCCAACATAAAGCCAGCATTAAACATAAAACAAAATAGCACTGAACAGAATTGTTAGTTTTTTTTTTTTTATTTTAGTTTTCTGGTGCAATTTCTTCTCTTGCACAATGTACAAATGCCTCCATTTGTTTCATAGCGCTTTATTCATAACTAAAATTTAGGAGATGATTTAAAATGAAAAAAAATGCATAGTATTGGTTTTCTGATATAATCTCAGGTAGTAGATGAGGCAGAGACCAGAAGGAAAGTTGGAAAACAAAAGGGATGCCTTTTAGCGACGTAGCAGTGTTTGCTTTTAGTGTTTTCCTTCGTATCCCTGCTACACAGCAAACCTATTTGAAGTGCACTTCCCAAGTGTAGAAAGAGAATAGGAAGGAAACTGAGTTTAATTATTTTAACAGCCCTTATAAATGTTCCTTCCTTTCATATTACTGCAAACAAAGTAAAAACAAAAATAAAACATCATCTCTAACCTGGCAGCCATACTAATAAATAAATACATTTTATGGTAACACAAAAAGACTACGAAAAGCTTCTCTAAAAGTACACAGTAAGCTTTCTGAATTGCAATGAAAATCCACATTCACTGAAACATACAGATGGGTTAGCCACTGGTGTTCAACATAGCGTCAGATCATTAGCACTGTCAGCCCGTATGGGGGGAATTGCAAAGACATATTAAAACAAAATCAGGTATTTCTGTCTAGCATAAACTGATGTTGTCAAGTAGGGAGGTACCTCACTTATTTTTGCACATGAAATTCAAGTCAAGTTTGACTATGAATTGGATGCTCAAAACGTTTTTGGAATTGTATGCCTTAAAGGACATTTGTGCCCTACAAAAAGTTTACTCACTCCACCTCTCCTGCAGGTGATTGGTCCAGTTAGCTGTTTAAAAAACATACAATGACAAAAGGAAAATGTGAAGGCTTGCCAGGATGTTGTAGGTCTGCAGAAGGTACATGTTCAAACTGACCATAAAACATAACTTTTACTCCATCATATTACAAATGTGTCCAAGCAAGTACACTAGTCCACACCATTGAGTAATGTAAGTTGAGGTCTCAACCCAACTCAAGTTACCAGATGATGAACTAGAGTACTAGCTTGTACACACTTTTATTATGATGGAGTAGCATTACATTTTATGGTCAGTTTGAGGTGCCAGCATTGTTTCTAAAAAATCCCACTTTAGGAGGTAGATCTAGTATGGCCACACATGTCTTTTCCCACTTTTGCTGCTGTGACTTTTGGGAACATGCAGCTTCACGCACAGAAAATGGAGAAGGGGCATTCCAGGCACTTCCCTGCTGTAGCAGTGGGGAAGGGGTCGACCTAAAGAAGCAGCTGACTTCCTTTTTCTTAAAAGCAATCAGACCTGAAGGGAATTGAGATAAAGAAGCTCCCAAGTGAGGCACATTAACTTTATCCTTTATTAATGGTCTCATATAAAATAGCTCTATTTGGTAAGTTATTTTAAGAGCATGTAAAGTAAAAAAAAGTCTTAATTTCTCTGAACCCAGCCCAGCTAGCCCAATGCTTACCATTTCCACGTTCCTTTGTTTGGCTGCCAATTACGTGACCACCAAGGATCAATCAGGTTTGCCAAGGGGACTTGCACACAGACCTGGCAAACCCAAATGATCGCTAGAGGTCACATGATTGACAACCTTGTGCCAGGAGGAGATGCACAGCAAAAAATTACAAATTAGGATGCCCCTATACTGCCGACTGAGCACAGTATAATTTGTTTTTACTTTACTTCCTATTTAAAGTTACTTACTCTGATTGAAACCAATTCTACCACCATTTTCTCCACTGAATCTCATGAGGGTAATTCCTATAGCATTGTCTTGCAAGCATTTGAGTCAGCCCCCCCTTTACATTCACGTTGCCAATAACATGGTTATTTTAGTATATCCTGGGTAAATGAGTTAATTGGATATCACATGTCTTCTTTTAAGCAAATCTAACATAAAAAGTTTATATTTTCTGGACACTTGGCCCCATATAACAGTATATTTGCTCTATTATGATATGCTGCCCCTTTTATAAATGAATCAATCTACATAATCTCTGTAACGCAGTCTGAGAGACCATAATGGGCACCTTTGTCTGCTGTCTTTCAGATGTGTATAGATCAGGAGGTTTTATTATTTGGACAAGGATGATGGAGTATCAATGTGGCTGTTACCATGTTAGGAACAAATCTTTTGCAAAGACTAGATGAATCAAGCGGAAAGCAGGGCATGTGTAAGGAACCCCTGGACCATAGTGTTGTATAAATGCAATTATACGACCAGGAAATGTTTCATGCTTGGTCCACTTTAAGTGTGCTTTGGATTTGTTCATGATCTAGGATTGTGATAAGGAAGAATTGGGCCTAGGGCAATGGACTGATCATGTGAGAGGTCAGGTACTGCAAATGTGTAGCTGTTTTATTTATGCCTATTGAAAGGCTTTAAAGAGGCCCACATTCAAACCTAATGTCTGGGTCTGGTTGTAACCTTTCTCTCCACAACATGAAATTAGATAAATTTAACACTGCAGCCACCCCAATTTGACATGCTCTCTGGAGACCATTGTAAGTGGCCCAAAATAACTTTTTGACATTTGGTCCCACTTTAAATAAATTAAAGTAGAAGTCCAGTGACCAGGTACCCCCCCCCCCTTGCCCTGCCACCATCCTCTGGTGCTGAGATGGGGTGGGGTATTACTTCGCATGGGATCCAGCTTCCCCTGCTCAGTGCATGTGCTCTCTTGCCCATTCAAGTGAATGGGTGGGCGTGGCTGCACATAGAGTGGGGGAAATGCTTTGTGCAGCATATCCAAGATGGCGGCAGCTAGCTCCGCAATTGGCAGGGGAACAGGAACGGTGCAGGATTCCAAGCTAGGTATGGAGTTTTTCAATGGTAACCCCCTGCCCTGCCTCAGCCCCAGGGGAGGGTGGGGGCTAGCTAGTCATTTGCAGGACTAAAAACTAAAAAACCCTCCTGGTCATATTCCATCCTTCTATTTTTGCATCTGCTGACTTTAGTCCCAGTAAAAACAGAGCCCAATTTAGACAGACCCAAAAAGACCTATATTGACAAAGAATCTATACTGGCAAAATTGTCCAGTTTTATAAAAAAAACTAATTTTTTCTAAACATATAGTTCCATTTGAAGAGGAGCACCCATCGCGTAGTGTCTATAGGACTCTAGAGCCAGTGGTCTCCCTTTTTGGGGGCTTCTTGATTTGGGATGCCACAATGTGTGAAATTCTGGGGATCACATACAACCCACCTTTCTGCCATGGCGGCATTCCGGGTGCATGCATCTGAATGGCAGGATGTGAAGATGCCTTCCACCTCCATTCAGATATCTATGTTTCTCATCAATATGCACAAAATATTGCAGAAGAGGATAGCAGACGGAGTAAGAATATTGACATTCCCTGGTAGTTCACATAGGGGTTGTATTCCAAATAGGATATGATGATTAGATCATACAAGGAGCAATTCCTGGGAGAGTGAAAATACCAGATATTTTTCCTCATTATAGGAAACTTCTAATTCTGGAGTATTTCCAAAGACTCCAGGTCCAGACAGTCCAAGGGGAAACTAGAGAATCTGCTTTTTACTGGAGCCACCCGACAGAGGCAATAGAACTAGGAAGCTCCTGGCTTCACAAACCTGGAGACTGATCTGTAGCGTGGGAGCCGCAGTAAAATAAGCAGATCCTCTAGTCCCCTCTTGGACTGTCCTACTCTAGAGTCAAAGAAATGGACTTCTATTTTAATGGATTAGACAATCTGTACATCCAGTTTTTAGTTTAAAGGGGTCACTAACTAAAGAATCAGTATTCAATGGCCAAACAGCATTTAGGTGCCTGTCTGAAGGTGGCTAAATACGCTTAAGCTAACAAAAGTGGAACATTTGTCAAATGGCAGGTAATGGTTTGTTAGTGTTCTGTTGTCTTATATATCTTTGTTAAATGCAAAAATAATTGCAATTTTTTCTGCTAGATCAGGCTTCTCTGAGCCTGCTTACAAGCTTACCCATCTCCATCCACTCTCATTTTACATACAGTGAACAAATATATATTTATGTTTGATAAAACAAAAATGCCTACACTGCAACTACAACAGAAATGAGAATTCAATTCACAACGAATATCATACGTTTACCTCCAATGTGAAGGCCTTCAGCTATTTTACTCACTGAACTTAACTGGTTCAACATGCTGAACTCAAAAGGCTGCTCCTGTTCAACTGACCAGCAAAGAGACTGGACATTGTATTTTATTTTTTTTAAATGGTACCTGGGACAACACAGTTTGTTATAGGTTCACATAAAATGGAATAACTGCCCAACTCTTTAAGAAGAGCATTAGTCTTACTTTTCTGGCCTTCTCCAAGCCCTAAGCCATATGGTTGGCTCAGTCAGTTGGCTTCTCCAACAGTGACATGTGCACACCACTCTCTGTGTTTTTCCATTACTTTTTATTTTTCCACACAGTCAGAACTAAGCTGCTTCTATTGTGTTTTTATGATTTTATCTTTTTTTTTTTTACTTTTTGTTTTAAAGAGGTGGGTAAAACAATGTTACAGATCATCAGAATGGATATCGGTGTTGTTATTGGTTGCTATGCTTGCATTCATAGCACTTTTGCCATTACAGCAGAAACTGACAGGACATAAATGATGACAACAATGAATAGAAATATATAGACAGTGAAAAGACTTAGTATAGGTTTAAGTAACCATCCCAAAAATAACATCCTGTATTAACAAGTGCAAAATCAAACAAACAAAAAAAATCCATACATTAAAACACAGTGTATAAAATGGTGTGAGAAATTTAAGTCACAATATAGCCTTTTAGTCAATAAAAAGCTGTCCCTTGTGGTCCTTGAAATTTGGGGTCTGGCCCATCTTGACTTTTTTACCAGACTGAACTTGTAAAAATTGGTTCTAAGGTACAAGCACCTCGTTTCTATCGCACGTGACTGTCGCGTTTTGCTGGAGTGGGCCAGTGGCGTGTCTATCCAATTTAATATCTCAGTTATTCTATTCCTCATTTGGTGACCGGTCCCCCAAAATTCTTATGTTCTCAAAACCCATGTCTGTTGAGTTTTGTGCTGCTGAGACTGCTAGTACGGTATGTAATAAGATCAGTACAAGAACACACAGTTTAAGTCTGCTGTTGCACAGACTGGATGCTGATGAAGCTGTGAGTGATGTCCTGTGACACATTGTTGAGTCATGTGTTTTTGTAGTCCCTTTGGATTGGTTATCTGTTGAATATTCCCATCTGACATCACAGCATTCTGGTTCTGCATTGGTTGGATAGTTTTCATACAGCCCTACATAGTAAACGAAAAAAGAATCAATGAATTGCATCAAAAACACCTTTATCCTAAAGTGATCCAAAAGTCACACATTATATTAGACTAGCTTTAAAGAGGACGTTTTTTGTAACCCTGCAGCAACCCTCGCTAGCCCCTGTGCTAAGCCCAAATTGGGCATTGAAATAGTAAAACATCTTACCTGATCACTGGAATCCTCCCCTTATTCATGAGGGGCGAGGAGGACTCTGAATGGCAGCTGTAGACATGAGTGACAGTTGGACTTGAGTGAATGGCCAGTACAGTCACACTGCTGCACGAGATTGGATGGCAGACCTACCACTCTGTCCATTCTCCCCAAGATGCCTGCACCCAGGACCCCAGATGCTGGAGGCATGGAGCTAGATCCCAAGCTAAGGTGTATATTTTATGTAACCCCTGTCCTGCTTGAGTGCAAGGGGAGGGAGACAGGGTTGAGGGGTACGTAGAGACTGGACTTCCATTTTAAAGTAATCCTATACTCAGAAGTAATTAAATAATTAACATAGCAAGTCAATCTGTTACGCTGAACGGCAGAAAAAACATGTCCATATATTTTAAAAGAGTCAATATAATAAAGAGAAACCGTAAAGTGCAAAGGAGGAAGTGAGGCTGTGGAGCTGTGGAGCTTTTGTTTGGGTAGGAAGGGCAACATCGCAACTCGTGTCATTGTATTGGCTGGTGCGGGATCATGTGACAAGTGTTCCATACAAAGATAAATAAGGCTCATGTGACAAGAGTTCCATATCTTGTGATTGAGGGATGATGTAGAAAGAAGCCAGCCAAAGGTAACATTTCCAAAGCTTTATTCCATCAAAAGTCCATCCAAGGTACAGCGGTTAAAAAGACAATGTAAAAGCTGAAGTTTCTGTCTACACGTTTCAGACTGACCAGTCCTTACTCATGACATTGAGGGATGATCCCTGTTGTTTTATAGGTCCTATCAACGTGATGTTCGTTGGCCCAGCGCCTCTCACAACCTGGTGACATCACAGTGTTAGGATTTACCAAACAACAGGGGTTGTCCCCCAATCACAAGATATGGAACTCTTGTCACATGAGTATGGTATGTGCCTAATTTATCTTTTTTATGCTGGCTAAGCTTGGACACTAGATATTATCTGCCCACAACGGTTATGGATTAACCTATGCACTATTCGCAAATTGACTTTCTCATATTTGTATATAATTAATGCATAACAATTCAATTGTTTTGCATTCGGATTAAGTCATTTATTAGTTTGTAAACCAGCTAGTCCACTGCTTTTCCAGAGGGCCAGGGTCAATGGGAATGGAATAGATTAAATCAGACCTATCCAAGCACAAGGTGTATAATAGTCACGATCTCTAAAGGCATTTTTTACATTAGCTAATGTTAACCGTCATATATCCAGCATCAAGAGGACATTGAACAACAATGGTGTACATGGTAGGATTGCACGGAGAAAGCTGCTGATTTTTAGTTTAAATAAGAAGTGTTATGTTTTATCTTTATAAAGAAAAACACTGCATTCCAACATAAATTCCTTATATCCACACCCCACATAACTGTACCATCTGGGAAACAAGGTAGTGATTGTATCATGGTTTTGCTGCATCTGCACCAGCATGGCTAAATAAATTCTGGATTGTACTAGAAAACTCTAAATAGGACAATCAGTATATCTGTCTGTGAGTGAAATCTAATAAGAACATAAACATTGAGAACAGAAATATTGTGGAAGGGCCTAAAGCAAGAAAACGGTAAGCACAAAAGGTACAGTAATAAAATTACTAATCGGCTAATGATATGATCACTTTGATGTACAGTAATATGCATGTTATTTGCTAATTTGCAGGTCTCACAATTATATATTTTAACAGTGCTAGGGTTCCAGTAAAAGTACAAAATACGTTAAACTATAATTTAGATGATTATCTCTTTCTATTAAAAACCTTTAATTCTAGTCATTTATCTATAGCCAACTGATGGTATAACAAATAAAAAAGAAAAACCTTATAGCTATAGAAATAGATAGAATTTGATTTTTGTATTGTAATTTGGCCACTAGGTGGTGCTACATTCACATTACCTTAAAACTGAAGCAAGAAAAGAGACACAACCTGTTGTAGAGATTTCAGGCAAATAACCGTGTTTTCTTCTAAAATCTGAGGCCTTGTAGGTATAATTTTTATGTGTGATTAAGTAAGCAGGAGTGGCATAAAATACTTTAAAGATCATTTTTTTATAGATGTAAAAAAGCAGATCACACTTCATAAATGGCGATACAATGATACTATACAAAAAGTTGCAAAAAGAAAACAGAATAAAGACAGAAACATTTCTGGTGCTGCTAAAGCAGATAAAGAATAAAGAAAATGAAAAACTAAGCTATGAACACTTTTTACCCTGAGAACTGGCTGTAGAAAAGTATGTAAAACAATCCCTACTCAGTCTTTAGAGCCTTAAACTGGACCTTCAGAATAATTTATTTCAAAGCCCAAACCCTTAAAAATGTATTCCCCAGCATATAAAATACTATATTTTACTTTTTTAGTGCCTCTTGCCTCAGAAGCATCACATACTGAGCAGAGGAGAGGGGGCAAAAGTGCAGGGGTGGTGGGTTATAGCTGTGCTTTGCACAGACAGAGCAGGATGGGGTCAGGAAAAGGTCAGCAATCCCAGAATGCAGAGCGGCACAGTTAGGAGACACTTCCTGAGACTCCATGGGCCGCCATCTTGGATGTTTAAAGGCTCAGAAACGGCAGTAGATGTAGGTAGGATCATTTATAATGTGAGCAATCTGTATGTACAGGGTGGGGGACACATATAAGATAGGCTCTTATTTAGGGTGAAGGTTTACACTTGCTCAAGTTGCTGCACTGCAAGAAACGCATTTACTAAAACATCAGTGGTGCAGCAACATACTGGGAAATGTAGAAATCATATTTTGCACTTCTCTAATTTGCACTGAAATGGCATTGCCTGGCCGAAGTGCTTGATAAATCAGGCCTAAATTACATGTTTTGTACCACAGAGTATCTCAGTCTCTGGCTGTTTATTGCCCCCTGGATATTTAACCTTAACTGGAACAAAATCAATTTAACAAAATGGTTCCCTGTGCAGTGGGGCCTCCTACTTGGCGTTGCCCCCCCCTACGCAATAACACCCACTAAATGAAGATTTCTTACCTCATTCCCCTAGCAAAATCGAGCCCAACCCCCCCTAATTGGCCACCACAGTCACATGGTCACCAGCAGCTGGATACCCAGGGGGGCACTGTGGGGCGACTATTTAGTGGGCATTGCTACGGAGGGGCTATCAGCAATCAGGACGCGTAGGAAACAACACCCATTTACCGGTAGTAAAAAAAATGTGTGTTGTGTCAGTTTAAACCAGTAAAGCAAATAGGTCATCCTCTACATATTAATAGTTACATTGGTTTGCTTGAGTATACCAACCATCAGTTGTGATTTCACAGGGTATAGCTGTGGTAAGAACTGCACCCCGGTCTTTATAGCCTGTGAGTTTTCTTTCTGTCTTATTGTATTACCATACAAGGTAATACAGTGAAGGTTCTCATTTATTCTGGTCATTGTATATTATACTGCATATTAGACATTCCAGCTGCAATATATATATATATATATATATATATATATATATATATATGACATTAATGGCCGTGGCACACGCAATTCCTCCGCGTTAATCTGTGCAGTGAGACAAACACAAGCAGTGGGTGTACACATGCTAGGAGCGGTGGGCTGCCCTAATGATGGTGCTCGGGGAGCAGTTGAGGGTTAAGTGCCTTGCTTAAGAGAGCTTCAGTCATGTCAGGGCAGTGCAATAAAGACCTATACAACAGAAAAGGTTCTCTGCTGTTCCATACTACTGAAAATTTAAACCAGAGCTTCAGCATCCTTTAATGAAAAGCCAGAGCCCTTAAAAAAACTATTCCCCAGCATCTAAAATGAATATATTTTAAGTTTTAATTCACTTACTTATTATTCTCTCCCTCACTGGACTGCAACTCTGTTCAGGACTCTAGGATACAGTTGCTGCCATCTTGCCTCAGAAGCATCGCATACTGAGGAAAGGAGAGCGGGGTTAAATGCACAGAAGATGGGTTATAGCTGTGCTCTGTACAGACAGAGCAGAGCTGGGGTCAGAAGAAGGACAGCAATCACAGAATACACAGTGGCACAATCAGAATAGACTTCCTATCTGCAGGCAG
Source organism: Gastrophryne carolinensis (assembly GCA_027917425.1). Classification (NCBI taxonomy): domain Eukaryota; kingdom Metazoa; phylum Chordata; class Amphibia; order Anura; family Microhylidae; genus Gastrophryne; species Gastrophryne carolinensis. Next base: position 188,430,401 of record CM051236.1, read on the forward strand.
CCTGAGATTGGCCGCCATCTCAGATGTTTAAAAGCTAAACAAATGCACTAGGTGCAGGTAGGATTGTTTTTTTTAAATATGTACAGGGTGGGGGAAACATACAAGATAGACTTTTATTATTATTTAATTATTTGCCACCTGGTGGTGAAAGAAGAGAAAGACATTTTAATTCTACTCTGAACAGGAATGCTGAAAACATGACCACACTGGTGGTAGCCAATGTTCAGCTGGATTGGGGACAATAAGAGGACCTTTAGCCGGATACTCCTGAATACTTAGGTTAAAATAACTCCAGCTACCACAATGGAAACTGGTAAAAAGATTCCTCGGACTCCTTAACCAGTTAACTCCTTAACTGTATAGAAGAACTTCAAAAAACTCAACTCTCGGCATCTTACTTCTCCTTTCCTGTACATGGCATCCTTTCCTCAGGTCTGCTGGGTTGGGGCAGGGATTGGTCTATTGATGGTAGAGAGCTGGTGACATCTGTAGTGAGGGGGGCACAGGTCCCCCCTCCTACTTACTTGGCATCCTGCCAAGCAATTGCCAGGCCGCTAGGCTATGGAGACTTATCCCACAAAGGAATCCCACCATGTGACTATTGTTGTCACTGAAGGGGAGGGACATCAGCAGACCAGCGCCCCCTGGAACTGGCGGGTGGCACGCTGGATGACTTGACCTGGATCTTTCTGCTATCTGGGATAGGTCAAACTGGGCCGAACTGGCAAAATGGAATCTAGCTTCTGTCTGGACCTGAAACCCATACTAGTAGTAACCTTTTTACAACAGCACATTTCTAGAGAGACTGTATGTATGAGGTATTCTACATTGGCACCTCTATGTGCTGCAGAAACACCACTGGTGTGGTCTTCTGATGTCAGACCTCAAACCTACCATCTCTATTGTCAGATCAGGTAGGTTTTAAGGGCTTGAGACCTCTGTGAGTACCTTTCCAGTACAGTCTTAAATTCAAGTAAATAGAGTAGCCTTGTCTGACATAATGACAACGTGCATTTTTAAAATGTGACTGGTTTATTGTTAAAGACTTTATGAAGAATTATGAAATAGGTGAGTAATTTTCCACTGCAATAAAGGTACAGCCTTCGACAGGTTCCTGGTTTCAGGAGGTTCTAGGTTTGGGAGCAGTTGTTGTTAAGCAACTGATCTTGTGACCAGAGGGTTGCATGTTAGATTTCCAGCTGGACCATGACTGAAGAGCTTTGGAGCAAAGCACATAACCCCCACTGCTTGTGTTTTGTCTCACTGCAAGGATTGGTTACGTTTGAAAGGAAAAAGTCCATTTGCATGTCTACCATGAACAAGAAAAAGTGTCCTGTTATTTCATAAAGCCCATGTCTACCTGTGCATAGTAGCTGTGGTATTACCCTTTATTTATACAGCATAATTGGGTTCCTACGTAAATCTTTTTTGTCTTCAACTAATAGCATATATGTAAATGTACATCTTACCTGTACAGATGAAACTTGATAGTCCACCATAGACAACATCATCGTTGTCTGGTAATATAAATGGACACCGCGTTTGAACCTCCAAACAGTATTGCTTGCAAGGGATTTTGCTACTGCATTCAAATTGCGTAACTTGAAAATAGTGGGAACACAGCCAGGACTTGTAGACAGTCTGGAAAAAAAGCATAAGGTAATGTTATATACCCGTCTGTTTTGTTTATTTTAACTCTGAATACATTAACAGAGCTTAGCTTTGAAAAGATAAGTAACCATTACACATGGGATTTATAATAATAATTATTTTGACATCTCCACTGTGCAATTTAGAGCATAAACTAATTGTATTTTTCATCTGGTACATCGGCTAATTTACATGAAATATTAGTCTGCATAGGAAGCCAGAGCAACAGATACTGCACGCTCATTCTTTTAATGAGTCCTCTGCCTAGTGCCACTTTTTTTATTTTAAACATATTTTCTGCATTATACAGGAAATCATTTAATCGCTTTAAAGTGAGTCCCAGCACATACTCCCAGTTTTAACGGCCTGATTTTCTAAGGTAATAAATTAGGAATAAGTAATAAATTAGTAATTAGTTATAAGTTACATACTGTTATGCATGCCTCCCCCCATCCGAGTAGCATCCTGCATTTCAAAAAATCCCCCCTTACTCTCCTCTGTACTGTATCACAATATTAAAATGTAATTTTGATGGCTCTTCACAATGCATGTGTGTTGGATGGCATCTCTCGCATCTTTCTTGGACTGTGTGCTATAACTGGGTGGCTGGTGTGGCCGTGCACAGCCTTAGAGGGTTGCAGGGGTTGGGGCACGCTGATCATGAGTGCGGCTAAGCTTCCATTCAGTTTCTATAGCCACACGTTAATATGTGTGGCCAAAATAGCTGATTGGGCATGTTGGCTAGGTATGTATATCCGACGACTGTCTGGGCACCACACGGCAAGTCATCCCAAATCAGGATCAACATTGCTTACAGTTATCCTGGTAGCCTGGCTCCAACTATCTTTTTATATGTATGGTTGGGAGAACAAATCTTAGGACTAATCTCAGGACTAAAAGGAACATGTTTAGCACAAGTGCCTTTGACATGTCTCTGGTTTCTTTGACACCCATAGCTGTTCTATTCGAGATTTAACATAAACATAGAAAAGAGATAGAACATAAACATGGAAAAGAACATACCAAAAGGAGGTTACAGAATGCCAAGTACAGCATTACAAACATTATAGAGTACATGATACTATAAACATGTGCCTCATATAGGCGTGGACAATAGAAAGGCGCCTCCCCAGGACGTGCCTAATAGAGCAGTGTGCCGCTCCGCTTGGCTCCTTTCTATGGTGATACCGGCTCTGATACACTGGGGTACTGAGATATTTGAGAGTAACCCCCCTTGCAGTGCCACCTGAGGCAACTACCTTACATGGCCTCATCCAAAGTAATATATTCGCTTGTATGCTCATTATATAGATCTGGATCTTTATAAATTAACTCCTATTTAATGATTAACATATTATCTAAGTATATAACATAACAAGCCCTTAAATACTCCTAACATACATCTCGCCTTATCAGAAATCCAAAACCAAACACACAAATACTTAATAGTGCATTCATATCAGCACTACTACATATCTTGTAAACATGAGCATAACAAATGAAAGCTGCAAAACATACACTGCTATGTTCACATTATGCAGTTGCAGATCAGGTGCATTTTGCCTTTTGCAATTGAACTGCGTTTTTCAACAGTTTTTTTTGCCGTTGCAGTTCCATAGAATAGTCACAGAATACATCAGCTTGTTGGAAAGCAGCAAGCAGGACTTTTCTGGCGATGTTCCAACCGTATTGCATCAAAATGGAAAAGTGTGAAAGGGGCCATAGAAAATACATTACATGACTTTTTAGGCAGATCTGCAAAATGCAGAAACGCGTCCAAACAGGTAAGACCGTAGCATCAAAAGTATATTGCAAATCAAATCAAGTATAAACAACACATAAAAAGGAAATGATGTGCAATTCTGTACCACCAATAAAACATTTAGCAAGTGTGCTTAGCCCCAAAGGCGGGCTTGGAGCCCTAAACAACAATAAAAAAGAGAGGGGGGACCTCCCCAGGGCTAGGGAGGGAAAGCACCAACGGAAAAAGTTGTAATATAAATATACACAATTTAATTGTTTCTTAAATACAAAGACCAAAATACCATAACTAACTGTTAAAAGCAACTCAATGCGGTGAATCAAATTCACTATGCTAATGGAGGCACACATTGAATTACCAAAGATAATTAGACTGTAGATAACATTAGGGAGGGTGTGGAAGAATGCCAATATGGGTATACAAATGTAATAACATGCAAGTAAATAAGTGCAAATGAGGCAGAAGGTAATGACAGGCACACAAGAAACAGCAGTGCTGGTTTTGGCTGTTAGCAAATATCAATAGGTAACCCCCACTCCCAGGGCCGTATTTAGTATTCATGCTGCCCTAGGCACTACAGGTGCTGGCGCCCCCTTTTGTTGGGTAACGTTGAGCAGGGCAGGCTAGAGAAAAAAAAAGAATAGAAGGGCTGACAGAAAAGAGAAGATAAGAAAGAATTGAAGGAAAGAAGAACAAAAGGAATGGCATAACAGATGAAAAAAAGAATAGATGGAAAGGAGTAAAAAAATGAAAGATGAAAAGATGAAAGAAAGAAAGAAAGAAAGGGAACGGCAAAAAGAACAGATGAAAGAAACAAACAATAAATGGAAAGGAATAAGAAAAGAATAAAAGGAAAGAAACAAAGGTGGGTCCTGCGAATATGCAGCCCAGCCCCTGGCTGGGTACTCCCAGTGCTGGCGCCTGCCCTGACGTCACGGTCCATCAATATAAAAAATAAATGTGTGTAGGGTGGAGAGGTTTCAGGGAGAGAAATGCAGAGGTGCTTGCATTCTATTATATATTATGGACTTCCCAGCTCCCAACACACAGGAGTCATATGGCCACAGAAGTGAAGGGGAAAGGATGAAGCTGCAAAATGCCTTTAAGCCATTGCACCCTCTCTACAGACACAATGTGGCTCAGGAGCATTTGTAAGGAGGCATTAACTCATCAACAACTTTTTTCTTCTTCTCTTTTTTTCTATAGCAGTAATGTCTGTGCCCCCTCCCCCCTGCAGGTGGCCACCCTAGGCACAGGCCTAGGTTTGCCTAATGGTAAATACAGCCCAGCTCACTCCCTCTTATGCCACACACTGATTTACTGATGTTGCTGGGATGTCACTTCGCCAGGGAGTTACTTTTCCCACTGAATGTGCTCTAGACATCCAAAACCGGAAGGGGGTTAAATTAGAAGTAGTTTCAGAAACATACTCAGTCCAAAACATGAGTGTGACTCCATGAAGCTGGTTTGATCCTAGGCATGTCATAGAATGAATAAGAGAGCTTGTTATGGGAATATGTCATGTTAAAAGAAATGATTGCTTCAGCACTCAGGATGTTTAAGATATTGAATTTTCACCTGCATTACAATTTAACATTCAGTAAAGTCTTGATCTATAAAACCACATTTTGTTTCTCTAAAGCATTCAAGAAAAACAGGCAAAATTCTGTTAACCACCTGTCAGCAGCAGGTATTCACCATGGCTGCCATCTGCTCGCACAAAGGCATCGCTCTGGGTAAACTAGCTTGCTGTCAGTTAGAAGCCAACATACATGTTCTGTGCACTCTGCTCGGCTGGTTTTCAAGCCTTTTATTTTTACACAGAAAAACTCAAGTGGTTTATGGAGGACAAATGAAAGAACTTGGCAACGGGACAGTGAAAAATATAATCTATTCAATGTTTTGCAAAAGTTAGATCGATAGATACTGGAGAACAGGAAAATGTAACTGCTATACTTTATGAAGGAGCAGATTGTATGCCCCATTTTCTCATTGCAGGCAAGAGGGCTGGGGTTATACCCATAGACACAGCATCATAGCCCTGCTTATTAAAGGACAAGTATCACTGGCCAGCTCTTCTGGTGACAGGCTCAATGGGCAGGCTGATTTATTACTAGCGCCAGCTATCGGCAGATGAGTGTCAGTACAGAGGCGCTAAGAGCGACCGCTAGTATACACTGTGATTGGCTATCGCACGCTGTAACAGAGCACCTCAGTCGCTGTAGTAACCTGGCCCGCATTGATGAATATGATGTATGTTGGGAACTCTAACACCAGTACAGCATTGCAGAGAGCAAAAGGTAGCGCCAGCTCATTGTGACCGACTCTCAGCGACTCACACCATATTCAACACAGAGCGTAGGCATTCTGGATCTGGTCGATATAGCATAGAGCGCCAGACGCTGTGTGATTAAAGTCTGTTTTTGAACACATATCCACCAGTAACAAAGCAAAAACACATGGAATGACATTGTTGTAACATTGTAACATTAATACTTTAATGACCTTTAATAGCAATTCTGTATAAAAATATAAAAAATCTAAAATGTTTTCAAAAATGACTCTTTCTAGACCAGGAGAGGTGACACAGTTATTTGAGAGAAAAAAAAATATTAAAAACAAAAAGCCCTGTTTAAACAGAAGATAAGGAACGTCCATTGAAATGTATGGGAGAGTGACAGGTAATACCTGGCGCTCTGGAAGCTAGAGCTCCAGCGCTGAGCCGCCTGTAATGATGAATTGGATGCTACATGGCGCTGTTGGAGGCACTCACCAGATTCGCTTTCATAAATGTGGTATTGCGTACAGCGCCCAGCATTCACCAGACGCTGCCTGCCGCTACAAGGCACTACCTGCCGCTATACCTTGATGAAAAACCCCCATATTCTCATCACAGGCAGTTCTCTGCCTCTGATACATTTGTTACATCTGCTGCAGAGTAGACACATCTGACTGTCTATTACTTTGTAATATACTGTAACCTTTTTTTAATCAAACAGTGAATCACAATGTACCAGGCAGTCAGCTTACAGGAGAATGTAACACATGTATCAGCTAAGAGGCAGAGAAGTGTCTGGGATGAAAGAATACTCATCAGGTCATTTAAAGGAACAGTCCACTCTAAATAACTCTTGTGGTTAATGGAAGCAGTCCTGATTGGATTTCTGTGGCTGTGACCCCAATTTCATTGAAAGGAAAGGAAAAGATTCCAGGGCCAGCCACTGGCCCTCCCTTGAGGAATCCTAAATTGGCATGTCCCGCTGTGTGAAACCCCCCCAGGTAACTGTAATAAATCACCTTTCACTGGTCCAATGGCACATGCACAGGCTCTCGTCCAATCAGAGCCATTTGCCATGCCTATGTAACTTGGCAAATGGCTCTGATTATTTACAATGGGAAGTGAGAGCGGATGCATCCCCTGCATTCCAATTTGGAATGGAACCCAGAGCAGGGGACAGAACATGGGGTACTCAAAATCCATAACAGTCGGTTATACAGAAAGTGTAACAACAGTCTGCAGGGGCTGATATCAACCCACTGCACCATGATTTGCTGGCATATGCTTCATGGCCATGGCCTGGCAAACTCTCTCTTTAGCGTGCATTTGATGCATTTACTATAATGCTGCTGGGCTTAGATGAAGAGCAGCACAGGGTGGCAAGATGGACACGTTGGTGCAGGAATCTCAACTCCAATTCAGAGATGCCAACCTGACCCATTGCTGCACAGTGATGTTTCCCCAGTCCTGCACTTCACACTGATTATTTTCCCACAGCACACATCAACTTAGATCATTAGAACTCCTCTTCAACCCAGTTAATTTGCTGAGCACAGGTGTGTTCAGGAACATGGTCAGTGCTAAGTGCAGGACTGAATAATGGGGCAGGTTGGCATCTCTGCCTATTAGGCAGGGGTCCCGATTCCTCTCCTCAAGGCTCACCAACAGGCCATGTTTTGCAGGCAGACACACAGACACACAGTTGAGGCAATTAGTGTAGAACTTATAAAGATGGCTTTTTTTAATAAGTTATGTAGGAAATGTAGTCTTTGACCCTTCCACCCCATGGGCTGCACTCAAGATTATAGGGCAACCTCAGGTAAACCTGCTCCCAATTTATCTATTGCATTGTATGTCCCTAAGGGGGCTCTCAGAGATTAGAGTTAGGACTGCACCCCACAGAGTCACCTTGGTACTTGGTCGTACAGTTTAAGCATACTTCTGCTTCTTCTTCTTCTTCTGTGTGTGGACTGAGACCTCTGTTTTTAACCAAATTTAGATTATAGGTTTGGCTGCAACAGGGTTAAGTGCTGTGCCTCCTTTAGGACTTGTCTATCCTAATTGCCCTGCTCACGTGCACCTCCCAGGTTAGTTGTAAATCGATCTGAGCGGTTGCCACCCCTCCTTTGTTTCTTTAAGTTATAGAAGTCCAGGCTTTTTGAAACCCCCAGACTCTCCTTCTCCCTGTGCTAAATCCAATTCAGGGATTAAAAACAACTCAGCTGGACAATGCGATCCTCCCCTGATGTCTGCGTAGTGACAGTAGGACCAAAACCCACATTTTTTTACTATCATCCCCTGAATTGTTCCCCTAATGATGAAAATCTTTAGGCAATTTTCAATGCTCTTGCCTCACTTTGCTTCCAGCTAATGTAGCTAGAACTCATTGCCACAGTTGCGAGTGGTAGCGATTTCAATGCTGCACCTATACAATGGCCAATTGCCATATCACATCAGTATTCCAGAACAATTCGGTAGGTGAAAAAAGCATGAGGTCTGCCAGGTGAGCAGAGTGGGGATGCTACAGCAATAAAAAGCTGCACTGCTCCCGGGATCCCAAAATATGAAAGCAGGTAAGTATACAGTACTAACCAGTGGGCTTTGCACTGGGAACTTGAGTATTCTAAACTCTAGGCCTACGTTTTGTTCCTATTTCATTTGAAATCATTTGAAATTGAAAAATCCAATTGGGTGACTAGCAAAAGGTCTACAAAAACCCCACCAAGTCTAATTGCATTGACTACAGATTTAGTAATTAAGTATGTGAATGAATGATGGATAGTCCCTGTGTATTCAGGGATTGGAATCGAATTACTATTTACTCTTATTATCCCTTACAGGGATTAGCTGACCACCTTTGACTTAGAACATTGTGGCTATATACTCAGGTTGAAATATATTGATAAAGCCTTAGAATTATGTTGTATATCCAACACAACTTATCAAGTCAAGCTTATAGTTGAACAGCACGTTCTGCACAAATTGTCATTACTGAAACACTAAAGGCAACATGATCTAGATGTGATTTAATCTGACAGTGACTGCTGCAAATTGTGTTCTTCCTTTGGGAACTAGTTTGCTTAAAGCACTAGGAAGCTCTGAACCCCAATGTGTGTTGCATTTTCTCAGAATATTATATCTATCTTATAGTAATAGAAAAAGAAATACTGCACACACAGTATACACAAATAATCAGTCTTGTATAGAAGAATAACCTAAAGAAAATAAAAGGGTATGGACACTACCCCTTCCCGGTGGTCCCCATATATTTTATCCTCCCCAAGTAGCATAAAAACATAATTGCACCTCCTGGGAGGCCCATAGTCTCTACATGCGTAGTCTTTTAGATTGGTGCGTGCTAATGTGTGGTTTTCCTTAAAGCATCCATCCCCTATTCCCTATCCTTTTTTTTATTTTATGCTATATTTTTGATTGATTGGTTTATACTGTTACTTTCTATTAATTGTTTTGTTGAAATACATGCTTATTTTTTAACTCATAGTTTGATGATTATCCTATAAGTGATAATGTATAGAAAGGAATGATAAAAGTAAAAAGTGAAAAAAGAAAAAAGTAAAGGTGGGATTTAGGCAGATGACAAATATAGAGCCTTACTTATGAAGTGTACCATTTAGCATCATTTAGCAGGCATATGGGTCACTTTGGAGCTCCTACATCTTTAAATATGTTGGCACTGTTATTTGTACAAAATGGTACTGCAAGTCACAATGTCCAATAATATATATATTATTAAACAAGGGATAGCGCCAGGTACCGACTGGTGAGCGAACGGTAATGACGGTCACCGCCACGAGAACGCCGGCTCCCCACCACAATCACACATTTTTCAAGCCGATCCTGCTTAGCGACTGAGATAGCGCCAGATAGCGACTCATTCATCATTATTCCAGCCTCACCCCACAACGCCAGCGAGCGACCTTGAACAGCGACAGGTATGACCTCTCGCTACCTGGCGCTCTCCAATGCATTTCAATGGAACAATCTTTAAATATTAATAATTAATTGTTAATATTTTTTTTTTAATGTGAAAATTTCTGTTACCACTTCTGCAATGTTAGATATTTTTTTTAAGGTAAGAAAAAAAAAAAAAAAATTTGTGCAGAATTGATATTACAGGTTTGATATTAATGTATTCATATTCCAAAATGTTTTTATAAACTTGTTTTTTTTTGGTTTCCCAAAATATGGTTGTTTGGGGGTTAAAAAACTACTTTTAACCCATCGCCGCCAGCGCTCTGGGGTTTAAACAAGCATTTCACAGCGCGAGAATTTTTGGAGCGTGATTTGTTAATGAATATGGTGGGAGCCGGTCGCTATGGCCATTCGCTATCATGCGCTCCCATACAGCGCGGAACCTGTCAAATAGCGACTCATCACCTTGTATTCAACATTACCACACACCGACTGAGTCGCTATCAACAACCGAACAACAGCCAAGCACAGCGACTACTAGCGGGCGCTGTGAAAATAACGCTACAGTCGCTCAACTGTCGCTACCTGGCGCTATTAATAAATCAGCCTCTAAGTATTGGAAGGCCTGTGTCAGCATCTGTTGGACATGTATGCCGATTAGAACAGCACCAATGAATGCCACTCTGTACTATCAAATTTTTGGAGCTGTACACTGTATTTAATCATTGCCAATCTTGAAAAATACATCGCCAGTCTTTTCAGGGTGGAAAAAATAAATACGCTGTGCAGCACCGAAAAGATGGTGGAACAAAGTGGCACACACTGGCGCTGTTATAATCGGCAGTCGGGGTGCTGACACAGGCTGACCAATACCTATTGCAACAATCAAGGCAAATTAATTCGCATTTCAGCGGCATTGTAGTCAAAATAGCAGCTCCAGAAAAGACAAAGATGCCGGAGCTCCAAAACTGGCGCTATAGCCACCAAAAGAATGCTAAATGGCACACTTCATAAATAAGGCCAATAAATCCTTTTTGTTTTTAAAAGCTGGTGGCTTACTCACGTCTATAATTGGCCCCCTCTTTGGGCAAACTCTGTTGGAACTTCTTGTCTCTAGGGGGTACTTGGCATAAAAAGTTGGTGAACCACTGCTCTATGAGATCTAAACCTACAGCGCCACTATAAAACTTGCGCAACTATGAAAAGATTGGTCACCGCACAATATCTGGCGCTGGTAATAAATTAGACGCAGACTAGCAGACGCCTTGACTTATTTGTTTGTTAAATCGCTGAGGTTAAAATATTGGTGCTAAGTGCTATTGCCTGGCACTGAAGCTTGATAAATAAGGCTCCCACTGTACCCACTGTAGTCTCTGTTTAGTGTCTGTTTAGATAAGAAATATAAAAATAAGTTTGCAATGATGCTTTTATAGCTATATAACAGTTTTCAAAGTGTAGGTTATTCTGTTAATTATTAACATTTGCTTTAACTTATTTTTCCATCCAAAATGCCTTGGATAATTTGACCATCATTACATGTTGTATTCACCAGAGATCAATTTGATAAAATTAATAAGATTAAGCATTTCCTAGCATTAATTTACAAGCAGGATAAAGATAACTCCCTGTTATGTCTGTGAAAAAGAAAATCATGTTGGGGCTTGGAAATGCCACTTTATCTTTAATGCAAGTTGTGTCATTCATTTCATGGAAAAAAAATAATAACTGATTCTCTATTGGGAATTGACTATGAGAACATCTGTTTACATTTGAACAGAGATGGAATTGTAATTTCTGAATTTCATGACAAGTGCCATGACCTCTGAACTGAATAAATACCCCAGTTATGCATAATGCACATCACCCCAGAGACCATAAATACCCCCATTAATCTGTAAGAACATCCGGAATAACTAAATGCATACTGTATCCTGAGTAGGGCTCAATTTAATCAATACATAAACAGATGTACAAGTGGAAAAGGACCAAATCCCTATTGATCATGGTCAAAAAGTCATAAAGGACTTCAGCGCTGGGTAATTCCTTGTCTCCAGGGCATCCTGATTTGACCCACTGTGTGAAATGTCCTCGTTTGTCTTGTTTAGTCATCTTGCAGTAATCCCACAGCACATGTGTCGCAGTGACATCCCTGGAATTCCTCTGGCTGATGTGTGTACCTGTGTCGAGTCTGTCGGACTGGCTAGCGGGGATACACACAGCCGTAAGGGAGCAGGGATGCTGGAGGCTGTGTATGGCAGAAAAGACTGATTGGAGGCGAGCCCACACAGCCCTGTGGGATCATTGGTAAGGTGACCAAACAAGTCAAAACAGGGCTTTTACACAGTAGGGGCATTGGACCTAAGCCCTGGGTTTTGGTCCACTTGAATGCACAAAATATACCATGAACCTAAATATAAACCCCAATAAATATAACAAAATAAACATCTCTTTAAGGCACATGCTGGTATTAAAATAGTCATGTGTATATAATACCTAGCCCTCTGCAGCCAATACTTGAAATGTATATAAAAAAAAAAACAACATGACACCATGTACCAACCATATTTACTCATTGATAAGGATAGGAGCCTTTTGCTAGTTTGTCTTGAGCATAGAGTCTAGCCTCACCCCTGCATTAATCTGTTATTTCTCTCCATTGTAGACCAAAAAGCTTTATCTCCCCAAGGGTGACACAGTCTCATCATAATCGCAAATGAAGCATTACTACATTTTAGTAGCAGCTTAAAAAATAAATCTGCAGTGAGGTCAGTGCAAAGTTTTATTTACAGTACTCACCACCAAACCTCTTTTATTGAATAACACAGTGGACCTCCACATTAGTTTAACACACAGCATTTTGCTAAATTAAGCTGTTTAATGTCATCAATATTAGGTGGAGGAGGGACATAAGCTGCTTCTGTTCTCGTGTCCTTCTGTTTTATAATAATTTTGTGATTTTTTTACAACTCTTTGTACACTTATATGTACAAAATCTGAAGTCTTTTTTTGGTTATAAAGCTTGAAGTTCTAGGATACATGAACCCAGCTTGAGTTCAAAGACCTAGCCTCAGGTAGATTTGTCACTCTGCTGTTAATCATTCTGGAACTACAGCTGTCTGTTTGCCTTAACAGATGATTGAAGAGTAAAAATAATTTCATGTTTTAAAAAATGTACAATATGAATGTTTTATCTAGATATGGTATCTTGAAAAGGGTAAGTTTAGATGGTAGACCAGCATTGCAACTGTGTAACTGTCATAATTAGAGCGATTCTGCTGCTTAGCGGACTGTACTGTGCGGCAGCTGCATGACACAGCATCTTGGTGAGACAAGGGTCATTTTTCATTTTTGTACCCCCCGTTCTGCCTCAGCACCAAGGGAGGGCAAGTGTGTGGTTACTGGAGATTGGACTTCCAGCTTTAACAAACTAGCTTCAACTTAAGTTCTTAAGAAAATCATAAAAAAAATGTTATTCTAAACTTTAAACATACAACCTGGTCAGCACAGTCAGTGAGATTGTCACCCTGTAGATGTCTCCCCCAGCATCCATCATTAAAAATTTAGGAAGCTTTAGTTTTCCATGTTAAAAAAAGACAGACTACTGTATACCTATTACCCTATTTTGGGGGGCTTTCTACAGGTGTAGGGTAATTGGGCACCCTGTGCCCCCCCAACAGTGCCTGTACTGTGTCACCCTGTAGCAAGTGCCCCTTGGGATAGTCACCCTTGTCTTCATGCACTATTTTTTGCTGATTCCCTCCCCTCATGCTGACAATCCACAAGGCCATCATCACCAGACATCCACACAAACCCTCATTTGCGTGACCTGTCGACAAGACCACACTCTCCTTCATTTTCATGTAGACACCCTTACTCATTCCCTTCAATATGTCCTCATCAGAAATGCCCCTCCATTTGCCAGTAGCAATGTAACCACCCAGCCCCCCCTCTCCTCCATATGCCTCCTCCTCCTCTATGCACACCATTTGGCCATCTTCACTACCCAGCCACAACATGGCTTCCAAGTTTGATTTCTGGACATAATCCACTCATGTATTTTGCCTTAACAACAGTAGTGGCAAATCTTGGCTTCTTAATAAACATTACAGTGGAATTCACTATCTGTTTATAAAATCTGTATCCTCACCCTAAACTTCACAGCGTTCCCAAACCCCAGCTTCCAGTATTGTCTTATTCTTCTAACTTCTTAGGACTATTTGCCACTAATAAAACTAAGACCCTCTGGCACCTGTAATGACATGGATGGCTGGGTAGGAGGCTACTATTGCAGGACATTCTTTCCTTTCAACTCTAACCTTTGCCTCACTCCTTGAACCAGGAACTCCTCCATGTTCAACTTTTGAATAAAATGGCTGGCTGACTAGGTGGCTCTCTCAGTTTTAACCTCTGGCTCTGTACTTTCACTATCTACTCTTTCTCTTCACTTCCTGGGTCCAGGTCCTCCTTCATGTAGCAGCTCAGAATTTTCTGCATAGACAGTGGCCTCCAAGGACTGAGAAGTAATTCCCCTGATTCTCAACTCGATTTCTGCAATGATCTACTTTGGTTCTGAGTGCTGGAAATGTTGCCATTAGTCCCCTAAACACTGTACTTCCTTTGTACCATTGTACTGCCCCCCTCTGTATAGAAACAGTATACAATTTAAAAACCAGCCCTGCAGTGCTTAGGGAAATTCCAGTACGCATACATTAAAATTATTACATTAGAAATCCAAAATCCAACACATTATACAGTAAAGATGCATTATTTTTAGGGCATTCCTCACCTGTAAAAGGCTGCTGAATTTTAAGCAAGGGGATATGTTAGGGGAAAATAGTCTGTGACTTATATTGCGCCTTTAACCATGAGGAGTAAAATAAAATAAAATCCCATTTGTAAACTGGCAAGAAGTCATGCTGGGCCAAGTAAACTTAATGACCTGACAGATCACAAAATAGAGCAGATTATGCGCCAATTCCACATTATAACTCAAACTCTTTATCAGTATGCTAAGTATAACAATGTCATCTAAGCAAAGTAACATTTGTATCGGAATGGGTTTTTGGGTGCAGAGGTTTTCAAGGTCAAGTGCAGAGATTTCTTGTCATTGAAAAGTTATTATCCTTTAATAAATAATCCTAGCTAGCATTGACTCTATGAGGCCGATTCATTAATAGCGCCAGGTAGCGACAGATGAGCGCCAGTAGCGTGATTTTCACAGCGCCCGCTAGTATTCGCTGTGCTTGGCCGTTGTTCGCTTGTTGACAGCGACTCAGTCGGTGTGCGGTAATGTTGAATACGGGGTTAGGAGTCGCTGTTTCACAGGTTCCGCGCTGTATGGGTGCGCCTGACAGCGAATGGCCAGAGCGAACGGCTCCCAGCATATTCATTAACAAATCACGCTCAAAAAATTCTCGCGCTGTGTCCGCCGCCTGGCGTTCTGGAGTCGGTAGCCACCGATAGCTGGCGCTACCTGGCGCTAGTGAGACACTACCTGGCGCTATCCCTTGATAAATAAGGCCGTATATTCAGTATAGATATATAATGCATAAATAGAAACTGAATACTTTTTTTGTACCCTGCAAACACCAGTAGCCGTTATTATTTTGATTATAGGGCTGCTTTAGTATCTTGCGGCACGTATCATGTGTCCCCTCTATTTTATATAAGGAATCAATCCTACATGAACTGACAGTGAGCAACTTTTTGATCAATAGTGAGTGGACACAAAGATTTATCAGATCATAGAATATTTGCTAATTCTACTGTTTATGTTACTTTGTGTTTAGATTAAATGATGTTACATGGGGCAAACTAAGGGGAAGCCATAGACAGATAATAATACACATGTTTCTAAACTAAATAACTTTCTAGATTGTTTGGGCAAACCTGCAAACAATGATAAATCTAGGAAGTCGCACAATGACATTTCAGTCATGACTTGAAGTCAAAGGCAATGCTATTAAAATGATCTATGGTCCCTTTATATGGGTCTCACTAATACTAGCCATCAAAATACAACCATATTATCACATATCTTCTCCTCTGCTACTACCAAATATTTATCACATGCCAGCATGGGTGAGAGCAGAAAGCAGGCTAAATTAACCCTTTGCCTGGAATGTTCCTTTAAAGTCAGGCTACACCTAATATTTTTTGCTGTGTTTGACTTTGTAGCCTAGCTTCCTGTTTGGTCATTGGGAAAAGAAAAATGCATGTATGCCATAGGGTTCCTGTGCTTGAGATAATACTCTGATCCCAATATTACCCACATCCTTTCTGATCAATAACTTTTAGTCACAACAATCAGGAAATTATGCTACAGTAGGTGCCTGATGTAACAATTGTGCCACACTGTGGAACGAGGCTAGGCGTAGTAGGCTGTAGTATTCCACGTAGAATTTATTCTAGGGGAGGGTGAGCAGGGACTTCGCCCTGGACACCAAGGTCATTGGGGACACCTTTATCACAACCATTCTGTTTTCTGCAGATGAGTTAGAATCACTATTAGTAGTGAAGGTCATAGGACAGGTCCGTCATCCCCCTACTGGATCATCGGGAGGGGCCTGATGCTATGGTAGAAGCACAGCATGGCACATACCTGTATGGGACAATAGCAGCACCATAGGATGGGTGATGAGGGGGCAGAATTATTTCTTTCCCACACTGAGCAGAACACTACAGCCTAAATGTCCAGAGCAGTATAACATACTAAACAACACACTTACACAAGGTCAACTGCCGGACTGGCACAAATGCTCAAAGCCTAATAGCCATTACTACACAAAATTTAATAGGTATCAAAATATGGCACATCTAGACATACAACCATTTCAAAATTGATAAAAGACATACATGTGTGATAATAAAAAACGGGGCCCCCCCCATACAGCCATCACTGCCACACACGCATCACACTCACTCCCCGCCTCCTCAGCTTCTGTTGTGCATTTATGGAAACTGTAGTTCACCAACCCCACATGGGGGATGCCTATAAGCAGCCTATATAGCTGTGCTCCTAACATACAGTGCCATATGGGAGTTTCTTTGCAATCAGCTATTTGGAGTGAGACTTTGACTGTATTTTGAACTGATAGCGCTGGGATCGCATTTTTCCAATATCCCCCATGTGGGGTTGGTGGACTACAATTTCCATAAATGCACAACAGAAGCTGAGGAGGCGGGGAGTGAGTGTGACGTGTCTGTGGCAGTGATGGCTGTATGGGGTCTTACACTGCTTATGGGGGATGAGATAAAGGGATGTCATACTGCCTATGGGAATGAGATGGGGGAGTACCACACTGTCTATGGGAATGGTATGGGGGATGCCCCACTGCCTATGGGAATGGAATCGGGGAATGCCACACTGCCTTTGGGAATGGTATGGGGGATGCCCCACTGCCTATGGGAATGAGATGAGGGTACCACACTGCCTATGGGAATGGTATGGGGCATGCCACACTGCCTATAGGGAATGGGATGGGCGAATGCCACACTACCTATGAGGATGGGATGGGGGAATGCCACACTGCCTATGGGGATTGGATGGGGGAATGCCACACTGCCTATGGAAATGGTATGGGGGGTGGCATACTGCATATAGGAATGGGATGGGGTAATGCCACACTGCATATGGAAATGGTATGGGGGGTGGCATACTGCATATAGGAATGGGATGGGGTAATGCCACACTGCATATGGGATGGGATGGGTAATGACACGCTACATATGGGGATGGAATGGGGGAATGCCACACTGGCTGTAATGGGATGTTTTAGCACATTTGGTTTAGAATATTTTTTTTCTTATTTTCCTCCTCCAAATCCTAGGTGCATTAAAATATAACATAAAATAACAAACACACATATAAAAATACATTATACTAAAGTCCATGTCCTGGCACACACTAACTTTTTCCCATATAATACCACTTGGAACTGGTTTAAAATAAGCCATTTCAAAGAATATCAAAATCTCTAATTACTTTTAAATCCATTATGTATTTCTAATTGCCTCTTTTGTCAGTTCAGTTTCTGGGTTATGGCTGAGCTGGTGGGGACATGGCATAGCACCCCTTCTGTGGTCAGAGACAGCTGCATGACCACTGTGGCTTGCCGTGCTTGCTCATACTAAGAGCTCAAAGGACAAATCAGCTGTTAGACAATTGTTTTGTGTGATCCTGAAGGGCAAAGTTTGGAGCCCTGCTACGGCTTCTACCTGTTGCAGGATATGGAGGCCAGGCACCTGGGACAGGCATCGGGTGAACTGCTTTTTGCCTTATTACTGACGTTGCCTGAACCCTTTACGTTTTGTATTGCATTTATAGTAGCAGTAATATCATTGCAGAAGGATAACCTGTGTAGGTGATTAGTAGGCACCCCCATACTCATTTTGTTTACTTACTTGGCAAACTTTGGGCAATAAAAGCC
This sequence comes from Gastrophryne carolinensis, assembly GCA_027917425.1. Taxonomy (NCBI): domain Eukaryota; kingdom Metazoa; phylum Chordata; class Amphibia; order Anura; family Microhylidae; genus Gastrophryne; species Gastrophryne carolinensis. Next base: position 188,448,453 of record CM051236.1, read on the forward strand.
TTGTTTAAAAAAATAAAAAGTAAAGGCATTTTAGAAAATGTTTGGCAATAAGAAGTTAAACCGGACTAACACCATTTCCACAAAACATGGGTGTTGGTCCGCTGGGGGGGGGGGGGGGGGGTACCCTGATTGCTGGGGTTACCCCTTCTCGATCAAGCACTGTAGAGCCTGCAAACCTTACCTAACAGCTCGCACCTTAGGGGAAATGTAGACCAGCGATTCAGCGGTGGTTGTCACATGCTTGACTGCTGCCAAAGCGGAAGCCCTAGAAGGGGTGATATGACAGCCGACGGCCAATCGCAGGGCTGCATTTTTGAGAGGCAGTGAGTTGTCGGGTAAAGTTAATGGGCTTTACAGTGCTTGATCGAGGGAGGACCCTCAGCAATTGGGGTGCCCCCCCCCCGCGCAGCAGACCAACAGCCATGTTTTGTAAAAAGGGTTTAAGAAGCAGGATATCAGTTTTACCTTGCCTGCTTTATAATTATTGCTAAGATGTTTAGCTTTTTACATGCAATAGCATGTTGGATGTACAGTACTTCAATCATCTTTGTCTATCATGATATCTCCAGGTACTAAAACCACTAAATACTCTGCAAATCCATGTACAATATTATTATGATAAGTCTTCATTGCCATTTTACATTTGTATGGCAGAAGGGGATTATAGAAAGTATTCATTGTCTTTAGTCCGTGATGGATTTTTTTAAACATCAGAGAAGCTGATCGCGCTGGAGCAAAGGTTGCCGATTCCCCATCTGCCATGCATGGCATATGCTGCTGCACCACCGCTCTGTTCTGCTTCAGAAATTCATGTACACATCCGGGGAAAAAAGCTGTCTATATGGCCAGGTTCACACAAGTGCTGCTGCACAGCAAAGACATGCTTCTAGTTATAAAATCAGTGCCTAGGCGCCTTAGGGGATGTTTCAAACTATCAAGGAAGCATTTCAATTCAAACATTGCCTGTCATTGAAGCAAGCTGTGGCCTGAAATACTTCTCTATTATTTAAGTTTCAGTATTCCATGCGCTTCTTCTGTACCAGCACGAAGCTGGCATCCATTACCAGGAGACCAGGGATGGAGCTGTTGTTTGAGATAAAACAAAACAATTTGGATTTATACTGTAAAAAATAAAATCCCTAGAAAAAAGTTTTTAAAAACTTGTGGTTTTACTTAGACTGGAACACTGGCACTAGTTATATAACTTCTAATGAGATCTGATTACAGAATCGACACAACAGAAATTACATTTGGTGCAAAATCTCTTGGTGCCAAAAATCAAACGTGTGTGTTTTGTTTCAGATGAATTGCTTAAAGTAGACCAAAACCCACCCTGGAGTCTATGAGACATACTGGAGTCTATGAGGCATACTCACTCCATCCGGGGCACCCCAATCGGGGATGCCCTGCTGTGTGAAACCCCCCAGGTCGCAGTGGCCAAATCACCACTATTCCTTTAGTAGTGTGCATGCCTGTGCCAGGCATTTGTTAATGGCCGACGCAGACACATTCCCTGTTAAAGGATAGCGGGGGATGCGGCTGGCAGCGCGCTTGTATCCGTTCGCTTTAGACAAGCTCCTGGACGAGGAGTCTCGAGTAGATCCGAGTGCCATAGGATCGGGGAAGGGTAAGTGAGATCAGGTGACCTGAGGGGTTTCACACAGCGGGGTACCCCCTATCAGGGTGCATGGGGGGCAAAGACCAAAACCCAGGATAGTAAAAGTCTTGGGTTTTGGTCTACTTTAAAACCATCGTATCTAGAGAAGGAGTAGAAGGATCACATGCATAAATTCACGTGTTGACCATGCAGGCTTCCCTATAATGCCTTCAATGCATCCCTTAAAGATGGATGTCGATATAGGAGCTGGCCAGCCAATCATGAGAGACTAGAAGAGCCCAATCAGAGAATGCTGCTGATATTTACTGGGGGTTAACAAAGGCAAGAGGGGTGGATCTCAGAGATTAGACAGCAGAAACGACAGCTGCATACAAACACAATACACACATCCAGCTCCTCTATCGACATCCCTCTTTAAGGGATGCATTGAAGACATTATAGGGAAGCCTGCATGGTCAACACATGAATTTATGCATGTGATCCTTCTACTCCTTCTCTAGTTACGATGGTTTTAAAGTGGACCAAAACCCAGGATTTTTACTATCCCGGGTTCTGGTCGTTGCCCCCATGCAGAATTGAACACTATTCTGATTTACCTCCTGAAACTAATAAAATATTTGAAATTAAAAAAATTAAGTCAATGCCTCCGAACAATAAGAGCCACAAATCTCCCCTTCTATTCTACACAACTGTAAACTTATTATGTCTCTGACAAGCAGAAAGGGGACAAGAAGCTATCAGACAAGTCAATACCAGCCTCTCCTAGGTAGTATTTACATGCTGAATATAAACCGAGGATATCAGGATTTCTTCCAGAAATCCTTTGCAGTAGGCGGAGCCATGCATATTATCTCTTCACATCTTTATAGCTATTTCCACAGCTCCCAGAACCTCTTCCTCCCTGTGTCGATGAGGGGCAGAACCCCGAAACACATGTCCAAGGGTGGGAGTATATGGATTTAGAGATGTAAAGAAGTAATTTCCATGCCTCTACCTACTGCAAAAGATTGTGGGAGAAATCCTGCTATCCTTGGTTTGTATGCAGCAAGCAAATACTTTCTGCTTTAGGAAAGCTTTATATGCCTTGTACCTTTAAGTAGAGGGCGTTTGGATCTCTTTTAAGTGGACCAAAACCCACCTCATACTAGCTCCCTCTGGGGCATCCAGATTTGGGATGCCCTACTGTGTAAAACCCCCCAGGTCCCTGCTATATCTTAAGTGGGCATTCCTGAAAGGCCGGCATGAGTGCGCTTCCTGTTAAAGGGTAGTGGGATGCAGCCCTGGCGCACTCGAGGCCGCTCATCAGGACTCAGCTAGACTCAGCTGGAGCAGAGTATTAGACTATCCTTAGACGAGTGCGTGGGAGCGGATCTGAGCTGGCTGATTCATCAGGAGGCCACGCATTCACCATAGGACTGGGGAGAGGTTAGTTCAGGCGAGCTGGGGGGGTTCACACAGCAGGGCATCTCTGATCGGAGTGCCCGAGGGCCAAGGACCAAAACCCAGGATTTTGATTATCCTGGGTTTTGGCCCTTCGCCATGGGGCAACCTGATTCGGGGATGCCTTGCTTTCCTTTTATGCTTAATCCACTTTAATCCTTATATGCCTAACACGAGCCTCTCCCTAGCCTGGCTACTGACTATGTTCTGGCTATGTATCAGATACTATAGCCAACACCTGTTTGAACACAGTTTGTATGGATTATATATCATTATTTGTTAAAATGTCAATGTTTAAAACTGAGTGAATTCATGGAAACAGTTCTCAAAATTTTCAATGGCTTTGGGTTTGTTGTATCCCTTTGATTGTGAAACATGACATTTCCTAATGAGCCCCTTGTGATAAAGTGAACAGCCATTGGAAAGGCACTCTCTTTTCCTTGTTACATCGCATCAGTTACTGTTACTGTTAAGCTTTAACCACATTGCTCACATTTGTTGCTAAGCTCAATTCTCTTATTAACTAGTTTATTGTGTCTGTAATACAAGAATCGTTCTTGCATTTCAAGTTGATGACTTAAATCAATTTGCAGCATTTCCATTATATTGGCGTTTCCTCTGCTTTCTGAAATTCTATTAGTATTCCCCGCGTTACTTTTACATTCCTTCACAGAGATCATCTGATGCAAAATCTTACACGCTGGTACAATGTCATACCTTTATTGACCGAATGAATTATAGTACACCATCCTGGTTTATAAAGACGTGCTGCACACTTGGCAGCCAGGCGAGGCTCAGCAGATATCAATAAATAGTCAAAGAGGTCAAACCTCTAACCCCAGCCTCCATTATGGTATCCCTAGCATAGTGTTTCATAGGGTGAAGCATATATTTTAACAAAAGCTATAAATATAGAATGTAAACTGTAAATCACCAGAACCAAAGGGATGTATCTAGAGTACCCTCTTCACAAAATACTTAGAAACCTTCATGTGCAGTTTTAAGTGGTCCCTGTAAAGTTAGTGACAACGGTTTATATCTGCTCTTCCACTTGTTTTATTCTGTAGTGGTTTTCTTTGTGAGACAAAGAAGTAAACTGGAATTAGACAAATATTAAAGTAAAATATGGAAGTTATCCAAATAATTGTGAGGAGGTTAAGTGGGGATAGAATGTTCACCCTGCACCTGATCGGGTTTAAGGATAAAGTAGGGTGAAGCAGTTCTAAGAAGTTAAAAGAGATGTATCGTGAAAATGTGTAATAATAAAAATCTATATAATCACGTCAGCTAATAAGAGGAGGGGTCACTTATACACAGGAACTGAATAAAACCCCCGCCAGGCATGTGGTGTTCTTCTCCTGGTAGATATAAAATCCAGGGGTGCCAGAAAGATTGCTATTGGTTATTCTGTAAGCTGCTATTATCTTTAGATTTCCAAATAAAGTGTGTATTTTTTGCAAACACTTAAAATGGGCCTCTTTAGATGTGTTTGAATTTCTGTAAGCTGCTATTATCTTTAGGTTTGCAAATAAAGTGTGTATTTTTTTTACTTTATTGTGTGTTGAGTTGAATCATTTTAATTGAACCTCAGAATAAAAAAAATTCCAGATTAAAACAGAGCCTTTTTAAAGCTGGAAGTATTTGTTGTTTGTATGAACTTCAGAATACGCACAGTGGACAGAGCCAATAACCTTTGCGGTTCATGGGAGCAGTCATAATGGGATTAACTGTTGCTGCCACCCCTTGTCTTCTATTGAGATGTATGAGACACAGCACTCCCCCACCCTCCCAATAGAAGCTAATAGCCGTGTTAATTCCATCATGGCGTCTCCCAAAAACCACAAGTTACTTAGACTGGACTATCTGTTATGATCCAATGTTAACAAGTGCTTTACTGTCACCATATAACCGAATTTCATTTTCTTTTTCAATAAATTTCTATTGCAGAAGCAAAAATAGTACATGGCACCAAGAGAGTAAAACAGTCATCAGCCTTACACATTCTAATAAATACACATGACCAGAATAGAGGCAACAAGCTACAACACTTCCACAATATTCTTATATCTCCCTTCCTAGTGAAGGGGTGGACCCAGAAAATGTAGAAAAGGGATCCATAGTAAGAAAAATAATTCTTACAAAAAATCTTGTGAACCCAATACATGTCTATGAATAGAGAAAGAAAATGGTGCAGCTCTGCCTCAGATAGGCATTTTTTCCCTGGACTAAAGCATAATAATCCAACAGAGCAACTATTAGGGGAAGACGAGAAGAGGGTGAGGGCCAGGTGGAAGAAAAATAAATGGGTGGTCTTCGCACTCTCAAATAAGACCATCAATTGCTTTAATTCGACCCCGGGATAGCCATTAGCCTGTTTTGTGGCAGTAAAAAATAAAGGTACCAACTTTAACCCCTACCCTTACACAACAGGGCCTTACAAGGGCACTTCTTAATGTTTTACTTACCATATTATCCACCCCAATCCATAATCCCTTTGCTTTGAAACAATCCCAAAATATATGCAGCAGGGACCCCATTTCACCACACCCCCTATAGCACAGTCCTGGGTTAAAATCTCCGGGGTAAGATACCAATGGAATAATAGTTTATAAACACTTTCCAGGGACAGAACATTTATAGAAGCTATAGCTATAGCATTAGTGATCTCAGTCCACGCAGATGAACTAAGACACTAGCCCAGGTCCCTTTTCCCATTTTATCTCATATGGCAACTTCCCTGAATTGGATGAAAGAATCAATGAAAAGTATAGAGATGAGGCTGAGCTTTATATAAAATATATATTTTAGATTCACTGTACAAGAGTTATCCAGTTCATTTTTATTCTGCTGCACATGATACAAACAATTACCTGCAACCAGCCAACACTTCAGATAGAGCTTTCCCCCCACAGGCAGCTTAACATTAGCATGTGTAGAGGAATGCTGCTTGCCTCGTCGGCTTGTTATTTTCCCTAGAGATGTGACTTGTTCTGCTCTATCACTGCATTTATACATGGCATAAAGATAAACACTTACAACATCATCATATCTTAATTCTGCCCCAAAGCATTTCACTGTCAGCGTAACTCCAGACCTACAAAATACTGAGATATGCTGGCTTTAAGCCATGCAGCAGTTAGCCAGAATCCTACAGTATAACAAGCATCCACAAGGCTTTTAATTATGTCTAACAGAGCAATAACATCTAGCGAGAAAACATAACAGCAAGGTGAGATGTAGATTAATGCAGGTACCATGAATCAATGGCTCAATAAAATGTATTCAAGCACATAAGCTAGGCCTGGACTAGGTATATATATATATATATTCGATCATGATGTATTGTACTATAAAACATGATGTATTGTCCTGCCCTCCCTATATGCTGCTGATGGTTAATCAAGCCTAGTCTTGTAAGAGGAGGCAGTGGATAATATATATATATATATATATATATATATATATATATATATATATATGTGTGTGACTGTATAGCTGATTCCTAAAATTCCACAAATTTTCTGAAATGAAGACTTGGTAGTATTTAATGCAGTTCACAGAGGCCAACTAGTGGCATAATACAATCACCAGTATAGATTATACAAAAAGGTATCATAGCTCTAGCCTACTCCCTCACTTTAATTTGTTTGATATTGAGTGGAAGTGATACAAGTGAGTGGAACCCCAAGCCTCAACGATAGAAAAAAAGACTCAGACAGCCATCTTAGAAATGTACCAGTCGCTGACCTGTTTACTATGATAAATAATAAGCAAATAGATATCCTGTATTGCATGGCAACTGTCTGCTACTTCGACTTTATATATGCATTTGTTTTGTTTTTGTTTTTTTATAAATTATAATAATTGTAATAATAATTATAATTATATATGTTGACGTTAGGTCAATTTAAAGTGGATCTGTCACCAGGAAGGTTTAAGATTGAAATTAGAGGCTTCCGTGCATGCAAAGCAAGTAGGCTCCTATTGAAATCAACAGGCTGACCTGACTTTTTACCGGAAAAATCTGGACGCGCATGCAAATTTACGGTGGGTGGAGCCTCATACAAAAAATAATGTTGAATATTGACTACACACATTTTTATTTTTATATAGTTTTTATATGTGCTGATTTATGAGAGGGTCAGATTTGATGATGATACTTTTAGAGAGATCGGGAGGAGGGGAAGAAGAAAGGTTATTGGTGGTATCAATGGTTTTTCATCAGAGTATTTGAGGTATAATCGGCCCATCTTGGGCACGAGTTAATAAGCGGAGAGGGGTTTTTTTTGTTCCCCTTGGGCCTCTCTGGATACCCTGTTGGGTCCCTGTAAGACGGGGATCCTGTGTGGGACCTGTGGGGCCCAAGGAGAAGCAAAAAAAAAACCTCAATATTTTGCTCTGAATAATTTCGGTAAAAAGGTACTATTAAGTACTTTCTGCAGGATAGTAGTTACTCAAAACAATCCTAGTGCAGGTTTTGAAAAAGTATTACCATTTAATGTTATCATGCAAAATATTTTTTAGCCAGTTTGGCTCAAATGTCCAAAAGTTGATAATAGTGAGTCTTTGTTAAAGGTAGGAGGGGCTTGGTTACTTGCCCATCCGTATATGGTCTTTTCCAGTTGGTGTTCTCCTCAGTTTGTAGCAAATTGATGAGTATTTTTCCTCAGTTTGTAACAAGCTGTTTTTCCTCAATAGTTTGTAGCACAAATTGGGACTCCTTCACAGACGCGTTTCGCCTATGGCTTCCTCAGTGTGAGAGTCCATGGTCTCTATAGGTAGCATATGTGTATATATAGGGATGGTTATACATGAGTGGTTCAGCATTGTACAGAGGAAAAAATTTTTGACAAGTAAATTTGACTTACATGACTGGCAGATGAGGGTACCTCGGTGCCTGGAGTTCTGGCATGCTGAGGCGCTCTCCTTGTTTGGTTGTTGTATTGCTGTGTGTAAAAAGGTATGTGTTGGTGTAAGCCGGAAGGTGGTGTCATCTTAGGTGGTCTAGAAGTGACAGATATGTCATAATGGCTGACAAGTGCTTACCTCAATTAATGAGGGTGTTCCTTCTGGAGATCAGTCCCCTCCATATCCTCTGGGTAGTGGAGGGTAGCGCTGTCCTTAGTGATGCGCTTGGTTGCTGGGTGAGCCTGGTTGTACCCCGTGGGCATTTGTATATTGGTTCCCGTGGAGAGCACGTTCCGTGTGTATGTTGCTGTGAGGCCGCCTGCATAGAGTGGGAGGATTTTAAACTCCTAACATGTGGTCTGCTCATCCCCTGATTGGCTGGTATGGTCAGGGGCGGAAGTGCGTGGAAGACGCACTTCCTCTCAGGGCGGCCCCGCCTGATCTCTGTCTGGAAATGTCGTCGCCTGTAGCGGCGGCCATTTTATGGGTTAGCCTGTCATATACTGCGGTTGCGCCGAGTTACGTGTACTGCGGCCTCTAGTGGCAGCCGGGTTAACGTGTGTCGCTCACTGTGGCGGCGGCCATGTTTTGGGTTAGGATATTGTGTGTGCGCATCCGGCAGTGTTCATAGCGCAGCAGGGGGAGGTTTATGTCAGTATGTTGCCAATTTAGGGGGTATGGGCTTAATAGTCCTGTTTAATGGATATGTGTGGTCGAATTCGGAGCACCCGTTGCTAAATTGATACTAGGGTGTCAGTTGATGGCAGCTTAATTGCTTTGTTTATTGGGTGATGTAGTGTGTTTGTCAAAACAATGGTCTGCGTGTAGTAGTGGGTTGGTACTGTGTGTGTTTATGTATGTGTGTAAGGGGCACTCCTCATACCTTTCCTCCAGGCATCGGGGGTCTCCTTTGTTGTCATGATTATCTATCTACTTTCAATTTAGCATATGCCTATAGTTCCAGAGGATGATATGCCTGTACAATGCAGTAGACTTAAAAAGGCCCTGGTAAAAGTCTGTGTGCCTTGAAATCCCGACGCTTGTTATGATTTTAACTTCAGTTATCCAAGAAAATAAATTACTTACTTTTATTTTTAAAGTTTTACTTAAATCTTTTTCCTCCTTTTCTTAGGTTGATGCTCCTTTTTTCAATGTAAATTAATAAGGAAACTTTAGACTTACTGTAGCTTCAGTCCCTGCACTTCCTTCCCTTTGAAGGTGATTGGGTTAGGGCACCACACTGTATTATTCTTGAAAAAGCTTTCTTGGTAGACAGTTAAAAAAACCGTCTGTCTGAGATTGTCTCTGTCAGTGTCCAATTTTAGAGACAAGGATGTATAGCATACATAGCTAGGCAGGAGGTCAGACAAGCAGGGTTTCACTGACCACAGAGAACATGGGGAGAATTCCTAGGGCTGCACTGTTTTGGGGTCCTCCTAGCCTCTTCCCTAATACCTTGCTTCGTTCTATTCCCCTAACCAAGACAATCCAGCCCATGTTTTTGTCCTGCAAAGCTAATAGCCCCAACATAATGCCTATGGGGGGGTGGGGGGGGCAATACTCACCCTTGTCACAGTATTTGTCCTACAATATTAAAGCTTCAGATCATCACTTTAAGGGGGACACCCTTTCCAATTATCTTTATATGCAATTGTTAAGCTTCAGTTGATGACTGTTCCGTTTAACTGGCTGAGAAGTACAAAAGGGGTGGTGTTCAGCTGCTCATGGGATGGCCAGGGAGCTGTTTTTTTGGCTACAGTCTACCCCTGCAGGTAGTTATAGACAATTTTATTTTGTCCTTTGCCTAGACACGTTATTTAATATTTACAGGATAGCATTTTCATTGGTCCTTCTTGTGCCAGAGACAGTACTCATGCAATATTTTTACACTACAGGGAGTCGTAGAGGATGTGGAGATAATGAAAGGTTTATGGTACATAGGAAGCATCAGATCTTATAAACAGTAAAGAAAAACTAGGAAAACAAATCAGTGCCTTTAACTAGGGATGAGCGAATCGATCCGGACGAACCCGGATTCGTTCCGAATTTCATGGAAAATTTGATTCTGAACGAATCCGAATTTCCCCGCAATTCGGTAGATCGAAGTTTTCCTTTAAACTCCATTTATTTCAATTACAGGCATTCTAAAATGGTGGATGAACATGTCCAGACATATCCCCTGGGGCAAGGCATCATGGGTAAGTCACATGCAGCCTATCAGCAGAAAGGAAGCCCGGTGACGTCACCGTGCTATATAAAGCGGCGGCCATCTTGCTTGTGCGCATTTCAGTCTTGGATTGCGGCCAGAGCACAGCTCGTTAGAGACAGGGACAGAGAGTTAGAGATAGGTAGGGAGAGTCAGAGAGGCAGACAGAGAGGTAGACAGAGCCAGGGAAATATAGGGAAAGATAGGGAAAAAACGGAACCATCCAGCCAGGGACAGCTTAGAAGTGACAGGGAATTGTTTTTTTTTTCATTAGCCAGGTCAGTTTTCAATTCAATTTCAGTTCTTTGTGCTGTAAATCTGCCTTGCCACTGTGCATGCCATCTATGCAGCGTCTTATTTAACCCTATCTGTTACACACAAGCATTTATCATCATAATATAACTGGATTAGTTTAAATATATTTTGGTCTGCCTTTAACAAAAAAAACACCAGCCCACCTGGGTATCCCAAACCTGCACTTAGCAGCCTATCTGTTATACTAAATACGCTTGTTCATCCTCCTCAGCTTAATCAAAGTATTTCATTTTGAATTGGTTTTTGGTCTGCCTTTAACAAAAAAAACACCAGGCCACAGGGCATCCCAAACCTGCACTTAGCAGCCTATCTGTTATACTAAATACACTTGTTCATCCTTCCTCAGCTTAATCAAAGTATTGCATTTTAAATTGGTTTTTGGTCTGCCTTTAACAAAAAAAACACCAGCCCACCTGGGTATCCCAAACCTGCACTTAGCAGCCTATCTGTTATACTAAATACGCTTGTTCATCCTTCCTCAGCTTAATCAAAGTATTGTATTTTGAATTGGATTTTGGTCTGCCTTTAACAAAAAAAACACCAGGCCGCAGGGCATCCCAAACCTGCACTTAGCAGCCTATCTGTTATACTAAATACGCTTGTTGATCCTCCTCAGCTTAATTAAAGTATTGCATTTTGAATTGGTTTTTGGTCTGCCTTTAACAAAAAAAGCACCAGCCCACCTGGGTATCCCAAACCTGCACTTAGCAGCCTATCTGTTATACTAAATACGCTTGTTGATCCTCCTCAGCTTAATCAAAGTATTGTATTTTGAATTGGTTTTTGGTCTGCCTTTAACAAAAAAACCACCAGCCGCAGGGCATCCCAAACCTGCACTTAGCAGCCTATCTGTTATACTAAATACGCTTGTTCATCCTTCCTCAGATTAATCTAAGTATTTCATTTTGAATTGGATTTTGGTCTGCCTTTAACAAAAAAAAACACTAGCCCACCTGGGTATCCCAAACCTGCACCTAGCAGCCTATCTGTTATACTAAATACGCTTGTTCATCCTCCTCAGCTTAATCAAAGTATTGCATTTTGAATTGGTTTTTGGTCTGCCTTTAACAAAAAAAACACCAGCCGCAGGGCATCCCAAACCTGCACTTAGCAGCCTATCTGTTATACTAAATACGCTTGTTCATCCTTCCTCAGATTAATCGAAGTATTTCATTTTGAATTGGTTTTTGGTCTGCCTTTAACAAAAAAAACACCAGCCCACCTGGGTATCCCAAACCTGCACTTAGCAGCCTATCTGTTATACTAAATACGCTTGTTCATCCTCCTCAGCTTAATCAAAGTATTGTATTTTGAATTGGTTTTTGGTCTGCCTTTAACAAAAAAAACACCAGCCGCAGGGCATCCCAAACCTGCACTTAGCAGCCTATCTGTTATACTAAATACACTTGTTGATCCTCCTCAGCTTAATCAAACTATTGTATTTTGAATTGGTTTTTGGTCTGCCTTTAACAAAAAAACACCAGGCCGCAGGGCATCCCAAACCTGCATTAGGCAGCCTATCTGTTATACTAAATACGCTTGTTCATCCTCCCCAGCTTAATCAAAGTATTGCATTTTGAATTGGTTTTTGGTCTGCCTTTAACAAAAAAACACCAGGCCGCAGGGCATCCCAAACCTGCACTTAGCAGCCTATCTGTTATACTAAATACGCTTGTTCATCCTCCTCAGCTTAATCAAAGTATTGCATTTTGAATTGGTTTTTGGTCTGCCTTTAACAAAAAAAACACCAGGCCGCAGGGCATCCCAAACCTGCACTTAGCAGCCTATCTGTTATACTAAATACGCTTGTTCATCCTCCTCAGCTTAATCAAAGTATTGCATTTTGAATTGTTTTTTTGTCTGCCTTTAACAAAAAAAACACCAGGCCGCAGGGCATCCCAAACCTGCACTTAGCAGCCTATCTGTTATACTAAATACGCTTGTTCATCCTCCTCAGCTTAATCAAAGTATTGTATTTTGAATTGGTTTTTGGTCTGCCTTTAACAAAAAAAACACCAGCCCACCCGGGTATCCCAAACCTGCACTTAGCAGCCTATCTGTTATACTAAATACGCTTGTTCATCCTCCTCAGCTTAATCAAAGTATTTCATTTTGAATTGGTTTTTGGTCTGCCTTTAACAAAAAAAACACCAAGCCGCAGGGCATCCCAAACCTGCACTTAGCAGCCTATCTGTTATACTAAATACACTTGTTCATCCTTCCTCAGATTAATCGAAGTATTTCATTTTGAATTGGTTTTTGGTCTGCCTTTAACAAATAAAACACCAGCCCACCTGGGTATCCCAAACCTGCACCTAGCAGCCTATCTGTTATACTAAATACACTTGTTCATCCTCCTCAGCTTAATCAAAGTATTGCATTTTGAATTGGTTTTTGGTCTGACTTTAACAAAAAAAAACACCAGGCCGCAGGGCATCCCAAACCTGCACTTAGCAGCCTATCTGTTATACTAAATACGCTTGTTCATCCTTCCTCAGATTAATCAAAGTGTTTCATTTTGAATTGGTTTTTGGTCTGCCTTTAACAAAAAAAACACCAGGCCGCAGGGCATCCCAAACCTGCACTTAGCAGCCTATCTGTTATACTAAATACACTTGTTCATCCTCCTCAGCTTAATCAAAGTATTGCATTTTGAATTGGTTTTTGGTCTGCTGCCAAAACACTAGGCCGCAGGGTATCTCATATTGTCAATTTTCATAGTATCTGGTGCAGAGAAGTAGTCCCTCACTTTATTTAGCTTCTTCTTTTTAAAGTAAACACATTTTTTATCGTACCTATTGCGCATTTCAAATACATAAAAATGTCAGGCAGACAAGTGCAAGGATGTTCAAAGAGGAGTGGCCGAAGCCAAGATTCAGCAGGCAGAGGTCGCAGCAGACTAGGAGCGAGTGGCAGCAGGAGTCACGGTGAGAGACCTGATCTGTCAGTATCTGCTAGCGGTCGTGTCTCCACCAGTAACGCATCTGCCGTGGTAGATTGGTTAACGCGCTCATCAACATCATCACAAGTTACATCTGAGACCCCCAGTTCAGTCTAGGGTTGGTAGGTTCCTCTGACACAACCCTGAGTTGGCATGCCCCGAGAGCAGTCCCTGTCCTCCCATTACCTCTGTCCTACGCCGTTCCCTCCCCCAGCGACGTATCCTATGCTTTGGGCTCAGCTCCACTCTTTAGTGAGGAGGATGATCAGATAGAGGACAGTCAGCAGCTACTGCCCAGCCAAGAAATGGAGGTGGCTTCTTTAGCTAGGCAGACAAATAGTGATGTGAACCGTGTCGTGGGTGTTGTGAGTGTTCCAGCTCCTGCGCCAGACACTGTTGAAGAAACCGAGAACATCAGTGACGTGCAGCCACAACTCGGTGATGATGATGATGATGAAGCCGATCGCACTTGGGAGCCGGGTGATGAAGGGGCTTCATCGTCATCATCAGGAGAAGAGGGGCAGCTAAGGCAGCAAGGTGTTAGCAGCATGGTTGGCAGGCAGCATGGGGGCACAATTGTAAAGCCTGGAGCCAAACGGGGGCGGGCGTCAGGGTAGAGCACCTGCTGCGCGGCAGGCTACCTTATCGGGAGGTAGCGGAGCAGGGGTTCCTGGAGTTGGCGACAGTAGCAGTGAATCAGTGAGGCCTGTTGGTCGGAAAAGTAGCTACTCTGCAGTCTGAGTTGCTGCTTGCAACTCCAGGGTGTGATTCATCTAATTTTTGGGCTCCTGCTGCCAACTTCAGTGTCTCTTTCAAGCTATGTTTGGGCTCCTGCTGCTGCTGCTTGCGACTCCAGGGTGTCATTCAGCCAATTTTTGGGCTCCTGCTGCCAACTCCAGTGTCTCTTTCAAGCTGTGTATGGGCTGCTGCTGCTGCTGCTTGCAACTCCAAGGTGTGATTCATCACATTTTTGGGCTCCTGCTGCCAACTCCAGTGTCTCTTTCAAGCTATGTTTGGGCTCCTGCTGCTGCTGCTTGCAACTCCAGGGTGCGATTCATCCAATTTTTGGGCTCCTGAAGCAAAACTCCAGTGTCTCTTTAAAGTAATGTTTGGGCTCCTGCTGCTGATTCATCCAATTTTTGGGCTCCTGAAGCCAAACTCCAGTGTCTCTTTCAAGCTATGTTTGGGCTCCTGCTGCTGCTTGCAACTCCAGGGTGTGATTCATCCAATTTTTGGGCTCCTGCTGCCAACTCCAGTGTCTCTTCATAGCAATGTTTGGGCTCCTGCTGCTGCTTGCAACTCCAGGGTGTCATTCATCCAATTTTTGGGCTCCTGCTGCCAACTTCAGTGTCTCTTTCAAGCTATGTTTGTGCTCCTGCTGCTGCTGCTTGCGACTCCAGGGTGTCATTCAGCCAATTTTTGGGCCCCTGCTGCCAACTCCAGTGTCTCTTTCAAGCTATGTTTGGGCTGCTGCTGCTGCTTGCAACTCCAGGGTGGGATTCATCCAATTTTTTGGGCTCCTGCTGCCAACTCCAGTGTCACTTTCAAGCTATGTTTGGGCTCCTGCTGCTGCTTGCAACTCCAGGGTGTGATTCCTCCAATTTTTGGGCTCCTGCAGCCAACTCCAGTGTCTCTTTCAAGCTATGTTTGGGCTCCTGCTGCTGCTGCTTGCAACTCCATGGTGCGATTCATCCAATTTTTGGGCTCCTGAAGCCAAACTCCAGTGTCTCTTTAAAGTAATGTTTGGGATCCTGCTGCTGCTTGCAACTCCAGGGTGTGATTCATCCAATATTTGGGCTCCTGCTACCAACTCTACTGTCTCTTTCAAGCTATGTTTGGGCTCCTGCTGCTGCTGCTGCTTGCAACTCCAGGGTGTGATTCATCCAATTTTTGGGCTCCTGCTGCCAACTCCAGTGTCTCTTCAAAGCAATGTTTGGGCTCCTGCTGCTGCTTGCAACTCCAGGGTGTCATTCATCCAATTTTTGGGCCCCTGCTGCCAACTTCAGTGTCTCTTTCAAGCTATGTTTGGGCTCCTGCTGCTGCTGCTTGCAACTCCAGGGTGTGATTCATCCAATTTTTGGGCTCCTGCTGCCAACTCCAGTGTCTCTTCAAAGCAATGTTTGGGCTCCTGCTGCTGCTTGCAACCCCAGGGTGTCATTCATCCAATTTTTGGGCTCCTGCTGCCAACTTCAGTGTCTCTTTCAAGCTATGTTTGGGCTCCTGCTGCTGCTGCTGCTTGCGACTCCAGGGTGTCATTCAGCCAATTTTTGGGCTCCTGCTGCCAACTCCAGTGTCTCTTTCAAGCTATGTTTGGGCTGCTGCTGCTGCTGCTGCTTGCAACTCCAGGGTGGGATTCATCCAATTTTTGGGCTCCTGCTGCCAACTCCAGTGTCCCTTTCAAGCTATGTTTGGACTCCTGCTGCTGCTGCTTGCAACTCCAGGGTGCGATTCATCCAATTTTTGGGCTCCTGAAGCCAAACTCCAGTGTCTCTTTAAAGTAATGTTTGGGCTCCTGCTGCTGCTTGCAACTCCAGGGTGTTATTCATCCAATTTTTGGGCTCCTGCTACCAACTCCACTATCTCTTTCAAGCTATGTTTGGGCTCCTGCTGCTGCTTGCAACTCCAGGGTGTCATTCAGCCAATTTTTGGGCCCCTGCTGCCAACTCCAGTGTCTCTTTCAAGCTATGTTTGGGCTGCTGCTGCTGCTTGCAACTCCAGGGTGGGATTCATCCAATTTTTGGGCTCCTGCTGCCAACTCCAGTGTCTCTTTCAAGCTATGTTTGTGCTCCTGCTGCTGCCAACTTCAGGGTGTGATTCATCCAATATTTGGGCTCCTGCAGTCAACTCCAGTGTCTCTTTCATGCAATGTTTGGGCTCCTGCTGCTGCTGCTTGCCACTCCAGGGTGTGATTCATCCAATTTTTGGCCTCCTGCAGCCAACTCCAGTGTCTCTTTAAAGTAATTTTTGGGCTCCTGCTGCTGCTGCTTGCAACTCCAGGGTGTAATTCAGCTAATATTTGGGCTCCTGCTGCCAACTCCAGTGTCTCTTTAAAGCTATGTTTGGGCTCCTGCTGCTGCTTGCAACTCCAGGGTGTGATTCATCCAATTTTTGGGCTCCTGCTACCAACTCCAGTGTGTCTTTCAAGCTATGTTTGGGCTCCTGCTGCTGCTTGCAACTCCAGGGTGTCATTCAGCCAATTTTTGGGCTCCTGCTGCCAACTCCAGTGTTTCTTTCAAGCTATGTTTGGGCTCCTGCTGCTGCTGCTTGCATCTCCAGGGTGTGATTTAGCCAATTTTTGGGCTCCTGCTGCCAGCTCCAGTGTCTCTTTAAAGCAATGTTTGGGCTCCTGCTGCTGCTTGCAACTCCGGGGTGTCATTCAGCCAATTTTTGGGCTCCTGCTGCCAACTCCAGTGTCTCTTTCAAGCTATGTTTTGGCTTCTGCTGCTGCCTGCGACTCCAGGGTGTGATTCATCCAATTTTTGGGCTCCTGCTGCCAACTCCAGTGTCTCTTTTAAGCTATGTTTGGGCTCCTGCTGCTGATTGCAACTCCAGGGTGTGAGTCATCCAATTTTTGGGCTCCTGCTGCCAACTCCAGTGTCTCTTTCAACCAAAATTTGGGCTCCTGCTGCTGCTTGCAACTCCAGGGTGTGATTCAGCTAATTTTTGGGCTCCTGCTGCTGCCAGCTCCAGGGTGTGTTTTTCAGGCACTATAGAGGCCCCTCATAGTGATGCCACCTCAACTCTCTGCAATTGTGCTGCTTTGCAATTCTATTTGCGATGTCTCCGATCTGCATGCGATAATTATTTACAGTATTATTTCACTAACCCAGCACGCGTCCTATGCGTGTTACAGCAAGGCTGAATGGTTTACAACCCTATTGAGGCTCTAGGAGGCTCAGAAATAGCCGTTTTTAATAGCGATTCATCGCGAATAAATTCGGGTCGAAACTATTTTTGTCGGAAAATTCGGCGAATCAGTTGAATCGAATTTTTCAAAAGTTCGCTCATCTCTACCTTTAACCCTGTTCATAAACAGCTTCATCATATGATTGAGTTGTTTCATCTCCTCTAGCCTTAGCTAATCATGGATCCTCCCTGGCATTTTCAATGCCCACACTTGTGAATTCATTATCCTTAAAAAGCTCAGCGAGGTTTGATACCGCTAAAGGCATTTCTGTCTGTCAGCATCAGTGGTAGGAACCAGTGATGTCAGTTATTAAAGTAAATCATTTTCTAGCATTAAAACACCTTAAAAAATAAGCTAAATGTAGTGAAACAAATCATGTTCTATAACACATTACCTGACAAGTCTGCCAGCTTTTTCACAGAAAGGCCTTTCCTCCTAAGATCTATGCAGCATCCACCTCGGTGTGCCCCCAAACATTTGGCTGAGTGTTAGGTCAGGTACAATATGCAGTAATCTATTGTTAGACCATCCATTGTTATCTGGATGTATTAGCCATATGGTGCTATACATGGCTACGTATACAAACAGCAGTAAGAAATATTGAAGCCCGCACCACAGAGTCGGCTCCTGGCCAGCGGCGCTGTAAGCTGTAGCATTCTCGGCCTGGCAGTGTTCACAGCACATGGCTTATATAAGCCTATGCGCTAGCGACACCTAGCGCCAGCCGAGAGTGCCGCAAGCTGACCAAATTTATCAAAAAAATACCAAGAATCCTAATAGGCGAAAAAAAGGTAATTCATGCACACAGCGTCTTTTTTCCCAATGCTTTATTTTTTAGGGGTTTATTTTTAATGGGAATTGCAATAGGGAAATTAGACAAACATGACATAGCTTTCTCACGGCCCAAATCACAAGTTTGCTAAAAATACATATACAAATAATCGCAACCAGCCCAGGGATCCCGAGGCACATGCACCAGCCCAACAAAAAAATTAAAAATTTAACTAAAATTAAATATTTGTAACCATCCCAGCCCATTGAAATGTATGGGATATGGCCACACAGTTCAGGGTGAGTGCTTGGTCCTATCTGGCACTGTAGGGAACTCAGCGCTGGTACTTATCCCATCGCCAGAGCTGTTGATAGATGGGACATTACCTGCCATTATCACAGGCGCTGTGGATTTTTGACCTGGTACATACACATTTTTGACTGGGACCTGACATTCACTTGACACTCACCTGGC
This sequence comes from Gastrophryne carolinensis, assembly GCA_027917425.1. Lineage (NCBI taxonomy): Eukaryota > Metazoa > Chordata > Amphibia > Anura > Microhylidae > Gastrophryne > Gastrophryne carolinensis. Next base: position 188,467,034 of record CM051236.1, read on the forward strand.
ACTACCTGACTAGGGATGAGCGAATCGATCCGGACGAACCCGGATTCGATCCGAATTTCAGGAAAAATTCGATTCGGATCGAATCCGAATTTCCCCGCGATTCGATCACTCGAAGTTTTCCTTTAACATCCATTCATTTACATTTACAGGCATTCTAAGATGGCGGACGGGACATGTCTGGACATGTATCCCGCGCCAGTGCAAGCTGGGGCAGTCACATGCAGCCTATCAGCAGCCAGCAAGCCCGGTGACGTCACAGCGGTATTTAACGGCGGCCATCTTGCTTTTCCTCATTTCTCTATTGCATTCGTGAGAGACAGGACGCTGTGTAGCTGAGGCAGTTAGACAGGCAGGGACAGACAGGGACAGACAGGGACAGGCTGGAGACAGGCAGGAGACAGACAGGAGACAGACAGAAAGCCAGGGAAAGGTAGGAAAAACGGAGGCTGTCACAGGGAGATTTTTTTTTTTTTCATCCAGCCTGAGTGTTACTAGCTGGCTGACAGGCTTTGTTAGCGTTTTCAGGCTGCTTATAGTAACTAACTGTGCATATATACTGAACTGATCTTAAGTCTGCTGTGAGGCATCCCATTCTGTGACTAAAGCAGCCTCTGTTTAAGACCATATAAGCATTTGCTCTTATCATATTTGAAATTAGGCCTGATAAAGACACTTTTGCTGGGCATAGCACTACTGGACCCTGCCAGGTCCACTTCTGTTGGGGCATCCCATTCTGTGACTAAAGCAGCCTCTGTTTAAGACCATATAACCATTTGCTCTTATCATATTTGAAATTAGGCCTGATAAAGACACTTTTGCTGGGCAAAGCACTACTGGACCCTGCCAGGTCCATTCCTGTTGGGGCATCCCATTCTGTGACTAAAGCAGCCTCTGTTTAAGACCATATAAGCATTTGCTCTTATCATATTTGAAATTAGGCCTGATAAAGACACTTTTGCTGGGCATAGCACTACTGGACCCTGCCAGGTCCACTTCTGTTGGGGCATCCCATTCTGTGACTACAGCAGCCTCTGTTTAAGACCGTATAACCATTTTCACTTATCATATTTGAAATTAGGCCTGATAAAGACACTTTTGCTGGGCATAGCACTACTGGACCCTGCCAGGTCCACTTCTGTTGGGGCATCCCATTCTGTGACTAAAGCAGCCTCTGTTTAAGACCATATAACCATTTGCTCTTATCATATTTGAAATTAGGCCTGATAAAGACACTTTTGCTGGGCAAAGCACTACTGGACCCTGCCAGGTCCACTTCTGTTGGGGCATCCCATTCTGTGACTAAAGCAGCCTCTGTTTAAGACCATATAACCATTTGCTCTTATCATATTTGAAATTAGGCCTGATAAAGACACTTTTGCTGGGCATAGCACTACTGGACCCTGCCAGGTCCACTTCTGTTGGGGCATCCCATTCTGTGACTAAAGCAGCCTCTGTTTAAGACCATATAACCATTTGCTCTTATCATATTTGAAATTAGGCCTGATAAAGACACTTTTGCTGGGCAAAGCACTACTGGACCCTGCCAGGTCCATTCCTGTTGGGGCATCCCATTCTGTGACTAAAGCAGCCTCTGTTTAAGACCATATAAGCATTTGCTCTTATCATATTTGAAATTAGGCCTGATAAAGACACTTTTGCTGGGCATAGCACTACTGGACCCTGCCAGGTCCACTTCTGTTGGGGCATCCCATTCTGTGACTACAGCAGCCTCTGTTTAAGACCGTATAACCATTTTCACTTATCATATTTGAAATTAGGCCTGATAAAGACACTTTTGCTGGGCAAAGCACTACTGGACCCTGCCAGGTCCACTTCTGTTGGGGCATCCCATTCTGTGACTAAAGCAGCCTCTGTTTAAGACCGTATAACCATTTGCTCTTATCATATTTGAAATTAGGCCTGATAAAGACACTTTTGCTGGGCATAGCACTACTGGACCCTGCCAGGTCCACTTCTGTTGGGGCATCCCATTCTGTGACTAAAGCAGCCTCTGTTTAAGACCATATAACCATTTGCTCTTATCATATTTGAAATTAGGCCTGATAAAGACACTTTTGCTGGGCAAAGCACTACTGGACCCTGCCAGGTCCATTCCTGTTGGGGCATCCCATTCTGTGACTAAAGCAGCCTCTGTTTAAGACCATATAAGCATTTGCTCTTATCATATTTGAAATTAGGCCTGATAAAGACACTTTTGCTGGGCATAGCACTACTGGACCCTGCCAGGTCCACTTCTGTTGGGGCATCCCATTCTGTGACTACAGCAGCCTCTGTTTAAGACCGTATAACCATTTTCACTTATCATATTTGAAATTAGGCCTGATAAAGACACTTTTGCTGGGCATAGCACTACTGGACCCTGCCAGGTCCACTTCTGTTGGGGCATCCCATTCTGTGACTAAAGCAGCCTCTGTTTAAGACCATATAACCATTTGCTCTTATCATATTTGAAATTAGGCCTGATAAAGACACTTTTGCTGGGCAAAGCACTACTGGACCCTGCCAGGTCCACTTCTGTTGGGGCATCCCATTCTGTGACTAAAGCAGCCTCTGTTTAAGACCATATAACCATTTGCTCTTATCATATTTGAAATTAGGCCTGATAAAGACACTTTTGCTGGGCAAAGCACTACTGGACCCTGCCAGGTCCATTCCTGTTGGGGCATCCCATTCTGTGACTACAGCAGCCTCTGTTTAAGACCGTATAACCATTTTCACTTATCATATTTGAAATTAGGCCTGATAAAGACACTTTTGCTGGGCAAAGCACTACTGGACCCTGCCAGGTCCACTTCTGTTGGGGCATCCCATTCTGTGACTAAAGCAGCCTCTGTTTAAGACCGTATAACCATTTGCTCTTATCATATTTGAAATTAGGCCTGATAAAGACACTTTTGCTGGGCATAGCACTACTGGACCCTGCCAGGTCCACTTCTGTTGGGGCATCCCATTCTGTGACTAAAGCAGCCTCTGTTTAAGACCATATAACCATTTGCTCTTATCATATTTGAAATTAGGCCTGATAAAGACACTTTTGCTGGGCAAAGCACTACTGGACCCTGCCAGGTCCATTCCTGTTGGGGCATCCCATTCTGTGACTAAAGCAGCCTCTGTTTAAGACCATATAAGCATTTGCTCTTATCATATTTGAAATTAGGCCTGATAAAGACACTTTTGCTGGGCATAGCACTACTGGACCCTGCCAGGTCCACTTCTGTTGGGGCATCCCATTCTGTGACTACAGCAGCCTCTGTTTAAGACCGTATAACCATTTTCACTTATCATATTTGAAATTAGGCCTGATAAAGACACTTTTGCTGGGCATAGCACTACTGGACCCTGCCAGGTCCACTTCTGTTGGGGCATCCCATTCTGTGACTAAAGCAGCCTCTGTTTAAGACCATATAACCATTTGCTCTTATCATATTTGAAATTAGGCCTGATAAAGACACTTTTGCTGGGCAAAGCACTACTGGACCCTGCCAGGTCCATTCCTGTTGGGGCATCCCATTCTGTGACTACAGCAGCCTCTGTTTAAGACCGTATAACCATTTTCACTTATCATATTTGAAATTAGGCCTGATAAAGACACTTTTGCTGGGCAAAGCACTACTGGACCCTGCCAGGTCCACTTCTGTTGGGGCATCCCATTCTGTGACTAAAGCAGCCTCTGTTTAAGACCGTATAACCATTTGCTCTTATCATATTTGAAATTAGGCCTGATAAAGACACTTTTGCTGGGCATAGCACTACTGGACCCTGCCAGGTCCACTTCTGTTGGGGCATCCCATTCTGTGACTAAAGCAGCCTCTGTTTAAGACCATATAACCATTTGCTCTTATCATATTTGAAATTAGGCCTGATAAAGACACTTTTGCTGGGCAAAGCACTACTGGACCCTGCCAGGTCCATTCCTGTTGGGGCATCCCATTCTGTGACTAAAGCAGCCTCTGTTTAAGACCATATAAGCATTTGCTCTTATCATATTTGAAATTAGCCTGATAAAGACACTTTTGCTGGGCATAGCACTACTTGTCCCTGCCAGGGCATCCCATTCTGTGACTAAAGCAGCCTCTGTTTAAGACCATATAAGCATTTGCTCTTATCATATTTGAAATTAGCCTGATAAAGACACTTTTGCTGGGCATAGCACTACTTGTCCCTGCCAGGGCATCCCATTCTGTGACTAAAGCAGCCTCTGTTTAAGACCATATAAGCATTTGCTCTTATCATATTTGAAATTAGCCTGATAAAGACACTTTTGCTGGGCATAGTACTACTGGATCTTTTTTTGGGGACATCCCATTCTGTGACTAAAGCAGCCTCTGTTTAAGACCATATAAGCATTTGCTCTTATCATATTTGAAATTAGCCTGATAAAGACACTTTTGCTGGGCATAGTACTACTGGATCTTTTTTTGGGGGCATCCCATTCTGTGACTAAAGCAGCCTCTGTTTAAGACCATATAAGCATTTGCTCTTATCATATTTGAAATTAGCCTGATAAAGACACTTTTGCTGGGCATAGTACTACTGGATCTTTTTTTGGGGGCATCCCATTCTGTGACTAAAGCAGCCTCTGTTTAAGACCATATAAGCATTTGCTCTTATCATATTTGAAATTAGCCTGATAAAGACACTTTTGCTGGGCATAGTACTACTGGATCTTTTTTTGGGGGCATCCCATTCTGTGACTAAAGCAGCCTCTGTTTAAGACCATATAAGCATTTGCTCTTATCATATTTGAAATTAGCCTGATAAAGACACTTTTGCTGGGCATAGTACTACTGGATCTTTTTTTGGGGGCATTCCATTCTGTGACTACACCAGCCTCTATTTAAGAACCTAACCATTTGCACCTATTCTAATTGAAATTAGGCATGATAAAGACACTTTTGCTGTGCATAGTCTTACTGCTGCCTGCCAGGTGCTCTCTGGTTTTTGGGACATCCCATTCTGTAACATACCATTAGCCTCTGCATTTACTGTAAGCTGCACAGTTATTTAAAGAAATTTGGCCTGTATGAGCCTGCTAACACACTGCTGCTGTGTGCATATATACTGATCTCAAGTCTGCTGGGGGCATCCCATTCTGTAACATACCATTAGCCTCTGCATTTACTGTAAGCTGCACAGTTATTGAAAGAAATTTGGCCTGTATGAGCCTGCTTACACACTGCTGCTGTGTGCATATATACTGATCTCAAGTCTGCTTGGGACATCCCATTCTGTAACATACCATTAGCCTCTGCATTTACTGTAAGCTGCACAGTTATTTAAAGAAATTTGGCCTGTATGAGCCTGCTAACACACTGCTGCTGTGTGCATATATACTGATCTCAAGTCAGCTTTGGGGCATCCCATTCTGTAACATACCATTAGCCTCTGCATTAACTGTAAGCTGCACAGTTATTTAAAGAAATTTGGCCTGTATGAGCCTGCTAACACACTGCTGCTGTGTGCATATATACTGATCTCAAGTCTGCTGGGGGCATCCCATTCTGTAACATACCATTAGCCTCTGCATTTACTGTAAGCTGCACAGTTATTGAAAGAAATTTGGCCTGTATGAGCCTGCTTACACACTGCTGCTGTGTGCATATATACTGATCTCAAGTCAGCTTTGGGGCATCCCATTCTGTAACATAACATAACCTACCTACCATACTAAGCAGCTCTCTTATTTAAGCTAAGCAGCTCTCTTATTTAAACTAAGCAGGCCTCTTGGAGGCTGATTGTCCACTTTTGGGTGTGCATTTATATTCGGTTTCATATACAGTGGGGTATCCCAATTTGTAAGATAACCTACCCCAACCATGTAAACTAAATAGGCCTGTTGCAGCCTGAGTTTCTCTGCTTGCATATGGCCTGCATTACAATCTGTCTCTTTCAATGACACTGCTGCCTGGGGTATCCCAATTTGTAAGATAACCTACCCCAACCATGTAAACTAAAGGTTACGTCCTTCCAGAAGGAAAACTTATGCCGAACACTATTTTTGTTAGGGGCATTGACCTTTGGATTGATCGGCATGAAATTAAGGTTTTTTTTTCAAAGTATGGCGCTGTAAAGAAGGTCAAAATTATGTCTCATACTTGGATTATTGTTACTTTTTGTTCAGCTTGAAATATAACAGGCCACACGGGCATCCCAAGGCACATGCTATCTTAACCCTATCTGTTATACAACATAAGCGTTGATCAGCATCAGCTGCTTTATTAAGCTACTTCAGTTTGCACTTGTTTTTGACTGCTTTTAATAAACCAGGCCGCAGGGCACCCCAAAGCTGCACCTTGCACCCTATCTGGTATACAACATAAGCGTTGATCAGCATCAGCTTCATTAAGCTACTTCAGTTTGCACTTCCTTTTTGACTGCTTTCATTTAACCAGGCCGCAGGGCACCCCAAAGCTGCACCTTGCACCCTACCTGTTTATACTAAATAAGCATCTACAGCCTCAGCTTTATTAAGTTATTGCATTTTGAATTGGTTTTGGTCTGCTTTAAATACACCAGGCCGCAGGGCATCCCAAACCTGCATGTTGCACCCCATCTGTTATACTAAATAAGCGTTGATCAGCATCAGCTTTATTAAGCTATTGCATTTTGCATTGGTTTTTGTACTGCTGCCAAAACACTAGCCCATATGGGCATCCCAAACCAGCACATGTCACCCTATCTGTTATACTAAATAAGCTTCTACAGGCCCTTTTTTTTATTTATTTATTTTTATTTATATAGAGCTGCAATAGCTTATATTGTGAGGTTAATTTGCCATTTTGCAGCATAATATAGAGCAGCCCCTGTGTAAATCTGAGGGGCAATAGCTTATATAGTGAGGTAAATTTGCCATTTTGCTTCGTTATATAGAGCAGCCCAGTTGCCATCTAAATCAACTACTGTCCGGCCAGTACAGCTTTTCCAGGGCAAACTCTGCTAGTTGCGGGCACAAGTCAAGTTTGGCTTCCCAGCAAATCCAGTGGATCTTGAAGGTGTGTTGGCATGGTCATGTCAAGGTATGACATGACCTGCTGTTTGAGGTCCAGCTCCAGGTCTTCCTGCTGCTCATGAGTAGACTCACTATGCGGGTGTAGAAAGCTACTCACTAGCGACTGAAGACTGAGGCTGCTGCTGATGGAGCTGCTGCTGCTGCTCCTTCCACCCCCCCAGCAGCCATGGCAGTGGAAGGTGATCGCAGACTTCCCCCCGAGTCAGACCTGCGGGAGTATGGGCCATGGCGCAGATAGACATCGCCCAACTGACTACGTGGGATGTCTCTGTAGTAGGTCAGTTTGTCCTCCCTCTCAGTGGGCGTAAAAAATGCCCCCATTTTGTGCCGGAAGCGAGGGTCCAATAAGTTGGAGAGCCAGAAGTCTTCCCGCTGACAAATGGAGACAATTCTGCGCTCACTAGTACGCATGCATGTGAGCATGCATCGTGCCATTTGTGCAAGTGACTCGGAGGGACTACCTGTCTCCATCTCCACTGTAAACTGCCATGGTGTGTCTGGGTCCTCTGTCTCGCCTTACTCACAACCCTCTAGCTCCTGTGGCTGCTCCTGCTCCTCCTCTCCTGTCAGATGACTAGATAAAATGGTCATTTTGTGAAACCTAAACTGTGGTTTGCTGTGCCCCACCCCCTCCTCCACTTCAGCCCCCACAGGCTTCATGTGGCTGTGAAATGTATGTGCCATGTCTCCAGTGCCCTGACCAGCCATGGTTTCCAACATGTGTTGTAGTACATGAAGCAGTGGAATCTCATCGTTCATCTCATAGTCCTGGCAACTGACTAATAAAGTAGCTTCCTCAAAGGGCCTGAGCAAACGGTCGGTGTCACGTATGAGCTGCCAATGGTTTACATTGAATTTACACAGGGGTGTCCCCCTATCCGTTTGGATCATCCAGAAATCCGTGATGGCTTTTCTCTGTTCCTATAGTGCAGTGGTCCTCAACCCTGTCCTCAAGGCCCACCAACATGTCATGTTTTTTGGATCTCCAAATAGCCAGCTCTATTGCTCTGCAGCTGCACTAATTACTCCACCTGTGCATCTTTGTGGAGATCTGCAAAACCTGGCCTGTTGGTGGGCCTTGAGGACAGGGTTGGGGACCACTGCTATAGTGGATCCTGCATATGGAGGGTGGAATTCCAACGGGTGGAAACATCGCAAATCAAACTATGGTGGGGTACACCGTTGTGACGCTGAGGCTCAATAAGGTTGTGCTTGGTGGTGTAGGAGTGCCAGAAGTGCATGCTAACTTTCTTTCCTGTTGTTCTTTCAGATGGGGGCAAGACTTCAGAAAACGCTTGACAACTAGACTGAACACGTGTGCCATGTCAGGACGCATGACTCTGGCTTCCTTGTCGCAGCGCAAACAAGATGTTCTTCCAAGTGTAATGCAGCAGGCTGGACTTATGGTGACGCTGTCTGAGAGGAGAAATCCCTCAGACATCAAGATTAAAAATTCCAAGAATTTTTGAGGGCTAATTATTCAGAGGCAAATGATAGCTAGTTGTTTCTGATTTAATTACAAGGTGGAAACACACCCTCAAACAAAACTTCACTTTGGCAATACCATTGCATTTGTCTATTCATAATTTTATGTATATACACTAACTAACCTACTTTTTCTCCACAGGATGCTGCATGAAACACTGCCACATCGCTGAGTAGCTGATTTTTCCTAACAACAGTCCGCAATAATTCACTGCTGCTGCTGCTGCCGCCGCCAGCGCCGCAGACTCCAGGGACCCTCTTCCACTACCTCGGCTTGCAACACCTCCTCCCACGACACTCTCCTCATCACTAATTGCCGGCTAGTGGAAGAAGAGGCGAGTGTCTCCTCCACTTCTTGGCTGGGCAGTAGCTGCTGAATTTTATGATTATCAGATCTTCATCAATGGATAGTGGAGCTGAACCCAAAGCATAACAGACAGACAGTTGACTGGGGGTGTCAGATGCCACTTGTGATGCAGTGGACTGCTTTTGCAGCACTTCGAGACAAAGTTGCTTCATTGGCTGACACAATGACTGGTAAAGCTGTGGAACATATGGTTGAAAAGCAAGAATAACCATTTGTTTTTATATGAAAAAGACCCTGGTTTATACAGATTTTTTTTTTTTCCAGAGACTGCCCTGCGTGGAAATGAATGGCGCATGGATCATCCAAGCTTTCCTCCCAACAATGCCTGATGTATTCCAGTAGATTGATGACGGGGCCAGACCTACACTAATGAAAGATGGATCGTGCAAAACAGATTTAAGGCGCTGCTCTCCAGTTACAGACATTCCTCCGCATCGGACCACAAGTAAGTATTAATAAAAAATCCTTTACGTTACGCTTACTTTTTATTAATATTCTTCGGATAAGACGGATCAGACATGATTCCAGATTAAAAATTCCAAGAATTTTTGAGGGCTAATTAGTCAGAGGCAATGATACCTTCTTGTTTCTGATTTAATTAAAAGGTGGAAACACACCCTCAAACAAAACTTCACTTTGGCAATACTTTTGCATTTGTTTACTCATAATTTTATGTAGATATTACTAACTAAGCTACTTTTTCTCCACATGACTCTCCACAGGGTGTGATTCATCCAATTTTGGGCTCCTGAAGCCAACTCCAGTGTATATTTGGGCTCCTGCTGCTGCCGCCAACTCCAGGGTGTGATTCATCCAATTTTTGGGCTCCTGAAGCCAACCCCAGTCTATATTTGGGGTCCTGCTGCTGCCAACTCCAGGGTGTGAATCATGCAATTTTTGGGCTCCTGAAGCCAACCCCAGTGTCTCTTTAAAGTAATATTTGGGCTCCTGCTGCTGCCGCTGCCAACTTCTGCCAACTCCAGGGTGTGAATCATCCAATTTTTGGGCTCCTGAAGCCAGCCCCAGTGTCTCTTTAAAGTAATATTTGGGCTCCTGCTGCTGCCAACTCCAGGGTGTGATTCATCCAATTTTTGGGCTCCTGAAGCCAACTCCAGTGTATATTTGGGCTCCTGCTGCTGCCAACTCCAGGGTGTGATTCATCCAATTTTTGGGCTCCTGAAGCCAACCCCAGGGTCTCTTTGAAGTAATATTTGGGCTCCTGCTGTTGCTGCTGCCAACTTCTGCCAACTCCAGGGTGTGAATCATCCAATTTTTGGGCTCCTGAAGCCAACCCCAGGGTCTCTTTAAAGTAATATTTGGGCTCCTGCTGCTGCCAACTCCAGGGTGTGATTCATCCAATTTTTGGGCTCCTGAAGCCAACCCCAGTGTCTCTTTAAAGTAATATTTGGGCTCCTGCTCCTGCCAACTCCAGGGTGTGATTCATCCAATTTTTGGGCTCCTGAAGCCAACCCCAGTCTATATTTGGGCTCCTGCTGCTGCTGCTGCCAACTCCAGGGTGTGAATCATGCAATTGTTGGGCTCCTGAAGCCAACCCCAGTGTCTCTTTAAAGTAATATTTGGGCTCCTGCTGCTGCTGTCAACTCCTGCCAACTCCAGGGTGTGATTCATCCAATTTTTGGGCTCCTGAAGCCAACCCCAGTCTATATTTGGGCTCCTGCTGCTGCTGCTGCCAACTCCAGGGTGTGAATCATGCAATTTTTGGGCTCCTGAAGCCAACCCCAGTGTCTCTTTAAAGTAATATTTGGGCTCCTGCTGCTGCTGTCAACTCCTGCCAACTCCAGGGTGTGATTCATCCAATTTTTGGGCTCCTGAAGCCAACTCCAGTGTATATTTGGGCTCCTGCTGCTGCCGCCAACTTCTGCCAACTCCAGGGTGTGATTCATCCAATTTTTGGGCTCCTGAAGCCAACTCCAGTGTATATTTGGGCTCCTGCTGCTGCCAACTTCTGCCAACTCCAGGGTGTGATTCATCAAATTTTTGGGCTCCTGCTGCTGCTGCTGCCAACTTCTGCCAACTCCAGGGTGTGATTCATCCAATTTTGGGCTCCTGAAGCCAACTCCAGTGTATATTTGGGCTCCTGCTGCTGCTGCCAACTTCTGCCAACTCCAGGGTGTGATTCATCCAATTTTTGGGCTCCTGAAGCCAACTCCAGTGTATATTTGGGCTCCTGCTGCTGCTGCTGCCAACTTCTGCCAACTCCAGGGTGTGATTCATCCAATTTTTGGGCTCCTGAAGCCAACTCCAGTGTATATTTGGGCTCCTGCTGCTGCCAACTCCAGGGTGTGATTCATCCAATTTTTGGGCTCCTGAGGCCAACCCCAGGGTCTCTTTAATGTAATATTTGGGCTCCTGCTGCTGCTGCTGTCAACTCCTGCCAACTCCAGGGTGTGATTCATCCAATTTTTGGGCTCCTGAAGCCAACCTCAGGGTCTCTTTAAAGTAATATTTGGGCTCCTGCTGCTGCTGCCAACTCCAGGGTGTGATTCATCCAATTTTTGGGCTCCTGAAGCCAACCCCAGGGTCTCTTTAAAGTAATATTTGGGCTCCTGCTGCTGCTGCCAACTCCAGGGTGTGATTCATCCAATGTTTGGGCTCCTTCTGCCCCTCATAGTGATGCCACTTTAACTCTCTGCAATTGTGCCGCTCTGCGATTCTATTAGCGATGCCTCTGATCTGCATGTGATATTTCTTCAAAGTATTATTTAACTAACCCAGCACGCATCCTGTGCGTGTTACAGCAAGGCAGAATGGTTTACAACCCTATTGAGGCTCTAGGAGGCTCAGAAATAGCCGTTTTTAATAGCGATTCATCGCGAATTTATTCGGGTCGAAACGATTTTTGTCGGAAAATTCGGCGAATCAGTCGAATCGAATTTTTCAAAAGTTCGCTCATCTCTATACCTGACCTTAGCCTTTCTTAATAATTTTTTTCAATGAGGTATTGAAGTACTATAACATAACCTGGATGTATGAGAACTTCACATCCAAGATCTTCTGATGTTTTAGAATTGGACAAGCCTGTTACGGAACCCTAGGCACTGATACCCAGGAGGACCCCATACACTGACTTTAAAGCATAACAAACCCGAGCTGTTTGCCAAGCATTAAATATGCATTGCAAATGGCTCTGATTGGACGAGTGCCCGCGCATGCGTTGCAGGACTGGGGAAAGGTGAGTTTGTTTGGGCGATCTAGGGGGCTTCGCAAGGAACAAAACCCGGTGTATTCAAAATTTTTTTGCTTTAAAGTGATACTGTAGGCAATCCCCTCGATTCAAAGAGCAAAAGTTAATTGATTTCGGATCGAGAATCGTAAGTTTGGGTGGGTGTTAGTCATTTTTTCCTGTTTTTTTGGCCATTTCCGACTCGCACGAGCCTACGTACGAATGCGTATATGCTCTTACGATCATCGGAAGTTCGTTCCTAAATTTTAGGATCAAAACGTAAAACTTAGGATCAAATCCTAAAACTTAGGATCAAAACGTAAAACTTAGGATAATCGGATGTGTTTAGGTGTGATTCAGAGAACAGTTTTCCAACCTCTAAATACGTTTTAAAAGAAAGCCACTGCCGACACCTTTTAGCAGTCGGATTGCTGTTCTTGAACAGGTTTTTTGGCTATGTGGAGGAGTCTGCGCGTCTTGAGCTCCAATGAACTGCATGTATCAGCATGGCCGAAGCCATAAATTGTATGGCAATGCATACCTGATTCATGTATGCCTTATAAAAGCATTTTAATGTGGACCTTAATTAGTCCTTTGCATGTAAACCTTTATTTTGCAATATATTTGCGTTAATTAAAGAAACTTATGTCCTTTGTTATTTATTTTTAAATTGATGTACTAGAATAATATTTTTAGATTGCATTTATTGGTGTAGTTGTTTACCTTTGCTTTGTTTAATTATTTAAGCACATCTTTGGTCAGATGCATCACACTTACTGAGGAGAGGAGAGCGGGATAAAGTGCAGGATGTGGGTTACTGCTGTATTTTGCACAGACACAGCAGAGCTGGGGGCACGGAAAGGTCAGAAATCAAAGAATGCAGAGCAACACAGTCACAAGGCCCTTTCTGTTTGCAGGCTGCCCGAGAATACCTGAGCCGCCATCTTGGCTGTTTCTAGACTCATAACATGCAGAAGTTGCTGGGTGTTTTTTTATATTTGAGAGCAATCTGTATGTAGAGGGTGTGGGTAACCGCACCCAAAATTTTAAGTTGTACCATTTGAAGCCAAAATATTAAAATTAAATCCACAAGTAAAAAATGCAAGTTAACTAAAAATTAAACAAAGTAAGATTTACTTATGCAAATGCATTCATTAATGGTTGGTTACTACAAAATGAATGAAATAAAGAAAAATAAAAGACCAAATATTTAGAATGCACTTTAATGAGGTAAGTTTGTAGTGCGCAGCCACAAGATCAGAAGGATTTACGTCCAGACAAAAAAGGAAAAAGGGCAAAACCAATGTTGCAACCTGAGAAATGAAACGGAAAATTCAGGATGGAAACTGACATAGGTCTGATTCCCGAACTGCCATACGAACGGACGTACATTTTAGGATAGAAACGTATTTGCTTATAGAATCACTCGCAAGTTCATACGAACGCACGAGCGTTCGGGAAAAATAGGATGATCGGCACCAAAATCAAAGCTGTTACATGTTTCTTTGAATCGACCCAAATGTTTCTTGTTGCACCACTGTGTGGGGCTAGGTTTAGCACTGTCCTAATTTTTTTTCCCTTTTTAAACTGAAGCAGAAATGGCCGCGGTATTGGGGTTTACAGGTTCAGCCAGTGACCTTTTTCATCCCATCGCCCAATCAGCTTGGCTAGGCGGGACAGAATGTGTAATTTCTCCTCCTAACGTCCCACCTTCTCCTCCTTCCTCAGGGGGGTTATTGTCTGCCCACCTCCCTTCTTCTGCTCTCCCCTGGTCTGTTGGTGGGAGAGAACGCTGTGTCTTGCTCCGCTCAGCTCTCCCCCTGGACTGATGCCAGGAGAAAATGATACAGCCTCTGCCTCCTTCCCCCGCGGTCCTTCTGGGCCCGATTTGTACACCTCAATATCTTGACCATTTCTTCTTCAATTTACAAATAGAAAACTGTTTAGAACATTGTCAAATGTAGCCCAACGCAATGGTGTAACAATGACTTTTGCCTGCAGTAGCACTTTAGGATCAATGTGTGTTACTGAGATTCCTTTCACTTGACAACATAAAAGCAGTGCTCCAAATGATCAGGATTAAGGGCCTGATTTATTAAGCACTTTTGACAGAATATGCCACACCAGTGCAATATGATTTATATTTTTTATGCATGTTTTTGCACTGGTAATGTTTTATCAAATATGTTTCTTGAGGTGCAGAAGCACGTGCCAGTGGTTAAAAACAGATGAAATTTATATTTTGAACCACTCTAATTTGCACTGGTGTGGAATAGTCTGGCAGAAGTGCTTGAAAAATCAGGCCCTAATAGTCAAATAACCAATAGCATATTTAGGCAAAACTTCTAAAAATACTCTTGTTGCATAGTCACCATATTAGCAATACTGCGAAGGCCTGCATCACAGTGGCGCCAACAGTTCTTGTCAGAGCAAAGCATATTTCTTTTTAAAGCATGCTACCCCCTCCTGCTCCTCCTCCTGGAGCTGGACATCATGGAAGATGTATTTATTTGATGTAAGGATAAGGAGGCATAGGATTCTGACACTGGTTTTTAAATTATCTATCTTATACAACTATAGAATCCACTCTGGCAGGCTGATTCATTACTAGCGCCAGGTACCGGCAGATGAGCGTCTGTAGCGAGGCGCTCAGAGCGACCGCTAGTAGTCACTGTGATTGGCTATGGGTTGCTGTTACCAAGCGCCTCAGTCACTGGCTGGCATTGATGAATTTGATGTGTGAGTCGCTATAACACCGGTAGCGACTGGTCAGTGTGAGCGACTGAAACCATAATCATCAAAAAAACAGCCTCACACAGCGCTGGCGCTCAAAATTGTCCGTCCGTTTTTGAACACATATCCACTAGTAACAAAGCGAAAACATATGGAATTACATTGTGTTTACATTGTGACATTAACACTTTAATACCAGACCTGTAATGACAATTCTGCATTAAAATTTAAAAAATCAAAAAAGTTTTCAAAAATGACTTTAAGTAGGCCAGGAGAGCTCACACAATTATTTGATAAAAAGAGAAGAAAAGGATAGTCCATTGAAATGTATTGGAGAGTGACAGGTAGCGACAGGATGCCAGAGCGCCGGCGCTATACACTGTGCCGTCTGTCTGCCGAGTCGCTCACCGGAATCACTTTGATAAATGTGGTATTGCGTACAGCGCCCAACATTCACCGTTCGCTACCTGTCGCTACGAGGCACTACCTGCCGCTATCCCTTGATGAATAAACCCCTTACTCTTCTAACTCTCAATCACACCTTTACTTTTACTATATACCTTATATTTTCAAGCAGGCAAAACCGTTTTGGCCCCTCACTGCTGTCTAAAAGTCTCCAGGTTCAGCCACTTGCCTACCCCTGGGGCATCCAGACTGGGATTTGAGAGTTAATTATCAACTATTTGTTGACTGCAGGAAACAAATCAGGCACTACTGAAGAACCACTAAAGGAGGCCCAAGTGAGGGGGACCAAGAAGTTGGTATTTGTTGGAGCTGACCAGCAGGCCACAGACCAGATGAAACTTGCACTCTCTTTTCGTCTTAAAGTGGTCCAAAACCTATACTGGGTTTTGGTCCTTGTCCCCGGGGCACCTCAAACAGGGATGCTCCACTGTGTGAAACCCCCACCCCAGGTCGCCCAATCGGACTTACCCTTCCTTGGCCCTACGGCACATAGGCAGCCTCTGACCAGTCAGATTCGCTCCCGCCCCTTGGTCTAAGAGTTAATCTAAGGCAAGCTGATCTGAGAGCGCTGGCAACCGCATCACCCTCTACCCTCTAGCAGTGAGCATGCCTGCGCCAGCTACTCACTAAACACCTGGCACGGGCACACGCCCTGCTAAAGGGATAGCAGGAATGCTGCCGTGTGCCGTTGGACCAGGAAGGAAGGTGAATTTCTGGGAGATCTGGGGGGTTTCACACAATGGGGCATCCTGATTCTGTTTCAATCTTTTTATTGTTATTTTTTGGTATATAGGTTGTCAGTATGACATATTGTACTTTTACAAATAAAAAAGAATACAGAATACAAGTTGTCATTCTTAATCCACTGTCTCATACATGTATATCATTTTCAATGAATTGCTAAGGCACATTTAAGGTATTATAAGGCATCCAAGGCTAAGTTGAGCATCAACCTAAAAGGGCTAAAATTTTCTGCCTAATAACAAATAGTTATCATTTTTCAATCTGACGGACAGGTGGGTGATCTCTACACCGCCATCCCCATAGCCACGAAGGGGGGGGGGGGCGAGGGGACCCGAAGGATCCGAGCTCAGGGGATTGGTAAAAGTGGGAAGGGGGAGGGAGTGGAAAGACTGGGGAAGGGATAGAGAGAGAAAGCAAAAAAAAAAAAAAGGGGGGGTTCACAAGCCACTTTTCACTGAAACAAGCTCTCTTTCAGTTCTGGGAACGAGTATTCTATCCAAGGGCTCCAGGTCTTTATGAATTTCTCATGGGAATCTCTCAGAATGCTAGTCAGTTTTTCATTGATAAAGATGCCATTCAGCCTCTCTTTGACTATTTGGGATGGAACATTGCCTTTTTTCCATGAGCTTGCAATAGCTAGTTTCGCCACTAGCATGACTTGGGTCAGCAAAGCATATTGGAATTTAGGGATGCTGTCTGGTCTCACGTGTAGCAAGGCAACCCAGGGGTCTCTTTGCAAATTGGTATGCAGAAGAGTATATAGCAGGCCAAAGACCTGAGACCAAAACCTTCTGAACTTCGGACACTCTCACCAAATGTGGAGGACCGTCCCATCTGTAGGACAGCCTCGGAAGCAGGTTGCCGGACACCACGGGACTGCTTTTGCAACGCGTGATGGCACCAGGTACCATATCGTGAGCATCTTATATGCCGCTTCTAGCGTGGTAATATTTATAGAACATTTATTAATCCCTGCCCAGATATCCATCCAACCCTTCCTATCTAGAACTAAGTTCAGATCTGTTTCCCATCTGATCATATATCCATGCTTCAAACCAGGTGGTAGCGCTATGAGGAGGGTGTAGATCATAGAGACGAGGCCTGACGTCGGCACCCCCCGAAGGCATACTTTCTCAAAGGTCGTCTTGTCCACCCCAGGGGTTTTGTTTTTCAGTAAGGGAGTCAGCCAGTGACGGATTTGAAGATATCTGAAGCATTCAGCAGATGGTGTATTCTCTTTTGACGTTTGGGGCGGGCCAGGCAACTAATTCCTCCCCATCTATCAGATGGTGCACTTTACTAATGCCTGCTCTTTTCCACCATGTAAATGCCTCTGGGCTCCCCATCCCTGGGGGGAACCAGGGATTTCTGAACAATCGCAATGCCGGGAGGTGTGGTGAAATCAGCTTCCCCGAGTATTTTACCCCATCCCACGTGCGGAGGGAGTGGGTCAAGATTGGGCATGTGATATGGGGTCTATACTGCGGTGGAGTTTCTACTTCAAGATGCAAGCTATGCAGCTGCGCAATCTGCGTGGCTAAATAGTATCTATTCACACATGGTACCCCCAACCCACCTTCCTTCCTGTGCCTAAACATAGTAGTCTTGGCTACCCTCGGCCTGGTGCTTCCCCAATTAAATCTCATGATACTACTTTGCATGCTTTTGATTTGGTGCGAGGGGATGTGCACAGGGAGCATCCTAAAATGTGGGGCATCCTAATTCTGGATGCCCCAGGGGAGGGAATATAGCGACTCTGAAATCTTATATATTCCGGGGCCACCAGGGTGTGGGTTTTGGTCCATTTCAAGGATTTACTTGAATCTATGGAAAAAAACAAACAATGCATTTCCAGAGTAAAAACAAATCCCCCTTAAATAATCAGTTTAACCAGTTTATGTACATATGTATATACAGAGTTTCTCTGTCACCATGCCTAACCGTATGAAAAAACAGCATATATATATATATATATATATATATATATATAGCTCCAATGCATAGTGAATAGCTTATTTTTCAAGTGATGCTCCACTCCAAAAGTAATTTGCATTAAAGTACCAGTCGGTTCCAATAGGGGGCTACCTTCTGCTCTATGCAACAAAACTGTCATCCTGAGTCCTGCTAGTGACAGAGTCACTTTATTGGGTAACCCAGCATTACTCCAAAACAAAGATGCATGACCTGTGGCCCAAGTGCGACATGCGGCCTGCAGTGTCCTCAGTTGCGGCCCCTAGCACCCCACCCCTATATTTCATAATATTTGTAAGGCTGAGGTTGTCTTGCCTGCAGTGCACACGGCTGGCCACTAGAGACAGTGTAAAGCTAATTCCTGAAAAAGGGCCCACCTCAGCTCTTCCTCTGTTCCCCTCACCTCTATTTCTACTTACCTCTTCCTGCATCACCCCTGCCCATATTAAATCTGTTTACTTCTTGTTACCTTTCCCCACTTCATCTCTGCTTAGCTTTTCACATCTCACTTCACCTCGGCTGACCCCACACTTGCCTACCTCTGTCCACCTCACCCATGCTTGCGTAATTTCTCCTAACCTCTGCCTGCTTCACTTTCACTCTTACTCTTTTTGCCCACATCAACTTTTTCTAACTCATTCCTGCCCAACTCATCTCACCTCATCTGGCTCACCTCTCCTAACCTCTGCTGACATCCTCCCACCTCACCCATCTCACATCTGACTACCTCTACCCACCTCTGCTCACCTCTTTCTGCTTCACCTCTTACCACTTCTGCTCACCTCAGCTTTTCCTACTTTACACCTTAGATATAATGCTTTAAGCTTGCAGCTTTAATGTAGTAAACTGTGTTTTCTCTGCTTCCATTTTATTGTGGCCCCTTGAAGTGAAATATTAAGACAATGCAACCCCTGGATCAAAAAAGGTTGCTCACCCCTGCTCTAAAATATGTTAGGTGGCTAAAAGGGACAACTACATAAGAATGTTGGAGTCAGATGCATCTGAATCATAACAGGAGCATTAATGGACAGCATAGTAGACACACATTTTAAAATTTTCAGGAGAATTGGACATAGGTACAGATTAAGTTATATAAAATATTGAGGGCCAAGCTAGATATTCATAGCTTCTGTCAACATGTAGCTTCACCAATATGATAATCTGATTTATCCCCATTTTGACTCTGTTCCTATTGTACATTAACTTTCGGCCAAGGCACTCTGTGCGGCAGAAATATTGTCCTCAACGGGGCTACTGAGAGCCTGAGAAACTAACCATGGATCTGATCCTTCCATTTCGCATTCACAATAAAAATAACTTTTTCTGAAGATCGGATTTAGCAGATGTTTGCCCTAGTTGTTACGTGTTAGAATGATTAAACTAGCAATGTGCCCGCGATGGTAACATGCTGAAATCATTTATATAGCACTCATGGTACTATGACCTAAATATTGATGCCTTCTCTCTGTAGTATGAAATTTATGTTTAATCTCTGAGGGTCAAAATTTCATTTCTCATAAATTACTGGGGAACCTCTTATTAGCTATTCCCACCCAGCTGTGATGTGACAGATTGGATAATATTTCAACTCCTTTAACATGCCATAATGCTACTAAATACATCCCCAGTTACAAGGCTGATTTCAGCAGAAGCACGTTGTCTGCAATGGCTGTCATGTACAGTAAGTAATGCAAGTCCAGCTGCACATCTGTCCCTGTGATATGTCAGCGAGGTAAAGAAAAAGAGCTGAGCAAATCAGACTCTTTATGAGCTATCTCAACCAGTCCTAATTAAATTGCACATGTCCTTGTAAATATGGAGGCTTAATACAAGATGGTGCTTAATGTATTCTGATTATTAAAATAATTCTGCCATCATATATTACAAAGTAATAAAATAAGATGGCAGTGTACTAGAAAACACAAGAGCGCAGCAAACATTAACCATTCGTATATGAAGCATTTCAACTACAGAGCTTATAGCAGATCTTGAAGGGCTTTACTGCCTATAAAACTCCCCGTTCATACCTCCCATCTGCTAATCAGGATTTGGCATTAAATAAAGCAAAAAGAATATTACCAGGTCAGTGTGATCAGCCTTTTCCCCCTTGGGAAGTTTTGTCAAGGTTGTTGTGAGGACTGACATTGATGGGGCCTTGAACTGGGAATGTGCGCTGTTATCATGCCAGGGCTCCTGCTTTACCTCTTGCACTGATCTGCTGTCTTGTGTGTTCGGTTTCTGTGTACATCTGCTCTCTCCTGTGTTGTCTGGTTGGTGTTCTCTGCCGGTGACTCCAACTCTCCAGTTTCTGGTCTGAACCCAACTTCCAAGTCTGCCCTTACACATCTTGGTTTCTCAGAGACATTTAGTCGAGACCCAAACTATGGCCACTAGGGAAGAATTGGCTGAGAGCCACCTTCATGTCCCACCTATTCCAAAACCAGGATATAACCGTTCCTCTTTGAGTGCCCATCGATCAAATTTGGATGGGCCTCACAATTGTATTCTTAGCTCCAGTGCCCCTTTTATTGCTATGTTACCTTAACAGCCAATGTTAAATATCTGTGAAGATTCTCATTCATTTAGGTCATGGTAAATCTGTAAAAATAAACCAAGGCAACTGGACATGCTGTGTTATTTTCTTGAAGACGTTACCAGACTGTGTTTCTCAATATCGAGTGACTTAGGATTCAGATCCTGGTGAGAAAACTCACTCCTTTTTTTAGGAGAGAAAATTGCCATTCACTTTCATTGTCTACCTTGGGGCTGATTCAGAACCAGGTGAAAATTTACACCAGGTAGACAATAAAAGGGAATGAAAGCTTTCTCACCAGGTTCTGAATTGACCCCTTAGTTGTTATTTTCATGAATCAGAACAAAGTGACTTAATGAAGAAGTGGATCTGACTTCTCCATTACCTATAATTCAAAAAGATCTGTCTCTCTCTTTGCCCTTTAATGCCAAAGCCACACAGCCCTGCTTTACACTAAAGCCTTTTTACATGCTTGTCAGTTACACACTGGGGCTTTTCAGAATTGCCTTTGGCAAATGTGCACAATTGCTCAGCACATTTCTTTATACTGTACGATGCAAGGAAGCTCTTCAACATGGGCCTAAGGGATTAATCTGAGCTGCAATTTATTTTCAGGTCTCTCCAGGAGAGAATTGTTGTCAGTTTGTTTTATCCCTGTCTTCTCAAATAAGATTTCTGTGTTGTCTTTGTTGATGTGACAGAGATGCTTCTCAAGTAATATCTACTTTCACATGACTTAAATTACTCTGATCCCAAACAGAGAGCTGTGTTTAATGGGCAATGATGCAGTGAATTATGTCTACATACTTAAAACGCTCTGCAGTATCATTTGCAATTACATAAATATACATATGTCTGTATTACTACATTACCGTTTTTTTTTTAGCAAGGCCTGCAGATCTGATATAATATATATATATATATATATATATATATATATATATATATATATATATATATTGCATGTCATACTTATAGAGTGATATAAGTAATAATAAACTTTAAAATCTTAAAGTATATATAGAATTATACAGCTGGTAAAATCTGAAAGCTTGCGTGCATGATAGACAGATCAGAAGAAGGGTGGATTAGGCCCTCTTAAGCGTCTGGCAAGAACTTAAGGCTCACTCCCGAGGGCTGGGGATTCACCTTGTAAGTGAAGCCAGATTTCTCATGTCCCAGTTTGTCTAATCCACCCTGACCTTCTGGAAGCCGCTAAGGAACCTGGTCTTGATTTCTTTGGATAATAAGAAAACAGAAATATTCTATGTTAGCTCATTGTATCTCAGTAGGTGAAATAGTTCTGGTAACATTTATAGGCTGCCAAAAAGCTACAGGTCTAGGTAGAGTCGCTCTCAATTTGGTTAATAAGCTAGCCACCTTGCCGCAGTCCCCACCCCTTGAGCTTGTATTGTGGTCCTTTGGACCCCTTACCAGTAAAGTAAAATTAAAAAACATTCTGCCGTGCAACCATTATTTTAATACATTTAAATTACCTATACTCACCTCCTGTGGCTTCTTTCCTGTCCAGAAGACATCCTCCCATGGGGTCCAATGCCCAGCTTCAGTGGAGTCTTTAACAGCTGCCCTGGAAGCATCTGTCGTTTAGGGGACAGAAGTCTCCTGTTCTTTTACCCTGGAAACGGGCCTTAGGGTCCCTTGGACCCCTAACCGGTTCCAAAAAAATAAAAAATACAGTTTTAAAATAAAAAAACTCACCTTCGCCATATACTTCTTAATTGGCTGGGGAATCTCCCGCGCGGTCCCTCCCCTTCAGTGATGTCATTAGTCACATGGGGGATTCCACTAATGCTCCCCCTCTGTTGTATAAAAGGTTCCTTTCAAGGCGGGCCTGGCACTAGCTTGGTGGGGGTGGGAGGGTTTTCACCTTCACTACAGATGCTGGCAAATTGGCTGCAATTGTCACCTGGAGAGAGGTCAGCACCCACCATAGGACAGATTTTTTTTACTTTTTGTGAACTGACAAGGGTTCACTGTATCCAGGGTTTGGGAGATCCATAGGCCAGATACTGGGGACTTTCTGGCCAGAGGGCTTACGGACCAAATAGACCCCACTCCAGCTCAAACCTAGTCATCATTACGGCCTAGACAAGTGCTATTATTACTGCCTAGACAAGTCCTTTAAACAGCAAGTCTCACATCATAAAATGTAAGTAAATGTAATGAAATATAATTACATCACTAAATGTAGGCATATATAATTAAATATAATTCAACAGTAATATTACAACAAAGTCAATGCAGCATTTATGAGAGTAGTTAGCTATATACTGTGATATTATTACACAATTCAGTAAACACACATTTCTGCTATACCAAGATTAAATTATTGACACAAACAGATACAGAGATGGGTAATTGCAAATACTAATATTAGTCAAAAAGAATGTTCAATGTAGTGAATTAACAGCATGCAATTCAGTAAAACACAAATTAGAACAGAAGATTATTTACAACAATCCCAAGAGCACCAAATGCTGAAATCTAGGACACTGTCTATCTTGTAAAGTATTTTTAGATAGAATCATACAAAGCCAGTCCATAAATTGATTTCTGAAGTTTTCATAAGCCTGTTACATTCTATCTACAGTCTATATTCTTATATATTCTATATTCGTATATATCAATAATATACAAGTTTTATTACAGAAACCATCACTTTCATTTCTATAAACTTGTATGCTCATAAAAGAAAAATGTGGGTTTCTTAAATATAAATTACACTACTACCTTGCATACTCCCATGCCACTGATCTGCTTACATGTACTCTACTGCCCCTCTGTATTTAAAGGGACAGTCTGATAATTGCAGTAATAGCAAGGGGCTCACCTGAAGCCTGTCCCATGAGCTGCTCCTCCATTTCCTGCAGCGCACTGTAGATAGAGCGATGAGGGACACAGGTCTTGCAACTACATTTGGAGCATGGTCAAAGAGCAATTAAACTGAAAGGAAAGGCAAACTTGTTACAGCATCTAAAACATGCTACAGATCAGGGAGGACACATGAAACAGGCTTCAGATGGGCTCCTTTCTGTGTATTATTGCCATTGCCCAGAGGTTTTACCCAGCGCCACTTACCTGATCTATCTTAATAACTTATTAATACATTATCAGCCTATTATTATGAACCCAAGGGGCCACTGACCTTGCTAGCTATTGGTTTACTGGCTTCCTTACTTGTACAAGTTATTTGTACGTGAAACTGTTATTAAAGTAGAGCTCTAAATTTCATTGGCTGCCCACCTCTGTCTGGAGTCTGTTAATTTATATAATTGGCACGTCAAGGTTGTGTGGCCTATTGATATATAAGGCATGGTTATTTCACACTCAACTTCATCTGGTCAGAATTGTCTGTGCTAAGCAAATATACGCATACAGAGACACACCTACACACACACACACACACACACACACACACACACACACACACACACACACACTTTGTAAATTGATCTATATGCATCTATAGGGAGTTCCCGGACAACTGCAGGATAAAAAGTCCCCATCCTGCACGTAATGTGGATCTATAATGGGAAATTGCTATAGATCACTTGTAGATCACTTGTAAATCCCCCATCACAGGGCATCCCCCTCGGTTTGAGAGCCATAGACAGACATAATTACTCATCTGGTCAGAGCTTCTGCACAACCCTCATGCTGCTATCATGTTTTATGTACTGCCAGCAGCCAATGGGGTTTTTCAGGGTTGTGTGCACAGGAATGGCACTATGCATGCTGTGTGCATGTTTACTCGGCGAACCAATTTGTCATCAGTGGAGAAGGGGACACAAAGGATGCTATTGCTAATTCCATTTAACTTTTATATACTATCAAAGAGTAATTCCATGATAAGATGATATCAGTGGAACTAATCAACTCAACTAACCAGGTGTTTGGTATAAAATGGCCATTTGGGTTGTAGGCCTGCTTTGATCGCTAAATATGTATCTCTTCTGCACAGATGTTCACCTTTCTCAAACATCAAGGCAAATTTATCATAAAGTTTAACTTTTAACTGTCCCTTTCTTTACTCACGTAGTTTCATATGCCGATTTGTGAAAGTTCTTTCTGTTTGTACTGAGGATAGAACTGAACATTAGTGGAATGCAATCCTAGTGTCCTTGTCTGTTTCTTTCTCTTGTCACATAGTGTGTAACTATCATGTGCCACTGTGTCACCTCCCACCCAGTCTTACTTGCTTTTTGCCTTCCCCCTTGAGCCTTTTGTCTCTTCCCTGCTCTATAAGGATGTCTTCTACCTCCATCACCATGTTATTGCATTGATTATGATTGTATGTTCTGCTCTTTTTCTGCAATTTATGTCTATGAATCCAACACATATCATTCTTCTTTGATCTTTTGATCTCATGAACCTGTTTGTCCGGGCATCTGATACATGTTTGGACCTGTGGACGCTTGAGCCTGTTTCTGTGTTTGGACTTCTGGCCTGTCACGATGGTTCACTCACCTTGGCCCAGTGACCTGACCGTTGCCCGGCATCTGCGAATATGTACACATGTTTATGCAAAGTCTTTATGCCCTCCAGCAGCACTACAGGCAGTGCAAACAATTGTAGGCCTGTTTAAATTAGCAAATGAGCCCCAATGTTGCTTATGGGCTCAGCCCATAATCAAGTGTGGGCTTATCAGCCCTGGTATTGTTGCCTAAACAGTAAGCCCAAGGTTGCCCCAGCCAATCCCTGCACACCTTCACCTATAAAGGGGCCCCAGCCCCTGTCATTGGTGCCCGTGATAGCTAGTGCTTTGAGTGTTGCTTTGTTCCTCCTGCTAATTGTGTTTGACCCGGATTGATCTTGACCTCGCCACCTCTGAATGCCCCGTTGCTGACATCAGAATCCTTAACTTTGCTTCTCCCTGCTCCCTTCAGTACCTCGATCCATCTTTGGTTCTAACCTTTGGCCTTCCCTCTGACTTTGCCTCAGGTCACCCCTTCTGCTTTGACATCTGGGGGACTGGCATCCTGTGTATGACCCTTGCTTCTTCTAACCTCCCGTTAACTCCAGTTTATTCTCACAAATCTGCAGGTCCAGCCCTCAATAGCATAGCACAGAAAAAAAAAATGAGGGGCTGAACTTCCCCCAAACTAATCAAAAGAACATTTCTAATACATAATTTGCTTAGAAAAGACTACCAACACATACAGAGAGAGACAATAGAAAGCTAGAAGAAAACTAGGAACATCCAATCATGTGCATGGAATTTTCTGTTTCTCTACACACAATAAGACATTTCAGATCAACACTTCACATTATTTTCCAAGGTCTTATTACAAAAGAGAAACATTACTGAATAGATTTTTATAAACAACAATGTTTAAAATTTATTTTCATGAAATTTAAACTATTTTGACAAGGCACACTATAAAATTGTGTCCCAAAACTTGAGCTTTCTTTTCTGCTTAATTGGTAGATACATTCAATGAAACTGATGGTCCTTAAAGTAATAAGGCTGTGCTTATCAAATGATGAAACCTGCTGCATTTATATAAATCATATATTTCATAAGGAACCCAAAATTAAATGTGATTCTGCTGTCGAGTAGCTTACAAACTCTTTATGGTAACTTAGGAAATTGCATTTCTAGTGTTATTATGTGATAGCCAGTTGGTTATTTTTAAACCATATATTAGGATAAGACACTCACGAAAAACCTGCCCACTGCAGTAGCAGTGACACTTTATACATGAGGTGTACACAACTGCACAATGTATGCTTGAGAAGCTGCAATTCTATATCTAGCACAGAAACAACTGTAATTAATCACTGTAGGTTTACTAAATGATCTAGCACAGGGGTTCTCAACCAGCGGTGTTCATACCACTGGTAGCACACAGGATACTACCTACCTACCTGTACCCCAACCTGATATGACAACCATACTTTGCACAAGCCTTTTTTGCTCAATAAATCCAAGAATGCTCTAAAGGGTGCTGACAGTTCATGGGCATTATTATGAACATTAATTGCCAATCTGAGGTATGTACCACCAAGGTAATATTTAAAGTAATAAAAAATTGGAAAATGGTACTTGATTAAAAAAGGTTGGGAACCCTTGCTCTAGCACTGGGGTGCTCAATCTTTTGATGAGCATGAGCCACTTAAATAATTTGGAACCCCATTGTGAGCCCCAATGAATAGATTCAGCATTTATTTTAATTTGGAAAAGCATAAACAAGATTTTCTACATCAGGATACCCACTGTCTCCGCAAACTCCACTTATATGTCCTTCCACCACTCCCCTATATTCATATGCAACATTTCCCACATGCTGGCAACAGCCAATTGGCTTACCTCTCTAAATATATGAGTCCGTTTATATATTCCTCCCCCATCAGTCCTACACCTTAACCCAGTATTCATCCCATCTAAACTCCCACCAATGTTAAGAATACAATCATTATAGGAAAACTATTTGACCAAAGTAATCTGCTAAAAATTCCATCCAGTGGTGGTGGTGTACAATCAATGTTACCATGTTATTCCAAGTCACCGTTGTTACATCTCATTGCCAATTCGCCCCTCCTATCGCACACTCCTATACTGCTCCAACCTTATTGCACCCCTATTTTACCAATTTTACATGTCAGTTCTATTTACCCCTCCTACTTCCCCCCACAGCAGGTCAGGGGCCACCTCAGATGGCTACAAGGACCACACCTGAGTGTCATATTAAAGGGACAGTCAAGACAACAGTAATTATAAGGCAGCAAGCAGCTGTCTCATGTGCCTCTCATCCATTTCCTGCAAAGCCAGGTAAAAGTCATAGCAGGGCTCCATAGTTTGCCCTCCTTTCATTTCCATTTCTCCATTTCGCAAAAAAGGTGTCAAACATCTTGTCCACTGGTCCAGCTTGTCCACTTGGAGTTCTTAGCACAAGAAAGAATGTCCAGCCACAGTGGTTTCCGCAGTTGGCTCTGACCAGAACAGAGCATGCACATGACATATAAATCTGTGAAATGCCACACCCTTCCCAGTTGAACCATACCAAGAAATGGAAGCAAAGCCAGTGACTTTACTTAGAATACATATGTGTATTATGTATAATCAGATTTTTTTTAATTGCTTATTTTAAATAGTTTCAATTGGATATAAGGGGGGAGAAAGTTATTTTCTGTCTGAAAAAAAGGCGTTAGAAGGTTTAGAAAATAGTAAAAGGTATACTGAAGGAATACTACTGTTAAAAGGTCCTGAAAAAATATTACACTGTTGGCCAGGAAATATTTTAAATACAATTTAAGACAGAAAAAAACTTTTTTAGTTCTCTAGAATGACATAGATAAAGGTACATTGCCATAAGAGGCTAGTATAGATGGGGATGGTGCTGAAATTTAGTCACTGGCTCTGCCCTGGGTCTGAGTCTGACAGGTTGTGATGCTCTTTACCATGCCCAAATAAAAACAAAAAAAATATATATAGGTAATATACACATAATACACAGTGCCTAGCCAAAAAAGGTTGACACCGAAATTTAACTAAGCAGATAGGTAAGAGCCCCCCTTTGGATAATTACTATGGGTGAAGAAGAAAACATCTAAGAATGCTGCTAAAACTGCTAACATTGAGTTATGAACCCTTCAAAGCATTAAAGAAAAAAGTGAAATGTAAAGAGTGAATGAACAGTGGGGAAACATCATATCTCAGGAAGGAATGTGATAGTAAAAGAAACCTGAATAATCCTGAACTGTATAAATCAGGGATATGTTTAATAATGAAAGTAAGAGGATTTCCACATGCTCAATGTGAAGGGAACCCAAGGGATTGGCACTTGTCAGTGAGGCTAACTGGCAAAAACTGCTTCAGTTTGCTAGGGTGCATAAAGATTGGAGCAATGGAAGAAGGTCATGTGGTCTGATGTGGTCCACATTTAATCCCAAAAGAAAAAGGTGGGTCTAAAATGTGTTCACCTGTTTAGTGACCACACCCCAAAAGTCCAGATTTACCCTGTTCCAGAATTATGGGGCATCGGGGTAAGTAGAGAGGCGGCTGAAGTGATGCAACCCATCATGCCTAATGCAAGCTACTATACATGCCTGTGGAGAAAGTTCTATGAACTGAGGTTGCTGCAGTTGTTCAGGTCTAGGTTCAGCGACGTTATGTGTCCAAAGAAGGAAGTCAGCAGACTTCGTTTTTTTAATCAATCGATTTTTTTTCTTCCCTGATGGCACAGGCTTTATCCAAGAGGACAATACCAGGATTCACCAGCCTCAAATTGTGAAAGAATGGTTCAGGGGAGATAAGACATCATTTTTATGCATGGATTGGGCACCACAGAGTTCAGACCTGGACCCAATGGAGAATCTTTGGGATGTGCTGGAGAAGACTTTGGTCCTAATCTCCCATCATCAGTACAAGATCTTGCAACTCTAATGCAAGTCTGGACAAATATAAATGTTGTGACATCGCAGAAGCTTGACGGAATGATGCCACAGTGCCTCGGTCCAACGAAATATAAAGGTGTGTGACATTTCTTGGCCAGACAATGTACTTTGCATACTAAAGTAAATACAGAAAACCATTTAAGACATTATATTTGGATAATTAGGAACACTGTCAGTTCTGAGTAACACTTGATTACTATTAGAGTTATTTCAGCAGTATTAGTTCTTGTCAAGGGCATAACCAGACAGATTGACTATGCTTACCTGCTCACAAAAAGCAACAAATGTCAAGATCTTACAGTTCTAATACAAGTGAGTGACATATTTCTATTGCTGTGCAAGGAGGTCTGTTTTTTAGTTATGTCATTTTAACTGTATGTATTGTAAAAAGGTTTGCTGTAAATGTAGAATGCTGGGATGGTTGTCAAGGTCTCAACATCCCTAGGGAAAAGGCACTATACACAGTCTGATAAAAATAATAGTTATCCAATTGCATAATTATATGCTGCCATGTGTTGAGTTTTGAAAAAATGCAATACATGCCTTTCATTATACAGGGTAAGCAGCTGAAATTGCAGTTCTCTATTCCTCTTACCCTTGTGAAATTAACTAACTTCGGCATCTTGCCATCCCAGCAGATGGGTAGGAGTAGAGAGAGCCAACAGACCACATCCATGCCTCATCAAGTACACTTGTTAAAATCAGGATTCTCAGCCAAGATCATGTAAATGCCTATTCATCTATTGCTTAGTGACCAAAGAGACAGCCCAAAAAAAGCCAGTTGATCAATTAGACTGTAACGACACAACTCTGATATCTTTTTGTGAATTAATTGTGTGTTAGAGCATGAGTTGCAAATTCAGCTGGAAGCCTACTTATAAATGCAATATCATAACTAGTAGGATACAAAATATATTCTATCCTTGTTCAGCAAACTAAACGACTGTTGTAAAGTGCATAAAAAAATATACTTTTCTCATCAAAATGTATCATTCTACATTTATGTGATACTTACATAAACGCATTTAGTTAAGGGACAGGCCTGAGTTAAAAATACTGTAGTACTGGTTCCTATTGTGAGGATTCTAATATGGAATACCTTAAAAATTCAAAAGACAAATTTTAATGCCTGTTGTCATGGCAACATCACTCATCACTTAGAGAGGGCCCACTGTCTGTACATTAACAGTGTAAATACTGTTGCCAAACCTCTCCTTGAAGTTGCGAATTAGGATTAATATTTCTTTTGGCCATTGCCATAGTGATTCAAGTGCACAATGATCCCAAATTAAGTAACCTGAGGGTTCGGGGATACAGGACCTTTGTTATGTATGTATGCATGTTAATACATAGGACCCGAACATGTAAAACCAGGGATTATTGTTTTATGTATTATGTTCATGTGAACAGTGGTTGGAGTTCAGTGGTTGGAGTTCACAGGAGAAAATTACTACTTCTTAAAAGAAATCTGTTGCCAGGGTGTTTCAGGATGAGAAGTTACAGGATTCAGTTAATGTGGCACTCCTATTGGAGTTTATAGACTGTTCTGACTATTTTCATAAAAGTAGCAATTTATATGGTGGGCTGCTGTTTATTTTCTGTTTATCAAAATTCCTATCTTTCCAAAACCAAAAAGAAAACTTGTTTACTTTCTAAACTACCTATGGTCAACAGTGGTGTCTCCAAATGGTCAATCAATGAGGCTCATGCTACAGTAATTATTTGATTCAGTAACTTTAACTCTGAGTGCTCATTTGGGTGTGAGCTGAAACGTACATCTATTTGAGCTTTTTAACGTTAACACACAAAAACTTGCAATAACAAATTGTCTTAATTGTCCCCCAAAAATCCAAGGCACCTACAATGAGGACGTTTTACAAGCAAGCTGCATAATTTTTCCAGTGAGATAAAAATATTTTTGGGGAAAAAACAGCACCCAGTGGAGTATGCATAGAAAGTTGGTTAATTCTTTAGCATACCCTGTAAGGGTGCTTTTCTTTCCAAACTTTCAAAAAATATCTTTACCTCATTGAAAACTATTTTTGTCACATTTCCTTTGCCTCTGAACACAGGAGGATGTCAGCATTGGTGTTGGGGTGGTAACCCTTAGTACATGGAACGTCTGTTGTTTCTATAAAAAAAACTGTAAATTTCAGTTCATATCCAGAGTGAAACTTGATTCACCAAATAATTTGCATCACCCCAATTATGGCTTTGATTGTCCTGAATAATATGAAAATATATTGACATTGGTCTTCCACATTTTTCCACCACCACAATCACCACCAAAAAAAGTCTCCACCATATTTAATGATCACAATCAGGTTCTGTGATGTGTTTGATTAAATAGAATTAATGTGGCAATTATTTTAATGGGAAGCACTAAAACCACATATGAACAACCAAAAATATTGACGGGGAGGCCGATTCATTAATAGCGCCAGGTAGCGACAGATGAGCGACAGTAGCGGCATTTTCAGAGCACCCGCTAGTAGTCGCTGTGCTTGGCCGTTGTTCTGTAGTTGACAGCGACTCAGTCGGTGTGCGGTAATGTTGAATATTGGGCGAGGAGTCGCTATTTGACAGGTTCCGCGCTGTATGGGACAGCGAATGGCCATAGCGAACGGCTCCCAGCATATTCATTAACAAATCACGCTCAAAAAATTCTCGCGCAGTGAAATGCATGTTTAAACCCCAGAACGCTGGCGGCGATGGGTTAAAAGTAGTTTTTTAACCCCCAAACAACCATATTTTTGGATAAAAAAAAAACAAGTTTTTCAAAACATTTTGTAATATGAATACATTATCAGACCTGTAATATCAATTCTGCACAAATTATTTTTTTTTTTTTTTACCTTAAAAAAAAATATCTAACATTGCAGAAGTGGTCACAGAATTTTTGACATTTAAAAAAAAAAAAAAAAAAAAAATTAATAGCAATTAATTAAGAATATTTAAAGATTGCTCCAGGTAGCGAGAGGTCATACCTGTCGCTGTTCAAGGTCGCTCGCTGGCGCTGTGGGGTGAGGCTGGAATAATGATGAATGATTCGCTATCTGGAGCTCTGTAAGTCGCTAAGCAGGATCGGCTTGATAAATGTGTGATTGCGGAGGGGAGCCGGCGTTCTCGTGGCGGTGACCGTCATTACCGTTCGCTCACCATTCGCTACCTGACGCTATCCCTTGTTAAATAAGGGCCATAGTGTATCATGAGAGTAAAAAATCTATAGCTTTGTTTTGTATAATTTCTAGCTTGAATTAATATAAAGGGAAAGACATTTCTATTTCCTTTTTACCAATTTTTCATGCTCATCCTATTAAAATGTTGCATGATCCTTTAGCCTTTTCCAATAAAAGGAAATCTTTCGTTAATGAACACAGCTGTTTAAATATGTTCTTGCCCAGCAGCTATGGAGAAAATTAATTGTTTAAGTTGTTAGAAGGAATGGGTTCAAAATTCAATTCATTTGTAGGAGGCTGAATATTGCAGTGCAACATTTTTGCACTGCTGACTCCTGAGGTACGTGTGTTGTCTGCAATGCTTTTTTTTAACGATGTGCATTGGGGCAGAGAAGCTTTCCGATCTTTACCGAATAGTGGTTCTCTGTATTTTGTACCGCAACGAGGTTTTCTGTATTTTGTTAATTAGAACAATGCACTATTTGCTCAAGAGGGTTCTTTAATTTCAGAACACAAGCAGGTAAAGAGAATTGAAATTACAAGGAAAGAAAAATGGGTAAATAACCGAGGGGTTGTTAATTAAAGTATAGAGAGCTCTTAGTCTCTTTTAGGAACTTCTCAACATGTTATTGAAGTCCCTATAGAGAGTTACAATATATTAATAGTGGAAAACATAATTGTAAACAACTGCGCCTCACCTAGAGAATTTCTCCATCTCAAAACTCAAATAAGTGGTGATTGTGTGTTGAATTCGAGAGCTCTCCAAGATCATTCTTCAGATGGAGTGAAGAGCTCCCTTACACATGGTGGGAAGTTTCAGATTACAGGGGCTTTAATTACAGGAAACATCAAGCATCAAGTATTTGATGTTAAATGCATCAGCCATTTTTTGTAGATAATCAGAATAACATAACAATGCATGTCTGTCTCTGACCCTTGCAATCTTAAAATATCCTACATGTCCTATGGTCGGGTCTTCAGTGTGTTGTGGGAAAGGCCAGTGAATTTTCATAGAATATCTATATATATATATATATATATATATATATATATATATATATATAGCACCTAGATATACATTTATGTCTACTTTCAGAACTGATGCACCTGTTTTCTGTACTCTTAGGCCCTTATTTATGAAGGAATAGCGACAGGTAGCGACTGGTGAGCGGCCGGTAATGACGGGCCCCGCCACGAGAAAGCCGCTCCCCACCACAATCACACATTTATCAAGCCAATCCTGCTTAGCGACTGAGATAGCGCCATATAGCCACTCATTCATAATTATTCCAGCCTCAGCCCACAGCGCCAGCGTCCGACCTTGAACAGCAACAGGTATGACCTCTCACTACCTGGCGCGCTCCAATGCATTTCAATGGAACAATCTTTAAATATTAATAATTAATTGTTATTAATGTTTTTTGTGAAAATTTCTGTGACTACTTCTGCCATTTTAGATAATTTTTTTAAGGGAAAAAAAAAAATTGTACAGAATTGATATTACAGGTCTGATATTAATGTATTCATAATACTAAATAATTTAAAATACTTTTTTTTTTGTTTCCAAAAATATGGTGGTTTGGGGGTTAAAAAACTATTTTTAACACATCGCCTCCAGCGCTCTGGGGTTTAAATATGCATTTCACAGCGCTTGAATTTTTTGAGCGTGATTTTTTGATGAATATGGTGGAAGCCGGTCGCTCTGACCAGTTGCTATCATGCGCACCCATACATTGCGGAACCTGTCAAATAGCGACCTTGTATTCTACATTACGCCACACCGACTGAGTCGCTGTCAACAACCGAACAGCGGCCAAGCACAGCGACTACTAGCGGGCGCTGTGAAAATACCGCTACAGTCGCTCAACTGTCGCTACATGTCGCTATTAATAAATCAGCCTCCCCGACTTTGCACGTTACCTCTCTTTAGTCTATACAAATAAATGACTGTATTTAATGATTCTTCAATGTAATGGAGAACAGGGACTACTGTGTGTCAGACTGAAATGAAAATGAAATATTTGGTTAGTAAGTGCTATATTTCCATGCAGCATAATCTTCTTTTCTTTTTTTCTCTCATTACACTAATAGATCCAAGCATTTCAATACTGAAATTCTAGGATTAAAAGTTCACTGGCCTGATCCATTATTATATTAAATTAAATTTTGGGAGTATTTTAGAATGAACACATTTGATTATTTTTCATGATATTTTTATCATGTGTCGTATGTGTACATATATATCATATGATGCTTGATTTTTAAATGGTGCTATACTATTTCTTATGCAACTCTTTTAAAGGCTGTTGCTCAGCTATGAGTAAACATTTTATATGATATCATGCTATCATATAAGATGTTATAAATCTTTTATAGTGTAAAATACAAAGGTTTATGCATATGGGCACTCAGTAGATCACAGTGAATTTAATATGATAATTATCTCTTAACCCTGGTTAGGTATTTAATGACCAGTTTTTGGCAGTTGCATAAATGTATGATATTCTCTATCAGGGGAAATATCGTATAGGAGTGAATGGGATGGGTTACATGGTTAGTTTCAAGAGATTTTCTTATTAGATGCTTAGTAACTTCTGTCTGAAAACAAAGAATAAATATAAAATAATGCAACATAATTGAATCTTGTGTGGGTCTTGGGCTGCACTGTATGTACAGTATACGCACTTAAACGGGACCAACACCCTTACAAGAAACAGTGCTCATATGTATCTCTCCCCAGGGCTATTCAGATTGCTGCACATAAAAATTGATTTACCTTTTTTGTAACGTTGATTATCTCCCATCAATGGCATCCACCTATAAACCTCCCCATTTGCCTGAAAAGAGGAAGTGTTGCTGGGTTTCCTGCTGCTGTGCATTGTGGGTTATATCAGGTAAATCCCGGAAGCAGCACAACTGAGATGCTGGGAAAGGAAGCATACTGGATGCTCCAAGATTTCCACAACCAGGAGACATTTTTTCACACAGTGCACTACTGGACTTTCTGCAAGAAAATCAATTGCAGGTATAGAATTTCTGAAAATAATAACAGAATCTCCGGGAACAATGGTAAATAAAAAATGAACATCTATTCTTTTAGATGTGTTTACATTTCATAATAACTGGTCTCCTTGGATTATTTTATACAGAGTAAAACCTCAGTAAACCTAAATGCAAATTTCGCACTCTTGTGGTCCTCTCTTGTTCCCAAAGACACAGACACAGCCTGATAAAAAAGGAGGGGAAGTAACATGCTGTGTAGCTTTGTCATTATACCATATGGGAGCAATGAGCTCTGCAC
The DNA here is from genome assembly GCA_027917425.1 of Gastrophryne carolinensis. NCBI lineage: Eukaryota > Metazoa > Chordata > Amphibia > Anura > Microhylidae > Gastrophryne > Gastrophryne carolinensis. The sequence continues at coordinate 188,502,444 of CM051236.1, forward strand.
TAGCAAATGTAGGTGTGTTTTAAATTGCAGCAGGATGCACTTTCATTAAATATCCTTGGGGGGGGTTATTTTCAAAGTAGCTGAAAATTTCTGTACTTCCTGAACCCACCTTAAATGCCAAATCAGGTGCACAGGTAATAAAAATATTAATTTGTCTTGCGCATTATTATGTAGTGAGGTGGAGAGCTCCTGTATCACTAAAGCAAGTCAAATAAGTTTGATAGGAGATACACCGCTACCGCCGCTAATCTATATATGGTTTATTAAATAAATGAACAATACAATTAGCCTACTTAACCAGTACTAATCTAATTAAGTCAATTCAACAATGAAGCCACTAATTATATAATATACATATTTTCATGTAAATATAGCAATATTCTTACCCTTCTACAAAAGTGGGCCGAGAAATAAACCCTCTGGAATCTACCTTACTAAAAGGAGTAAATTCTGCATCCGGCAAGTCGAGTCGTAGTCCACTCGTGGGGCAAAAAGTACACATGATGCCTGGGATAAACAATTAGATGAAGTTTGAAACTTTTGCAAATGCAAATATTATTTGCCACATTTTCCGCTCCATAAGATGCACCCACAAACACCTTGGGGGATTCCCTTGCGTCTTATGGAGAGGGTGTTAGAAAAAAAATCTTACATTACAGGTGCTCCCGTGGCTTCTGCCGCAACCTTTCTTCCTTCACTTTGGCGGGGTGGGCATGACCTATGTGTGGCTGGTTGTGGCCTACATGAGGATGGGCCGGCGTCCAATCACAGCCGAGGCCCTTAATAGGCCGCGTTCATCTGCAGCAGCAATGAAATCAGCTACGGGAGGCTGTAGGTGTGTGTGTGTCGCTCTCTCTGTCTTAGTATGTCTGTGTGTGTCTATTTCTGTGTGTGTGTGTGTGTGTGTGTGTGTGTGTGTGTGTGTGTGTGTATTTGTATTTGTGTATTTGTTTTTGTGTCTGTGCATGTGTGTCTGAGTGTGTGTGTGTGTGCATGTATGTCTGTGTGTTTAAAACAGCAGTGCCTGAAACGCGTCCAGGCATGACTACTTACTGATTTTATGAATATCTTGCTGCATAATGGGGGGTGATTATGGATTTTAAATTGCATAGAATAAAGTGAGGGTTTTAAAGGGGCACTATCGTAAATTGTGTAATTTTAAAAGTCCATATAAACAAGAGGAGGGGTCAGTTATACACCCTGAATAAAACTCCCCCCAAGCTTGTGGTTTATTCTCTCATAATAGAAATAAAATCCAGGGGTGACAGGTTTAGTCTATCAGAGGTAACAGAGCCTGTCACTACTGATTTCCTCTTCGTTCCATGAAAATAAACTATATATGCCTGGCTGGATATTTCTTGATGGATGCCACATGTATAAGTGACCCCTCCTCCCACCATCCAGCACTTATATATATTTTATCACTGGACCATTTTTTTGCCTGTACGTCTGTGTGTGTGTGCATGTGTGGAGCGCTGGGCATTGGAGGACAGGCAGGCAGCAAGTGTAAGTTTGCTTGCTTCCCGCCTGCTGGTCCTCCATTGCATTCACTGGTTTTAATGATGAGTCAGTCACTGCCTGTAATGAGGGATGCCATACACTGCCTGTAATGAAGGATGATGCTCACTGGCTGTAATGAGGGATGCCATTAAATATTATATATATATAATTTAACTTGATTAAGCAATACAACTCCCCAGTCTTTACTGAGTACTGGGCAGCTGATGCACAGAGCTCTAGAAATGAGGTGCGTTCTTATTTATATTTGGGGTGGAGTCCAAATAGATTTAAAAAAAAGTCAAGGTAGGCTTTATTGGCCCTTTGGAGAATCATACTCTTGACACCTAATTTGAAAGAACAGTAAGCTTGCCCTCTCTCTGAGGCTGTGGTGGTCACGTTAAACCCTGGACCTAGTATTTTAAACATTTTTAAATTGCTGCCTGAATACGTTATCACAGTGGCTGCCTCTTGTCTTAGGTCCTGATAATTATTATAATTGCTGAAGTTCTTAAAACATTGACTGCAAAAGCAAAACTATAACAGTACAAAATATTATCAATTTCTCATTTGACATCTCTGACAACTTTTACAATTTCAATTGCAAAGCAAGCCGCCCCTGTTTTTTTCAATCTGAAAGTATTATGAGATAGAAAGATAGCGTGTCTATGAAAATAGGTTTTGAATATTCATCTACGCTTCGGAAAAGCTCAGGAATTTCCCCAGTCATAACATTCATACAGCATTGTCTCTGTGTGCTTCCTTTTTCACATTACACACAGTTCTTTTATTGCATGAATTTGTAAAGTACCATGTGGACTCTAATATCCTTAGGCAGTGTTTTTACAGCTCCATTTAAAGCCATTTTGGGTCTTTCACTGAGATTTGTCGAGGTCCTTTTCCATAATAGCCAAGCTCGGTCAAGTCTATTTGCTCTCTTCACTTAAAAACTGTTGGCACAACAATAGCTTTGGGACATTTCATATGCTTTCAGGAATTATAGCCAGAATTTGAATGTAATACCCAATAAATCTGAGTATCAAAATGTTCACAAGTACTTTCAGGACTTTAATTCAGTGACCTAGGCTGAACACCAGTGTGGTTAGTGATTAAATTCCACATTTTTGGATAGCCTCTCAACTAAACATAATGTACACATTTATTCACCTAACATAACAAAGACATTTTAATATAAAACTTATGTTATTCATTAACCAGGAGTTAACTGCTAGTGGTCAGCAGTCTGTGAATAGTGGCCTACAGTCATCTACATTGAAGAAGCTTCTCTTTATCACAGCTTAGTCTCAGTTCAGGAATGCTGAACTTTCTGCAGAAGATGGTTTTCTGGCTAATTCCTTTTAAATGCACAGGCATCCCAAACCGGAATGAGCCTGGGGAAGGCGAATAGTGTTAAGAGAAACTAAAGGTTCAGGAGATATCTTTCTTACATTTACATTTTTACCTGTGGGTTTTAAGTTAAACACAATAGGTTTTGTTACTACCACAGGGGGGCACCAACAGTTGGAATGCATCCCTCTGCACTTGGAACTGCAAATAAAATATACAGAATACGTTTAATAATATGTGCAAAGTTCCTTACAAGAAAGCAAATAAAGCGCATCATAAGCAAAACATGTTTGTGTTGTATATCTTGTCTGTATCAAATGTGATTTTAGAGTTTTTCTAATCAAGTGGTGTCTTTTTGTGGAAAAAATATATATTTTTGTATTATATTCGCGTTCTGGTGTTATGTTTAATGAGTGTTTTGTTTAAAGCATGTTTGAAGAATCACTTGACTTCACTGTGAATTTTCTGTATGTAAGGGATGAGGTTGTAGACCTAGACCTAAAACCTAACTTAGTCATACAAATCTTGCCAGGCCCCTTATCTCCTAGCACTGCATCTCCATCCAATGGTATAAAATAAGAGAACATTATGTACCTGGTTTGGCAAGCCAGTGTTCACCTTGCTCTGCTGTTTAGGTGAGAGGTAGGAGGAATTGCAGTGGGCAGCAATGCGAACCACCATAGAGCATTGCCCAGAGTAAGATCAGCTTCTCGATGCACCACCTCTCACTTCCTTCTGACACTGCTGGGCAATGGAGATGCAGTGCAGCCAGTGCATTAGCTGCCCTACCAAGGTTTTCTTGCTTATGGTCTCGGACTTTGCATGTTGCCAACCCAGCCTGTCTGACCAAGTGTCCTGTGCCAAGTCTGTTATTGACCCTTGCTTGTCTGACCAGGTCTATTACTTAGGTTGCTATTGCCCCTTATTCTGCCTGTTGCTGACCCAGACTGCCTCATCAAGTCTCAAGTGCCAAGCCTGTTGCTCACCCTGCCTTGTCTGACCACATTTACTACTAAACCTGCTATTAATCCTTGCTTTACCTGTTGCCAACCCAGCCTGTCTGACCATATCTCCTGCGACAAGCTAGTTGGCAATTTGACCTTGATTCCAGATACAACCTCTCCTTTGCCAAACCTGTTCCTGCCCCTAGTTTATTTGACCCCATCTTTTGCTAAGACAACCATTGCCTCACCATTACCGACCACTCCATGTCTGAGCACATCACTGCCACTGCGCTCTGGTTAACCATTTATCTACAGCACAGCCACAATCCCAGGTTGCCCTACCCCCATCAACTTTGCCACCTGCTGCTTCACTTTGGGTTCATGGTTTCAGGTAGCAGTTGTTTAGTGAGTGAGTGTCTTGCCTCACTCATTCAATGTCTTGGTGCTATTTTTTGGCACAACAAAACTATCACATTTCATTGTGATGGATATCCACAAATTACTAATACACTTTATATCAATCAACCACTAGCAAACAGCATCCCTATAGGAACAAGTCAATTAGTTGCTTAAAAATTATTTGTAAAATTAATATGCAAACCATGCTTGATTGCGCGATACGTTCCTGGCACACAACTCTACCCGGTACATTATAACTTTTATGGACAAATGTATTGCTCCACCTAGAAAAAGTGTTGCACAGAACTTGTATCCTGTTAGATAAACCTTGTGTCATGTAGTAAACAGATGAAAGAATTACATGATGAAGTAAGGCTGCATTAATGTGAAACCGTATAATGGGGATAACTGTTTATAACCTCTTTGCAGCATAATCAGTGCTAGCCACAGCATATCTTGGCATAGGAAAACTGTCCACTATAACTGTACTGTTTTGGTCTGCCGCAGCAATCCATTATACATGCTGCAGTGGTTTAGTCTTAATGGCCCATCACTGTGATCTTGGTGAAACATGCCTTCCACACTACTCTGAATATCAGGGAAAGAGCCTCTGTGGGCCCTTTAATAAGCAACCACACAATTTAATTCATTTGCCATCACTTTAGTACTAATATGTATTAGATGATAAATCACGTTCTTGTGGATCGGTTTAATAGTTCTTAAAATTTCCCTGTAATATGTGACATGTACCACTTTATTTTGCAAGAAAATGTCACTCTAATTAAGTTATGAATAACATATATCTGTGCTACACAAACACTACTTTGTGCATGTAAAGGACCCAGCCCTCTGTCACCCTGGGATTAACTCAATGATTGACCCATCCGAATCTGGAAATTACATAGTTAGTTTCACTAAGCGGATATAAGGAATCTGTTTTTTTCCTCTAGTCTCAGCACATCTTGCTAGTCTTGTACTTTTCCTATCTTGCGTGTTATGCTTAGATGGTGGGGGAGGGGGGGGTTAAAAGTTATATGGCAAATGGTTAATTATGGTTGAATGTTATTTCTAGAGGATAGGTTAGGTTACAGTGTTTAGAGGTCTGGCTATGTCTTTATCATGGGATGTGAGGCTTTAGTTATTTATTCTAATGTTTATGTTGGTGCTTTTGGTTCTAGTTAGAACCAAATCCAACAGCAAAGTTCAGGTCCATACCAAATTTTTCAATTTTGGGTCCCCGGACCCAAAGACCCAAAGCTCTTTTACTTTCCCTTGTTTTATTGCATGCCACTTAATCAGCATTCATTAAAGCCAGGAAAGTGACAGTGGGGAATCATATACATATATATTTTAGTTTATGTTTCTTACATTCTTTGGGGTCCCCCCAAAGGCTACGCGGCGTTCCTGCAGGTTACAAGCCCTTATGCCCTTTGGTATGGGATTGGGGTTTGGTTTGGTATGGGATGGGGGTGACTTGGGCACTGAGGGCTTACAGGGGTAACTTGGGCACTGGTCTTTTCCACACCCCGATGCCCCAAAATTAACTGGCAGGGCACCCACCTCCTTCTGAATTTAACTTATACTCACCCGTCCCAGCTAGTCTTCCATCTACTGTCCCCCTGCCAACAAGCTGTCTTCCTCCGGTCCAGCAGATCTTCTTTGTGCTGCACCATCTCTTCTTCCTTCTTTGAGGCCTCCTCCATCCTGTAGACGTGGCGATGTAGCCATCAGAAGCTGACGGCTGCACCGCCATTTGGATGAAGGGCACACATAGGTTCCCCTTTCTTTCATCCTTGCTACCCAGCAAGGGACTAAAGTGAGGGCTGGGGGAGCAGCCTTTTATATTTGGAGGCACGACCTCCATCGAATCTCCCTGACATCATTGCTGACATCACAGAATAGGAGGCATCCCCTCTAGGCCCGCCCCCTTGTGTGACGATATTTGCATTGTCAGGGAGATTCCAAAGAGGGCCTGTCTCTTAATATAAAAGCCCCAGCAGCTCATCATAAAGTCCCCTGGCCAGGAACCGGGATGAATGGAGGGGAACCTCTATTCCCCTCCTTTCTATAAGCCACAAGAGTGTCCTTAGATGCCCCAGCAGCCTACATTTAAAGGAGCTTGTATGGGAGCCCGGAGAAGGAAGGTAAGTAAGTTAATTAAGATTAATAAAGTTAATTTTTATTACACTTGTGTGTATGTGTTTTTTCCACTTTGAACTGGTAAGCGGTCCCATAGACCTATGTTTCCTCTGCATCCAAATGGTGGTGCAGCCCTCAGCTTCTGACGGCCCGTGCTGCCACATCTACACGCTGGAGGCGTCCCTAAGATACCCAAAAAAAGGAAGAGGAGATGGCGCAGGACAAAAAAGACTTGTTGGACCAGAGGGAGACAGCACTCAACCAGGGGACAGAAGATGGAAGACTGGAATGGGTGAGTATATGTTTAATTAAGAACAATAAAACTATTTTTTGTGTGGTGTCTTATTTCTTTGTCACTTGGGGTTGAACTGGTAAGGGGTCCAGGGGGTCGACGTGGTTCTTCCACCCCTTAAATGACAGGGAAAGTGTCAAAAATTACCAAAAATTATAAAACAATAACCCCCATGCAGTTTTAATGTTAAATGGGATGCCTTTAAAACCACATTTAGTAAAACAGTTAAAAGCTGAAGAATTACAATTTTAAAAAATGTCAGGCCATTGTTCATTAGATAAAAATTGGATCTAACAAAAAATGCTCTAAAAATTACCCAAAAATATAGAAAAAACCCCAGTTACTTGCAGCGGGAACTAATTAAACATGAAAACATTCTTTATTTTTTATTTATTTATGTATTTATGTATGTATTTATGTATTTAATTAACTTACTTGCTTTCTGTGGTTATTTTGAGTACTTTCCCTAGTTCATTTGCAGGGCAATCACCCAGGTGTTACCCTAGATTTTCAGCCCTCTAGCCTATTCTAGCCCCATTTTACAGCCATTTTTGGGCCCCAAAGTTTTTGTCCCCACTGACTTCAATGCGGTTCGGGTTCGAATTTGGGCCCCCGGACCCGATCTTTGGTGGACCCGAATTTCAACCAACCCACTCATCACTAGTTCTAGTATTAGGATTTTTTGTACGAAACATGCAACTCTTATGATTATATTAGCAGATAAGATGGCATAATCCTCAGCATTGATCGTAATAAAATGAATATGTACTGTATGTATGTGTATCATGCAATAACATAAAAAGAATGTAACAACCCTAATTGTAATGCAGAGCATAGTGGCATGACTTTCATTATTTGTCATGCAGTCGCAGGCAGAAGAACGTGAAATTGGAGCAGCTGAAGTTGAACATATCAGATTACATTTAAATGGTTGTTAGAAAAGTGTAAGCTTGCTCAACTGTCCCTTCAGTATAGATTTTCATGGTTAAGCAGAGTGGGTATAGGTAAGTCAATGTAGAGAAGATAATGTATTATCCTAGGGTCAAAAGGGACAACTGCATTTGGGCGTTCATGATTTAGAGTACCCACCACATCTGCCCTGTTATCATCTGCCACAGAATATATGGTAGTCGCATCTATCCAACTAATTCCTGTGCTTTCCCTTAGCTACACTCTACCTTAAACTGGACCAGCACCCCTTTTCACCTAATCAATCAGTGGGCTCCATATGAACAGAGGATGAATGTTCCTTAGTAAGAGGCCATTAGAAGAAGAGAAAAAAACTGGGTCCAGGATGGGGATCATGCTTGTTAGATGGCGTGGAATGCCAATGGATATCTCACTGGTTGATGTAACCAATGAGCACTGAAAATGGGAAAGTTGGGAGAGAATTGTCTAATGCTGGGAGGAGAATGGGGGGGGGGGGAAGGGGTGGATTGACAATATCCTATGGTGGGAGAGGTTAAATGAAAGTAATTCTCCAAGATTTGAGATAAGGGAATGGACAGGAAGAGGCTACTGCATGCTACAAAGCATTCATCAAGAGAAAAGTCCCTGAACCCAGTGTCTACATATTACTACCTACAAAGATGCCTTACCCACATACAGTACAATATAACTCATATTCTTCATACTTGGATCTGTCTTTTGAGCCTATCACAAATTTCCCCAGATGATTCAAACTTTGGGGACATTTTTCTGATAAGTAAATCCCATAGGCAAAAAAAGAGATGAGATTGAGAACATTTGCTTTGCTGATTTAGAAATCCTCCCTGAAGAAGCTCTGATAGACAAGACCCTTTGCTAAGGCATTCCATTCGTACAACCAGCTGTTTAACGTGACCTGAGGATGTGGCTGCTCTCGCTCCCCATCATAAACAATCAGAACCATTTGATGAAGTACATAGGCATGGCATATGGCTCTGGTTGGATGATATCTGGGGAACTGGGGAATCTGCACCAGAGCATCCCAGTTCGACATACCCTAGAGGAAGACTGGCTACCCCAGAGTTTTGTTTTGAAAGTTGAAAGTTAACATCATGTGTTAAACGTAAGGTTTTTCCTGGTATAAATATTATGATAATACAATGCAGTGTATACATTTTTGTTGCATCAAGGTCGACTATAATTTAGACTGCCGCTGTGACTGCTCTAGATAAAAACATGCTTCGCTGCAAGTAAAAAGGTACACAGAGCTGCATACAACTTTGGGAGGATAAATTTAAAAATAGCGCAGGATGAATATTCATTTTTTTGGGTCTACACAGGCCTGGAGCAGTGGCTGCACTAATAATGGCACCTGGGGAGCAGTTGCCTTGCACAAGAGCACTGCAATCACGTCCTATGGCTGGGAATTGAACCTGTAACCCTCTGGTCACAAAGCTGCTTCCCTACCTCTAGGTCACATCTGTCCCTTAATATGTACATTAAGGGGCAGTCGTGGCCTAGATATATGTATATATGTATATCTGTGTGTCTCTGTGTGATGAATTTTGCTAAAACAAGGCAAGCAATACAATTCTGTGTTTTGATGCCCCTGTGGCAGCACATTGACTAAGTAGCTAGTGCTCTAGCCTTTACAGTCATATTTTATATACATTGGATTATCCCCAACCCCCTTACCCCCCTATACTACCCATATGCTGCCCCTTTCCACTTCTTTATTCTTCCCCTAGATAACCGTTGTCTGTTTTGCCCATTTTGCCTGTAAGGTGTCATAGGTCCTATTATTCTGTAAATGCTGCACATTGTGTCTGAAAACTATGTATTGCAAAATACAGTAACATATATTATGCAACAAGTTCATGGCCACAAGACTATACCTACAGCCACGGAATATGTGCAAACTAAACTGAGCTTTTACTTGGTCAGTATCTTTACCCCAATATTGGAAAGCACGGTTCCCCAAACTTTTTTCATCTAGTATTACTTTCCTTTTTTTCTGTTTTCTGCTGGACCAGCTGGGCACTACACTCCACCCCACCCTGCCCAGAATGGCAAAGCAGGAGTTCCCAAGCAGCACGCACCCACACAAGGTTGGCACAAGGGACTCGATCTGACGTTGCAGGAAGTAGGCGGGTGCCAGACAACAACCAATCAGTTACTTAACTGGACTATTATTTTAAAGAAAAAAAAATACTATATCTGGGGCCTCCATCAGATTTTGTGTCCAGGGGCCTCCACCACACATGGAGGCCGATTCATCAATAGCGCCAGGTAGCGACAGATGAGCGACTGTAGCGTGATTTTTTCAGCGCCAGCCAGTATTCGCTGTGCTTGGCCGGCGTTAGCTTGATGACAGCGACTCAGTCGGTGTGCGGTAATGTTGAATACTGGCTGGGGGGTCGCTGTTTCACAGGTCCAGCGTTGTATGTGAGCGACTGACAACGAATGGCCAGAGCGAACGGCTTGCTTCATATTCATTAACAAATCACGCTCCGAATTTGCTGTCGCTGTCCATTCCTTGTTTAAACCCCAGAGCGCTGGCGGCGATGTGTATTAACTAGTTTTTAACCCCTAAACAACCATATTTTTTGAATGTAACATTATACATGTTTTAAGAATCATTTTGTTATATTAATACATTAATCTCAGACCTGTTAGATCAATTCTGCACTTTTTTTTTTTTTTTATTTTTTTGACTTAAAAATAATTCCTAACATTGCAGAAGTGTTCTCCGATTTTTTGACATTAAAAAAAAAATTTAAAAAATTAATACCAATTAATTATGATTAATTATAGATTGCTCCATTGAAATGCATTGGACATCGCCAGGGAGCGACAGCTCATACCTGGCGCTGTGAGGGAATTTGCAGCGGCGCTGTTCGGTCCAGCCGGCTTCATGATGAATGCCGCGCTAGCCGTCGCTCTCGCCGGCGCTAGCCTCATTTTGCTTGATAAATGCGTCATTGTGACCGCCGCGGGCGTACTTGAGTCGGTAGTCGCCGTTAGCTGCCGCTACCTGGCGCTCGTCAGACACTACCTGGCGCTATCGCTTGATGAATAAGGGCATTAATCCGGCCCTGCACTCATTATTAACAGAATGTCAGATAAACCCCTACTGTTGAGCAATCAAACACAGTTGACCCTTGTTTATTGAACAGGCAATTTCAATATCCTGCTAGAAGCACACAACCACACATTCATTCAGTTTGTGACCTCAAATATATGATTCTAAACCTCATTCTTCGCCTCCATATTAGTCTAGGTTTTGCACGACAGTCCCACCATTCATCTGCTAGGGTGTCCTACTGAACTTGCCCAGTTATTTTATTACTTAAAAGGACATTCCAGGAAAATGGTTAAATTAGCCTGCTTTCTACTTTTCCCATGCTGGCTGTCAGTGGCATTTCCCTGATAAATCCTATAGAACATGCTCCCTTTTGCTGACTCCTTTTTCAGGGTACCCAAAAGTAACTGACTTGTGAAGGCACCCTGACATTGAAATATACTTGAATGTGTCATCATCTGCTGCTGAGGAGGCCTCACAAAAGGGAGAGAGTTCACTGCAAGTTATTGAGAAATATAAAGCAGACTGAATAATGGCCTTGGTCAAAAAAAGATGCAGCCCCTAACCATCAGCATAGACAAAGAAGAATACCCCCTTCCCAGCACCCCTAAATGCCCAGAATATGCATTGTATAATGAAACAAATACTTACCTACTCCATGTGAAATGGAGAGGGATTAGGTGAGGGTTGTGGGTTGGCAGCTATGAAGGGGGGTAGTTCAGGGGTTCAAGTCTAGGGTTTTATAAAAAAAAGTTTCTCCTATGTGAGGTCAGTGTCTAGGGAGTGGAGTTTGGTGAGGGTTGCGGATCAGTGGCTGGGTTGAGAGGTTTTGGACAGAATCTGGGTACAGGGGTTAGGTGAGGGGTTCTCGTTTGCAGCTATGGAGTGGGGTTAGGTCAGGGGTTCAGGTCTAGGGTTTTAGGGAAAAATTGCTCTTTAGGCTGCACAATCAAAGAAAACACCATCAGATACATTAGCAGCAACAATTAATACTGGTAAACTGTACAAACATGGTATCACGCAAAGTTATATGACATCCTAGGAATCATATCACATATTGTATGAGCAAACACCATACTATAGATATAAAAATGTAAACAAGTATATTCTGCTGAAGAATATAATAACCTCAAACCAGACAAAATAGTCAAGATTACAAATGAATTACTTGCCTACATAATGGTCGCAGGTCACTGCTTACACCTAAGTATTTCTGTTTGCCCGCTCCACTTATATGAGGTTATTGGCCCCAAGGGATAAATTCAAATCACTGCTCTCTAACTCTATTGGCCATGCTCACCCCAGTGTGCTTGTGATAAGTTGCCTAACTTTTCCTCACAATCTATTGCTGGCCAATCATAGGCACTATATTTCTAACCCTCAGCTCAAGCACAGAAGTGTCCAAACTACATCACTAGCCTGGTTCAGCTTGCGCAGGTGTAGTGAAAGGTACCCACCAAAATATGGAGGAGCAAAACACAGATGAGAGCTTGGTGTGCAAGTACCCGTGACACGTAATCTATCCCATCATATATATGGCAGAGGTGTGTGAGGACAACTGAACCCATCGCATGCACCGACGCATCAATGGATGCAAACAGAGTGGGCAGAACGGCAATCCCACTATATGCACGCTATATGTGCAGTGAACCAGCCAAACCAGCGTGTATATTATTGATACATTGGGCCATTGTAAGGATACCAACATAGTATAAAAGCATCTAGAATCAACAGTCTATGGGGTCGATTAAGAGCCTGGTGAAATAACTTCCTTATTTTAGGAGAGAAAACTGCCATTCACTTTCATTGTCTACTGGGTGTAAATTTTCCCCTCGCTCTGAATCATCCCCAAGGTAGACAATGGAAAGTGAATGGCAATGTGCTCTAAAAAAGGTGTGAGTTTTCTCACCAGGCTCTTGATCAACCCGTTATATCTCTAAAGGCCATGATTAAGTATTAATACCTATAACATAACATGAGACAACAATTATATATATCATTACTATCTGAACATAGTCAGAACATATTCATTTAATTAATTTATTTAAAAAATGACTTTACACCAATACAAGCACTGCACATAGCCTGTTATTTTTTCTTCCCATTGTTTTTTCATTATTATATATTATAATGTATTACTGAACCGCCAAAATGTGGTTATTTAGCTCAATGGTTAAAAGTAAAGTCTTAATTATAAGACAAACTCATATGAAAATGTAAGTTAGGTAGCCACATTGCTGTCAGACTTGTGTTGCACCACCAGTAGGAAATAAAAAGAGCTAGTACAATAATATGGTTTTGCCGAATAAAAGATTGTCACTCACATGTGCCGCTGCCAAGAGCTGTGTGCTCAAAGCCAAGCATACAGCATTAAATTGAGGGCTGAATGGAAAATGATAATATGCTGTCTTACCGAAATGCTTTCCTTTTAAGAGTTATTTTACACTAGAAAATTCACACACTGAGATGTGGTTTATCGCTGCAGAGAGGACTTCAAAAATAAAATATGAAAACTATAGCTCAGATTTTCTTTTCATTTTTAGGAATTTAGTTAACATTTGAAAACCAATGAGCAAAAGATCTTACCAAGGTATTGTAGGTGTTAGAAAACAGTACACAACTGGAAATAGGTTTCCAATAGAATTTGCAAGATATATGAAAACACTTCAGGCGGTATTCAGACAATAGTTTTCTGTAGAAACTGCAAACCGAGGGCATGTGCATGTAGTTACCCTCCTACATAAAAGAACCTTTGCCAGAGAAGCTTGTATAGTTTTCACCATAGGCAACATGGTATGTCGCAGCTCTGTTTTCTGAGCCACCCACACTACTACCACATCAGGGTGCTGCAGTAGAAAAAAAAAAAAAGAGGATTGAGCCGCCTAGCGTTCCCTTGTGGCTCGGTAGGGTCTAGGAGATGGAAAGGTATGAAGGCTTCATCGCGGAGCGCAATGAGATGTCGGAGGTGCACAACCGCAAGTGGGTCGGCTGGGACGCTTTTGTATACTCCCCTGAATACAGGGCTCTCACTGACACAGTTCAGTGAAACTATAGGGGTGGTATTGCTTTCTTTTTGCACTTTCCTGTTCCCTTCTCGCCCCCCCCCCCCCCCCCCCCCGTTTTCCCTTCCTTGTGCCTTTGTGTTTTTTTTTGTCTTTCTCTTCTGTGCGACCTGCCTGTTTTTTGAACCTTCGTCATGGTGAGAGATGTCAGACGATTGTGAGAATATAGGGGGGCCCCTCTAGGTGGACCCGCAAAATTAGTGACGTTTCAGCTGCACCCGACGACATTAATAACAAGTAAGCAGGGAAGTCTGTCAGGCGTAATTTTTATTACGTCCATGTATGTTTAAGTTCATTGATTCAGCTTATTCGCATTGCCTGAATGTCTTGTAATACTTTGTCTAGACTTATTCTAAATAAAGAATATATAAAAAAAAAAAAAAAAGAAAACTTATGTCCACCAGCAATTTCCCTATAGCAATAAATCTTTATTCCATAACATGCAGAGGTGTATACAGAGTATCAGGCCCCTTTCTCTAGTTTATATGAAGCCATAGAATAGGGGATATATAATTGGTTTCGAACTATGACATTGGCGAAGTGCGGCAGCGTGTACATTCAACATCACGAAAATGCATTGTAGGTGTAAAGATTGGTGTGGTATTATAAGAACTTGGCCAGTGGCTCATGACTAGAGATGAGCGAACCGGTTCGGACGAACCGGAATTCGCTCCGAATTTCAGGAAATATTCGATTCGGCACGAACCCGAATATTTTGTGGTTCGTGCCGATCGAATTTTTCCTGAAATAAAAAAAAAAAATGGCAGCATGGTGGGAGCGGAGCCGGCCGGCGGGCCGGTAAACACTTACCTGCAGGTCATGACACGCCCTCAGATGACAGCTGAGAGCGGCGCCGGCCTCCACGCTCCAGACCTGCAGGTAAGTGTTTGCCTTTTTTCTCAAATGCCGGCATGGTGGGAGCGGGCCGGCCGGCCGGTTCCGCTGACAGTGGAGCCGGCCGGCCCGCTCCCACCATGCCGGCAAAAATGCTTTTTTTTTTTTGTTTTGTTTTTTAAATGCCGGCATGGTGGGAGCGGGCCGGCTGGCTTTACCGGCCCGCCGGCCGGCTCCCACCATGCCGGCATTTTTGATGGGGAACTTCGTAAAAGTTCGATTCGGTTCGAACCCGAATTTCTTTGCTCATCTCTACTCATGACCAGATGTGTCCATAGACAGTTATTTCTGTACTGTATGTATAGTATAGGTATAGTGTGATGTCATAACCAGTACTAGTAGGCACACATAAAAATGTATTCATTGTGATATATGATTTGACTAATTGTAGGATTGGTCTTTGGGCTTGTGAACCAGTAAGGGTGCTTTTTATTCAATTGATTATGACATCAGTTGTTAACTGTACATTAACTCATTTAATACCAGTACGTGAGACTCACGTAGCTGCCTCTCCGGCTCAGTCTCATGTAGCTGGCACTTAACTAAACATTTTTAGCTGACTAGAAAAATGGTCTGGCAACAGAGGGTGACAAAATCTCTAGGTAGGCTGGCAGTTAAAAGGCCAAAAGCAGGCACGGGTGCATCTCACTTACATTCGCCTGAGTACCTGAAGGTCACAATACACATGCCAATGCCAATATATATGCACAGCCTCACACAGGGATTTGTAATTAGTGATGGGCTTTGGATCTGTGCCAAAGCTAGATCTGGGTCAGATCATTCACCAGTGCTGGACGGTGGTATGTTAGCCACCACAACGTGTGAACTGGTAAGGGTTCATTGGACCCCTTACTGTTTCACAGACCGTCCCCCTCCTCCTTCCTTGGTGTCTCACCAAGCTAATACCGGGCCCCTAGGACAGGGAGGCTTTTATATCACAGAGGAGAAGCCTCTGTGGAATCCTCCAATGTGACTAATGATGTCACTGGAAGACGAGGGATATAGAGCGGGATCTCCCAGAAATCTCCATGTTCAGGAAGCCAAGGGGGAGGAAGGGTGTCTTATGTCCCCCCTCACTACAGAGGCCAGCATCAGCAGACAAGCACCCACCGAACCAGGAGAGAGTCCGCGATTCAGCGGACCTGAATAGAGGCCACCATCTTGCGGGGGACAGAAGGAAGATGCCAAGAGCAGCATTTCTTTTTTTACATGGAAAGCCTTTTCCCTTCCTAGTGACTGCAGTGCACAACGCAGTGTGTGAAATGTAACGAAATAAACCCTCTAGTAAATAAACCCCAGGAAAACAGCCTCAATGAACCCAATATCTGTAAATAAATGTAATAAAACAAAAAAAAGAAAAAAGAAGGATGCTAGATAACACAGCTCATTAGTAATGGTGTATTTTTAGCATGTGTCAGGTTAAGAATACATTCATCGCTAAAACCAGATCAAATCATCTTAGATCACCTGCACTCCGTTTTACATGGCAATGTGTCGCGTCACATCCTTTTTGCTATATTTAGCTTTATTGTCACTTTAGTGATTAAACTGAGAGTCAACGGATGGGAAAGGAACTGTCTGATAAAATCTGTTCCAATATGAATATTCACGCACCGAGCTGCTGCTAATCATTAAACTCTGTAAAAACACATCTGGAGAACATTAAGGGCTTACTCTGATTAGAAAAATAAACATACATTTTACAAATGGAAAACAAACAAAAGTGTAGTAAAATATGTAAATGCAACTACATAGTTTAGTATTTAAAAAAGGCAGCATGTCAAAAGACTTATCAACATGCCCCATGTGTCTTGATAGGGATGGAATGGCCATAGGGAAATCACCAAGGATCTGCAATAGAATTCAGGCATTCGTCTTCTAATACCCATACACACTACCTACCTTCCTAGTCTACCCCAAGTCCCTAGCCCCTCTCCCCATTCCTGGCCCTGCTGTATTCCCCCAACCAAGACACCCCTGAAATGCTCAGCATCACAGCTATAGGGGAGGCATACCTACCCCTATCACAGTAGATTCCCCTACAACACAAAATTTGTAATGCCATCTCGTTATGAGTGGTCTGTCCCTGAAATGCACTAGCTGACCAGTTGGGAATCACATTGTGGATAGAGCTCAGCAGCTTGTGTGCTGTTCATTGACCCCAGTCTGTCCCTCCAAACGTCTCTAGTCACAAGGGTCAGAAATGTTGTCTGTACGCAACCCACAAATGTATATTTAATTGGTATTTCAGGCAAAGCTAAATCTTAGAACATTGTGTTAGGCTATGTTTGGAACTGTCCTAAACTGTTTTCCATTTTAAAACTGAAGAAAAAATGGCCGAGATATCACGGATTACAGTTTTACCTTACGATTTCTCTTCTGAGGCATATGGGCATGGTCATTGGATCTGTGATGCTGCATAATAATCAGCATGTCAGCAGTGGGAGCAAGAGTGCTTGCTAGGGGGAGGCTGGGCAGAGAGGAGGGAGGACTTTAATGGCTGGGCTTGAATGGCAGCTCTGAAAGTGCTATCAATACAGAGGGGGGGGGGGGGTCTAGACTTGCTTCTGAAGCTAGTGTTGGTGGTCCACATCTGAAGGGTGGTGCTGGAGGGTCAGATGAGGAAGTGTATTTCCTCATTCACGGTGCCGAGCAGAGAGATGGCATAGTGCTTTGTTTTAATCTTTTGCATTGAAAATCCATTTAACCGTATGCATACGTTTTCTTTCCAGTTTGTGACTTGAAATGAAAAGTTGTTAAGTGTTTATTTTTTTTTCAGTCTCTGGCATCACTGGAAAGACCCATCTAATTTTAGACTCAACAGGATGAAACGGAGGTGACCAGTACAAGATGTTGGGTTTCTGTACCATTTGCAGGCCTCTGGATGCCCTAACTACAAAATCTTCCATTTATTTATATGGCTGAAAGGCAACAAAATGGCACACTAAAACATTAATCACAATTGGATTATCTGATTAGACAATTAACCACCAACAAGATAAGATTAAAAGATGAATTAAAAAGAAAACACAAAAATGACCCCTTAGGGGAGTGGTAGTACCTTAATAACCCAATAAAACATTCAATATTGCTTTCAACACCCCCATCCAGATCTTTACAATAGATATAAGTGTATAATTTACACAAACAACAACCTACAATAAAAAGCCACCGCTTATTTATAAATATAAAGTGCAAAGTGCAAAAATGTATCATCATCATACACCACAATTACTGTATAGTAAAATGAAGAAATACATTTACAAATAATTAACATAGTGCCAAAATTAGTGATTGAAGAGAAACAGATGGGAGTACAAAATCAACAGGACATGATAGCACTTTGAAACCTCATCTGGGCCCCCAGCTACCATGTGTTCTTCATCAAACCTATGGATACGCAGTAACTTTATATTGTAGGTGGTTATTTGTGTGGATTATACACTTTATATCTGTTTAGTTGTGGATAACAAGATCTTAAGAAGGGATTCACAGCAATATTGCACATTACTTATCTAATATGGTGGTTGATAACATCTTATTTATTTGGGCTAATAAGGTACTATCACTTTCCTTATTGGTTGATTTTGTGTATATGTTTTTTGATCTTTTAATCTTGTCTTGTTAATAGTTGGACATACCTAAATACATTTTTATTTTTTTTTTTAAATTGTACGTTTTTATTAAGGAAGACATAAAGCGCGAGCCAACATCATCGGAAACAATCAGTACGGCATCAGAAGCGACCTAGCATGAGATTATATGACGACTAAATACTTCACAATAAATGCCCAGAACAGCATCAGCTTATAGATAATAAAGCTTTTCCGGACATCGGTCGCGTCCCGCCCCTCCTTATAACATTTTTAAAGGGTAACAACACAGGAAAAACTAAGAACAGAGAAGAAGACACACCAATGGTGCGTCAGGGAGGAAAGCGCGAAAAGAGAAAAAGGAAGGGGGGGGAGGGAAGGGAACGGACAAAACGGAGGGTAAGGGACCCCCCCCGCGGTCAAACCCCCCCCCCCCCCCCCCGATCACTCCTGGAGATATTTAAGGGATTCCGCAGATAATGTGAACTGAGCCCAAGAACGCCAAGTCTCCGAATGCTTCCCAAGGTCATCCCTGAGGGAGGCCGTGAGCTCCTCCATCCTGCAGATATCTCCAGCCCGTGACAGCCACATAGCCGTAGTGGGAGGCGCTGGTGACTTCCAGCAAGTGGGGATGCAGGTTTTGGCAGCAAGTAGAAGAGGGGCCAAGAGGGATTTCCCCCTAACCCGCAGGGAAGTGGGCGCCAGATTCAAGAGGTAACACGCCGGGTCGACCCCCAGATCAATATCTGTGAGGCGCTCAACTATCACCCTTACATTGGCCCAGAACCTTGCGAGCCCCGGGCAGTCCCAGAAGATATGGATCATAGTACCCCTATCCTGCGAGCACCTCCAACACATGGGGGAGGCAGAGGAAAACATCCTCTCCAATTTGGATGGAGTCCAGTACCACCTGGAGAGAATTTTGTAGGAGGCTTCTTGATAGTGATTAGATATAGAGGATTTGTGAGTAAGCTGGAACATCACTCGCCTCTGATCGGACGAAAAAGTCCTTCCGAGTTCCCTCTCCCACAACCCCCCACGAAGGATGGAACAAAGGAGTCAGGGGGGTTTACCAACATTGCATAAGTGCAGGACAAGCCACCTTTAAAATGACCCACCCCCGTGCAGATTCTCTCAAAAGGAATTAAGGCTCTTGGTACCTGTGCTGAACGTAAGATAGATTTTTGATAGTGGGAAGGTTGGAAGGCCTGCCACTCGCTGAGGGGCCGTAAAGAAAACCTCTCAGCCAGCTCCCCCAGCCCGCACCACTCCCCCCTCTCACGCAAGTGTTGAATAAAGCAGTTTTGCTTCGCCCATGCCTAGAAAGGAGCACTAGAGAGACTAACTGGGAAGTCGGGGTGGCCAATAACCGGAGTCAGGGGTGAGAGGGAGGGGGAGATATCCACCCTCAAGAAGAACTTTGCAGCTATCTTCCTAGTCGGGCCAATTGTCGGGTGTCTATTCAGTGCCGGGAAGTGATTAATCGGGATCCAGGGGAGACCCGCAAGGACAGTAGGGGATTCGGCCTGCTCAATCAGGGTCCATTGCTTATAGCTAGCATGCCTGCACCAGTCTAGGATGCGGACCAGGTGGGCCGCCGCCTGATAGAGTTTCCAATTCGAAAGGCCGATGCCCCCCGCCCCCTTCGGAAGAGCCAACAGGGAGGCTGCCAGACGATGAGATTTCCCCGCCCAAACAAACCTCGAACACAGGCCCGAGAGCTTCTTAAAGAATGACTGTGGGACCTCCACCGGCAGGGCTTGGAACAGATATAATACTCTAGGCAAGATATTCATTTTTATGACGTTCGCTCTACCGAACCAGGTGAAGGTGCCACGGGACCATCTCCTCAGATCCTCCTCTACCCTCTTCAGCAACGGGGGGAAGTTAGAACTATAAATCTTTTGAGGGAGTGCTGGAATTTGTGTACCTAGGTATGTTATGGCCTCTCTTTCGCATGAGAAGGAGAAGTTCTCCCGGAAGCGCTCCATTCTTTTGCCCGGGACATTGATATTGAGGGCCGAGGATTTATGGTAGTTTGTTTTGTAGTTTGATAGTGTTTGGTATGTTTTGAATTCAGCTAGAAGGACCGGGAATGTCGTCTCGGGTTTTGTTAAGAAGAAAATTAGGTCATCCGCGTAGGCTGCGACCTTGTGCTCCACCCGCCCAGCAATATCAGGGTTATTCCTGACAGTGCGGAGAAACGGCTCCAGGGACAGAATAAAGATCAAAGGGGAGAGTGGGCAGCCCTGCCTCGTACCGTTGGCAAGGGCGAAGGTCCTGGAAGGGACACCATTCACCCTGACCGACGCAGAGGGGCCCAAGTAAGAGGCCGATATCCACCGATACATATTTTCCCCTAGGCCAATGTGTCTGAGGACTGCAAACACAAAGTCCCAACTGACCCTGTCACCTAAATACATTTTTAACAGATGTTGATTTTTTCTTGTTTGTCTTAAAGGATTGAGTATGCATTATTGTATCAAGTTTGGCTAACTCAGTAAAACCTATAGTTCCCTAGATCTTAATAAAAAATAGTGGAAAGTGCAGGCACACTGAAGTTTCATTTTGACATGCTTGTAGCTCTCTGATGCGAAGAAGCTTCTGTGATTTAAAGGTGACATGAATCAATTTGAATGCTGTCATTGCCTACTGTGCAGGACATGAAAGGACAAGCAAACTCAACTCAAAAGATTTCCTGAACATAGTTGGTGATATTAGCAGGTTATTCTCGTTTGCTAAATAAATTAAATAAAATTACAGTCTGAATAATTGACAAATTAGTACACCATTTAACAGTGGGTTGATGGATGTGCTAGTAACCCTAATCATTTGCTATCCTTGTCATGACCTGATAATTTTAGCTTTAATTTACACTTGATAACTGCAAATTTTACAAAACCATCAGATTTGTCTAGGCTTGCCCAGACAAATGAATATTATTGCAAAGTTTCTCAAATGTTCTATTTTGCCCATATCATTTCACACTCATGCACAACTAACACTTTGAAAAGAATACCTTAATTGTATATATGCTGAAATCATTATCTAGTATTTTTAAGATACTGTAACCACCTCAAATATTGTTCATTTAAATTATTACAATTAATGTGGAAGGAGTAAGCCGGAGGCAGGTTCGATTCCTGACCATGAGACATGACTGAAGTGCTCTTGAGCAAGGAACCTAGCTCCCCGAAATGCTCCCCATGCACCATGATTAGTGCAACCCACTGAGGCATTCGGGGACATTCTGCTGGGATTCTGGAATTACTCCTGACATGTGTAGGTGACCCCCGGGATAATAGAACCACTTGCCCTAAGTTAAGGTCTGGGATTTATCCACCAGGCTGGACACTCCCAACGCCCTTCTGGGTGGAGGATCCAGCTTCACCTCTGCTGGGAGCTAGATTGCAACCTACAAACGCAATTCTGGGCATAATTACGAAACCGGGGCAGATGCCAGCCCAATTATGGCATCCAACTAGTGGGATAGTCGTGCCACACCTTTTAGGTCCAAAAAAATGAGGGGTAGGCTTCATTAGAATCCGGGATCTCAATTTTAACAGGTTCTGGGTTGTGCACTGCAATGAGGAACTTATGCCTGGATGCATTTTTTGGGCCTGGTTTCATACATATAGGAAAAAGTTACATTCATCAAATATTAGAAACTTCAGCTTCACAGTACATCATACTTTTTAACCCTGACGCTAGGCTTCATCAGAGGGTGACCCTCTTGTTGTATTGCTGAACTAGCTGTATTTGCACTGTAATGCAGGTAGTATGAATGTAAGTTTTGTTGAACGGTTCCTGTGATCCTTTTCTAGTAGGGTAGCAAAAATAGGGTTCACTGTACTGTGTCCTATCCAGAAGAAGTCAGGGAGTGTCGCCACAGAGCGCTACGATTTTGGCCTCAGCGGCAAGAAATAAAAAGATGGCAGTGCAGATGTGGACAGCATCTAGCATCTTATTCAACAAAAAGATCGCAGCGCCTGGTGCACTGGTTCAAGCAGTGCCAGAGTACATGATGGGCAATAGTTGTTTAAAACTTATAATATTACATACATAGTATGACTTAGCAGTAATGAAAATGCAGGACCTAGATGTCACAAAATGTATGTTTTGGTGGGGATATTGAAATGTATTTAATGGCTTCTTTTGCTTAACAATGTGTAATTTGGACAACAACAACTAAAATGAAGCCTAAACACACTGTAAAGTTGGTCCATACAATATTTATTTCTTGTAACTGTAATGATGACATGCTGACCAGCGCTGGAAAAATACAGTGCCAAAGATTTCAAGGAGGAAAACACTCAAATATGTTGTGGCGCTGGGGTAATCGGCAGCTGGGTCCAACAGGCGCTGAATCTGGGGGTATTCTTTAAGGTTTGTCTCCACTAGATTTGCATTTAAAATGCCTCATCCTGTTTTATTAACTAAATTCTCCCACCAATCTCCAGGGCGGAAGGTCTCTAAGGCCCTTATTTAACAAGGGATAGCGCCAGGTAGCGAATGGTGAGCGAACAGTAATGGCGGTCACCGCCACGAGTACGCCGGCTCCCCTCCGCAATCACACATTTATCAAGCCGATCCTGCTTAGCGACTGACAGAGCGCCAGATAGCGAATCATTCATCATTATTCCAGCCTCACCCCACAGCGCCAGCAAGCGACATTGAACAGCGACAGGTATGACCTCTCGCTACCTGGCGCTCTCCAATGCATTTCAATGGAACAATCTTTAAATATTCATAATTAATTGCTATTAATGTTTTTTTTTTTTTTTTTTTTTTTTTAAATGTCAAAAATTCTGTGACCACTTCTGCAATGTTAGATATTTTTTTTAAGGTTAAAAAAAAAGAAAAAAAAATTTGTGCAGAATTGATATTACAGGTCTGATATTAATGTATTCATATTACAAAATGTTTTGAAAACCATGTTTTTTTTTTTTTTTTTTAAATATGGTTGTTTGGGGGTTAAAAAACTACTTTTAACCCATCGCCGCCAGCGCTCTGGGGTTTAAACAAGCATTTCACAGCGCGAGAATTTTTTGAGCGTGATTTGTTAATGAATATGCTGGGAGCCGTTCGCTATGGCCATTCGCTGTCATGCGCTCCCATACAGCGCGGAACCTGTCAAACAGCGACTTCTAACCCCGTATTCAACATTACCGCACACCGACTGAGTCGCTGTCAACAGCCGAACAACGGCCAAGCACAGCGAATACTAGCGTGCGCTGTGAAAATAACGCTACTGTCGCTCATCTGTCGCTACCTGGCGCTATTAATGAATCGGCCTCTAAGTCTCTCTCCCATGCACTCATATATGATTTGAGACAAGAGCAGGGAGGAATATAGCAGAGATATCATCCCGGGTTTTCCTAGGGATTTCAAACAATGCTGTTCAAATATAGTCATCATTCCCATCTCCCATATTTTCCTTTTACAAGATTGTAGGATCTGATATGCTCTAAAGTTTTGAGATGGCATTTGTCTGTAGAGCTTGTAGCGTGACAACAAAATCATTCCTACAAAAATGCCTTACCCTTTTCAGACCTTTCCTCTTCCACTCAACGGCTGAAGTTAGACCTGGAGTAAACTCTGGGTTATTTAATATAGACATAAGTGAAAAGCGTTTTGAAATAAAACGTTCAGCGCGGTTAACCTTAGACCACATCCTTATTGATTCAGCCAGAGCTGGACAAGTGACCTCCTTAATAGACCATTTAGGGGACCAAAAGACTGAATTGAGATAAACAGATCTCAGTGCTTCCTGCTCTAACAAAACCCATAAAGGGGTATGAGCAGGTAGTAAAGAACGATAACTGTGAAACTTTGGCTGCATAATAATAATTGATCAATGAGGGGATGCCCAATCCACTCTGGGATTTCGGGGAACATAATGTTTGCATCCTGACCCTCACTGTTTCTTTTCCCAAATAAAATTGAAATAATTTTCTGTAGCATATTGAGGTCCACTTTATCAATCCCAATTGGCAAAGCTCAAAAAGATATAATATCCTGGGAAGATTCATCTTTACAGATTCTATTCTACCTAGCCAAGATCTGAGTTTCCAATATTATTATATTCTCTTGAATAGTACGGATCAAGGGAAGAAAATTCAATATGTAGACTACATTCCAGTTTGACCCTAAGCTTACCCCTAGGTAGATAATAGCCTCCGGGGACCATTGAAATTTAAAAGATGACTGAAGGGTCCTCACTACACTTGGTTCTAAATTAATGTTTAGGGCCGTTGACTTGGTATCGTTTATTGCCAATCCTAAAATCTTTTCAAATTCTTTCAAATTCTGCATTATTGTTGGAATCCATATCAACAGATCGACAACAAACAAGCAAATTATTTGCAAAGAGAGCACATTTGTGCTCCCTCTGCCCACATACCACCGCCTTTAAGTTTGTATACTGCCACAATTTTTCTGCTAATGGTTCTACTGCCAGGAGAGACCAAGCCGGTGACAAGCGGCAATCTTGTTTTTTGCCAGTGGCACTAGTAATTTCCTCTGCTTCGCTGTAATTCCCTCTGTCCCCCACTAAAACCAAATCTTTTTGATTGGAATATAAGCTCTCAATTATGCCCCGTTTCTCCAAAACCCATTTTCTTAAGAACCGCTAGTAGGTATCCCCATTTCACTGAGTCTAATGCCTTCATTAGGTCAATTGACAAGAGCATTCCCATTCTTTTCTTTCCCATGTCCCAGTTATGTTGCATGAGGGAGATCACATCAAAAGCTCTACAAATCTGGTCTTGGCTCTGCTGCAGAATCTTTCAGTTTACCATTTTCAGATCCCCCTATTCAGCAAATGGCCTGAGCCATTGTAATTATACAATTTAAAAGAGAGGCATATATTTTTTCCTATTTCTATCACCAGATTATTTATACACATGTTAGAAGCTATTGTGTGGCTATTTAATTATTTCTCTTTTTTAATGCAAATTTCGCGATACTGCTCCTTTAAATCTTTTATAGTATAGTATAAGTTTGAGAATCCATCCAGACCAGGCACTGATGACTTCTTTGAGTCTTGGATGCTCCCCTGGCAGAAACTCTTTGTCCATGAGTTCTCTACCTGTCTCCGGAACAGTTGTTTTAGGTAACCTAAAGAATGATAACAAATCACATTTGCTAGTGATGTGATTTGTTATCATAATTTAGGTTACCTAAAACAATTTAAAGCCCTGGGAGGTAGGTTATGCTCATCCATGGCTGGAACAACCTTTAATAAGACTCAGGCTCCTACAAAGATAGCAACAAGAAATAACATGCAACTACCAGAGATGTTTATTCAGATGTTTATGAATATAACTTTTTATTGTAAGTGAAGGTTAAACCTTCATGAACATTATATTTTCTGTATGGATTTCAAAACGTAAATGTTTTTACTGTTACTGTCTACTGTTGAAAATGACTTTGCTAATGCATAAAACAACTTCAATTCTAGGCTACATGAAAACTGTCTTTCATAAGAGACAAAGCTTTATGTATACAAATTCAGATTTGAAACTGACTTTCTAGTCCTTTTATATAAAGCCTTTAATACACTAAAATGCAAAATGTCAATCTAGATGTATTTCTTTTGAAACCCATGAAGATGTGCCACAAGGACCTGAAATTACAAAATAGTAAGTAATAATCACGGTGACTTGAAACAGGCCATAGTGGACTAATGTGCCTCATACTGACTTATATTCTATAGGCTGCTGTCATTTTAAAATTCATAAAATAAAATATATACTCCATTAAAAAAAGCATTTGCAATGCACATGTAGAACTGTGTGGTTTGGATTTTGGACTTTAACTAGAAGAAAACTGTTTTTTATTGTACTTTATAGTGTGCTATGTTAACATCTCTCCTTGACTCTCAGCTTCTTCAGAAAAATCCTGGGTATTCTGATCTGAGATACCGAGAGGAGGAGCGTGGATTGTTATGTACCTGCAGTGTATATGTACATTTTATAAATGTCCCATGAAAATATTTTTGGGGTTAAATTATCCCTTTTGCCATAGAGGCCTTAATGTGCTGTTCTAACTATTATAAGAACAGTTACAATCAATTGACATTTGTTCTAGCATCAAAACTAATTTATCATTTACATGAATTTGTTTTGATTTAGAATGTCTTAATGAAATATTAGGAGGTGGAAAATTCCCGGCCCACATCCTTTCCTAAGAACATAATCATTTCCTCTTAGACATGCAACTATTACCTCTTGTCATAGCTAATGAGCAGTTCAGAATTACTAGGGTATTATTAATGAATGGCTGATAAATAAATATAGTGCTTTATCTGTATTATTTAGTTTATTTCCCAGCATTAACAGACTACTGTTTTCAAAGCAGTGATCACTGACAGATTGTACATTTTACTTACCGAAGAAACACAACCTTGACAGCTCTGTAAGACACAAGAAATGACAGCGGTATGGGACACCCATTAGATGGAAACAAAATAGATAGTCATGTTGTGGAATTGATTTTTTGAAGGTGTATCACCTGAACTAATGAAGCGATATCAATATTTTTCATGGAGAGCATAAAGGGCCTTATTTTTTAAAGTGTACATACACAGACAGATAAATGAGCCAGCTAGCTACCAGTTAAAGCAGTCCCACTGGAGGGTGTGGGACTGCTGCTAGTGCATGGGTAGTCTGTAAGGCTGGCACCCTAAAAGTGTACCTCTTATGGGACTGTTGGTGGGCAATTGCTATGGCCCTGCTGGGGACAGCAATTTGGCTGTCTGCGATCATGTGGTTCGAATAAAAGAAGAGGTGGGAGAAAGAGGTGAGTCCCAGGGTACTGTTTTTTGTGTTGGGGCTATGTGCGAGGGTGGCATAAAGTGCATATAAGAGATCTCATAGTAAATACAACATAAGAGTAATAACAATCAACATGTGATGTGATTGTGATGATTATTATTATTTGTGGTTTTAAAGATTTAAAGACCATTATTTGAGCTGATAATTATATATCAATAATTAATAATTCCTATGTAACAATCCTAGTACACAAGGCTCATATGAGACTCAAAAAAATGTAAAAGTTACAAAACTCAATTTGTTTAAAAATTACATATATACAAAATAAGTGGAAATATATTAGGTTTTTTTAATAGAGGCTCAAAAAAGTATATCCCGGCCCTTGAGTCTAAAAGCCTAAAAGCTTGCCATAGGGACATCAAAATTTGCAATGTGAAAAGCCTATGGGTCGTCAAATACTCAACTTAATTCATGATCCCATGGCACATGCCTGGCCCTGGAGCTACATGCCCACTCTGTGTCCCCAGAAAACCAGTTGGCCAAGTGCACCGAGAGAGTGGGGACTTCTAGAGGTGCTGCAGCAATGCTGAAGGCACTCAGCCTTAATGTGGGCCTAAACTTAGGATTTTGACTATCTGGGGGTTTAGTCCTTGCCCTCAGGGCAGAATGCCCCGCTGTGTGAAACTCACCTGGTCCTAGGGCGCATGCGCGGCCACTCATCCGATCAGTGCGTTCGGATCTGCTCACGTCTACTCCTCTAGGCTAGTCTAAGACTCAACTCCAGCTGAGTCTAGCCGAAAGGAGCCAAGCACTCCAATGACCGCATCCCTGCTACCTTCTAATAGGGTGTATGCCCGCACCTGCCAAGCACAGGTACGTTCCCCTGCTAAAGGTATAGCAGGCAGTACCCGCTTCTTGTGCATGCACCACTGGATCAGGGGAGAAGGTGAGTTTACTGGGCGACTTGGGGGGTTTCGCACAGTGCGGTATCCCAAACCTTGATGCTTCGAATGGAGGGAGTCAAGTGGCCCTGAATTCTTATACAATTTTTATGAGGATGTAAGTTCAAGACTGGATCAGGGGGAGTCATTTGATATCATGTATCTGGACTTTTCTGAAGCATTTGATACTATGCCACATAAAAGACTGGAACAAAAGATAGGAATGCTTGGACTGGGGGAAAACGTGTGCAGATGGGTGAGAAATTGGCTTAATAATCGGAAGCAGAGGGTGGTTATCAATGGTACACTCTCAGATTGGGTCACTGTTACTAGCGGAGTACCACAGGGGTCAGTTCTGGTACCAGTTCTCTTCAATATATATATAAATGACATTGGGTATGGATTAAACAGTAAAGTCTCAATCTTTGCAGATGATACTAAGCTGTGTAAAGTAATTAAAACAAAAGAGGACAGCAGGCAGCTACAAACAGATTTAGATAAATTGGAAGCATGGGCAGTTAAATGGCAAATGAAGTTTAACACATATAAATGTAAGGTTATGCACATGGGAAGGAGAAATCTGTGTCATGATTACACACTAAATAAAGAAACACTAAATAAAGAAAATAACAATGGAAAAGGACCTAGGGGAGTTAAAGCAGACCTTCACCCTGAATAAGAGCATATGTTATATGTTTCCAACACCTTGTACATACAGATTGCCCACATTAAAAATCATCCTACCTGCATCTACTGCATGTTATGAGCCTTTAAACATCCAAGATGGTGGCTCATGCCGCATCAGGCAGCCTGCAAACAGGAAGTGTCTTCTGACTGTGTCGCTCTGCATTCTGGGATATCTGTCCTTTCCCTGACCCCAGCTCTGCTCTGTCACAGCTAAAACCCCACCCCTGTACTTTATCCCACTCTCCTCTCCTCAGTATGTGTGAAGCTTCTGAGTCAAGATGGCGCCACCCATATCCTAGAGTCCTGAACAGAGTTACAGCCCGGTGGGGGAAAGAATAATAAGTAAGTGACTAAATACTTAAAATATATTAATTTTAGATGCTGGGGAATAGTTTTTAAGGGTTTGGGCTTTTCCTTAAATCATGCTGAAGGTCCGGTTTAACAATAAACTAAACTGTAGTAATCAATGCCAGGCAGCTGCTGCCAAAGCAAACAGGATCATGGGGTGCATCAGGAGGGGCATAGGTGCACATGACCAGAGCATCATTTTACCCCTGTACAAGTCACTGGTCAGACCCCATATGGAATACTGTGTACAGTTCTGGGCACAAGTGCGTAAGAAGGACATATCAGAACTGGAGCACGTTCAAAGGAGGGCAACAAAGTTAATAAAAGGAGTCCGGGGGCTAGAGTACCCTAAAAGATTGTCAAAGTTAGGTTTATTTAGTTGAGAAAAAAGACACCCGAGGGGTGATCTAATAACTTTGTATAAATATATTCAGGGTCAATACAAAGATCTGTCCCACAATCTATTTATACCCTGGAGTGTAACCATAACCCAGGGGCATCCACTAAGGTTAGAGGAAAGGTGCTTTCTCCACCGACATAGGAGGGGATTCTTCTCTGTAAGAGCAGTGAGACTATGGAACTCGCTGCCAGAGGAGGTAGTAATGATGGATACAGTAAAAATGTTCAAAAGTGGCCTTGATGCCTTCCTGGCATGTAATAACATTTCCGACTATGGCTGCTAGACCACTGGAAGGAGTTAAACAGGCTGAACTGGATGGACTAAAGTCTTTATTCATCCTTACATACTGTGGTACTATGGTACTATGTTTTGGCCCACCTTAAGGTCTGGAGGATGGAAGGTGCTAAAGGGCCATGCATGTGCTTTTAGATCCTAGATCCAGGTGAGTATATGGGGACTAAGGGGGGGTTTACAATATGGAGCATCCCAATTTCAGAAGCCGTAAAGGGTCTGAGTCACACTGTTTTTTATTATGCTTTATTATATTTTATTTTTTTTATGTTTTTTTATTATAAAAAGATTGACACATTAAAAATCAAGTGTTGTTTAACAAAATATTACAGCAACCTGCATATCGCATGATATATGTCATTATATAACTTCCCATTGTACCTTCTCCTTGACACCTCCACTGCAACAATTGTTGCTCATGCTACACATTTGCCAGCCGGATGTGTTAATCAGCAGTGAGTACACCAAGCCTACCTACTTTTTGGGAGGCAGTAGGCCAGAAGGAGTGTTATGAGGTTGTCAAAACTGTTGAAGATAAGGGGCTTCATTAATTGTGCCACCTCTAATGTCATTTATCTCCTTACATACCTTTCTGGCAGGAAGTATTTGGAAAAACAAGAAAATACAGAATGGAACCTGCTATTGAAACATGCAGGTTGTTTGGGGAACTATACCTTCCTAAACTACTAAATGTAATAAATAGTGTTTTGCTACCTCTATGTGGTATTTGCTTACCTAATACCTTCTATATGCCTAGTCTTACACTATTAAAGTTATACTAAAGGCAAGCCTGAGTGTTGTCCCAGTCTCTCGGCCTACACGTTGCACTGTCCCAAACTTCACTCCGTTTAAATTCCTAAATTATAGTATTAGAGCATTGGAGATTCATAGCAAAAATGAGGAGAAACTCCAGAGAGGGTGGCCAGGGACAACACCGACAAGGTGTCGAACGTAATCTCATATGTCACTTCATCAAAGACCCTGGCTTGCCTTCTATTGTGTGATGCGGAGAAGGCTTTCGACAGGGTCAACTGGACATTTATGAAGGCATCCATTCAACAAACTGGTGTTGGCCTTTTTCAAATTCTTACTCTCTGAGCCGCCCCGACAGCAAAAGTCAGGGCCATTGGCCTCCTCTCTGCTTCGTACCCAATCAACAATGGAACTCGCCAGGGCTGTCCTCTATATCCCTTCTTTGCATTATCATTATGGAACACCTGGCCATTGCCATTAGGAACAACCCCAGCATACAAGGAATGCAGATGACCTGCTGCTACACTTAACTTCTCCCCTAACATTGTTCCCACACGTTGCACTGTCCCAAACTTCACTCCGTTTAAATTCCTAAATTATAGTATTAGAGCATTGGAGATTCATAGCAAAAATGAGGAGAAACTCCAGAGAGGGTGCCCTGGGACAACACCGACAAGGTGTCGAACTTAATCTCATATGTCACTTCATCAAAGACCCTGGCTTGCCTTCTATTGTGTGATGCGGAGAAGGCTTTCGACAGGGTCAACTGGACATTTATGAAGGCATCCATTCAACAAACTGGTGTTGGCCTTTTTCAAATTCTTACTCTCTGAGCCGCCCCGACAGCAAAAGTCAGGGCCATTGGCCTCCTCTCTGCTTCGTACCCAATCAACAATGGAACTCGCCAGGGCTGTCCTCTATATCCCTTCTTTGCATTATCATTATGGAACACCTGGCCATTGCCATTAGGAACAACCCCAGCATACAAGGAATGCAGATGACCTGCTGCTACACTTAACTTCTCCCCTAACATTGTTCCCATCCGCCCTGGCAGAATTCAGAAGCTTCAGCCATGTAAGCAACTTCAAAATTAATTACTCTAAATCAGAAGCCCTTAATCTCTCATTGTCCCCAAGAGAAATTAAACAGAGCTGAATTTCCCCTTCAAACGGCAATTCCACTCTATCAAGTATTTAGGCATCCAAATCCTGAATAATCTGTCCAAGATATATGAGCTGAATTATAACTCCCTTTTTACTAAAACACTAGCCGATCTGGGTACATATACAAGGAAACTATTTTCCTGGTTTGGAAGGATTAATGTATTAAATATGGCCATTTTGCCAAAGTTCCTATATCTCTTCCAGATAGCCCCAGTCAAGTGCCCCCAATGGTTTCTTTTGAAAGCTGCAATCTGCATTCTCCAAATTCGTGTGGGGAGTCACCAGACCATGAGTCCGCCTTTCCACTCTCTCCAGGAAAAAATCGGAGGGGGAAACAGGCCTTCCTGATTTAAAGTGGACCAACATCCAGGGGGGATCGGCCCTGGAATCTATAAGATTCCCGTGCCGATCAGATCCCATCAGAAATCGGGATGTCCCGCGGGATGAAACCCCCCAGGAAGCCCACAATCCTACCTCATCCTCGTTCCAGCAGCGCATGCGCGTCCGCCGCCGCCTCCCGTGCGTCCCTCTAGCAGGGCGCGCTCCCGCGCTGGCCGTTTGTGAATGGCCGGCGCGGGTGCGCTCCCTGTAAGACGGACGCGCGGGAGGCGGCGGATGAGCTCTGCTTGTCTGGCACTGCCTCTCGCTTGTCCGGCGGCGGGGATTGGCTGCAGCGGTCACGTGGGAGCGGGGTGAGGTGAGTTTTCGGGGCTTTGTGGGGGCTTCGCACAGCGGGGCACCCCCGAGCGGGGTGCCCCACCGAAGTGGACCAAAACCCAGGATAGTCAAAATACTGGGTGTTGGTCCACTATACCATGCAGCTGCTGGAGCAAACCATAGACGGGGCCCAAATGTGGCTCATGTTGTAACATTGTATTCCAGGTTGTAACATTGTATTCCAGGTGCAACAGGAGCTGACATAGGATTGTCTGGTGCAACAATTCAAGCCAATTATTTAGCACTGTGTGCAGCGACTGCTAGCGCCAATGTAGTCCACAACACAGCACCAGATAATGATGCTAAATGGGACGCACCATAAATAAGGCCCAGAATGTTTAAGACCAACATCTTAATACATTGTTATAGCAGAAGATCGTGACAAGATATATTTTGTCAGAAATATAATAAATGTGTTTGTTTTTGAATGCATTTTGCAATTCGTTTTTTCTAAGACTGTATGATGAATACATTTTTTAGAGTTTGATTTAAGATTTTGGATTTGTAAAAGGGTCACTTTAGGTGAAAAAAACAATGCTCTTTTACATTTGGTGCTGACTTGACCCCCTTACTCAAGAAATGAGCCAAGACTGTCAATTCCAAAATGAAGGCATGCTAACTAGTCATAATAAATTATGAGAGCAGCATTAACCTCGCAGCGATCCAAACTAATCACTAATTAAAATGATACGAAGGCCAGTTACTTTATTAGAACAATGCATCTGCTGGCATTAAGCTTTAAATGATATTTAATGAAAACGATGCTACTGATACTACATAGCATAATGATAATACTCTTTTCTAGCCACTAGAGAGCTCATGAAACCACAAACTTTGCCTTTGTACTCATAAATCAACTTGTCAGAAGCCATCCTCATATCTTAGCATGGTTGAGCAATTGTCTGCAGAAGTGTGCAATGATTTTTTCTCTGCCAGTCTAGATCTTTCTTCTTAGGTACTGCACTTCTTTACAAGCATAAAATTGGAATACTCTCGTTTTCAACTGAGGTTTACATGTACTGCTATTGGCACATCATGACACGTCAGGAGGTAACTTGGAGGATGCATTTAATATGGCAGATCATTGATCCCCTCTAATGATTTGAGATCAAAAGAGCCCAAAGCATATGGTGACATGCCCTGACATGTTTGAGTGTCAGCCCGACATCTTTTTTTTTTTTTACTACCAACGAAGTGCAGGTGTTTGATCAATATGTGGAGAAACACAACACAATAGAATTGCGCCGTGCTTGATTCTTCTTACTTATTGTCAAATAAATACAGGCAATATAGTCCAGTCAGTCAATTTTGATATGTAACATAATATAAACAGTAGGACATAGTATACAACAGTCTATATAAGTCAGCATATAACGTATGATATTATTTTACTTATATAGTAAGTACTGCTGTAGGTAATGATGTACCTTTGTTCAGTTTGCATGCTGTTCAGCCACATTTTCCCTAACCATAGGCTGAACCATGGAGCCAGGCAGGGGGCTCTTCCAAATACCCAAGGCCGGGAATGCCAGGAAGGGGATATTGGTAGTTTCTTACCATCCCCTACAATTCAAATTTGTATAGTATATATTGTTCTTTGGACCACGGTCCTCATTTGCTTTAAGTAACACACTGACTACCATACCGACCACTGGGGGGATGCAGATATTGCATTAAAATAATTTTTATTCCGAAGGACCCATATAACAGTTTATGATAAAGATCCCCAAAACCCACACTCATGGAAAAGAGAGGTTGGTATGCCAACCATATTCCCCCATTCCAATACCCCCTACTGTCCAACCAACTACTCTCTACACCCTTTCCTGCTGTTAATAAGGGGAGTGTCTCTAATTGTAAGATTTGCCTATTATGATTATTACTTGCTTTTATGCAATCAGTACGCTTTCTTCAGTAGCTATTTAAAAACTTAAAGCTTCCAGTGCCAGTTAAACTTGTATCATCAAAATCACAAACCCAACCCTCTGTAGGTCATCTTCACAATTTTCAATCCAGTAACCATAGAGAGAATTCTGCTGCAGTCTCCACTGTCTTTCCACGTTCTATGCTACTCATGTGTATAAATTGGTGTAGCCATCCCCCGGAGTCACATGCTCCAGGGAACTTCAGTACATTAAAAATGTTGGTAATTGAGCCAATGCTCAGGCAATCCATGGTAAACTGACCATACATCTTCCATTTGGTTGGACAGTCTTCACCATCAGCAAAGTAGGACACTTAGGTATATTCAGGGGTACACTCGGATAAATTGCCCCAAAGCGGGACTGTCCCACCGAAAGTGGGACTTGTGGTCAATGTTAGCTTATCAGATATAGCAGTAAAGGAGAATAATAATTCTTAGCCCATGCTGACAGACTGTTGCTGGGAGCTAGAACAGACTCTAAGCTTTCTAGTATACTGTGCCAGGCATTACATTGTACCCCACCTGCTTTTACTGTGTGACTGCAAACCATTGACCTAGATAGCAGCACTGCATCTAGACTTTAGTTGTTGCTGCAAAGGGTCAGTTATCAAGTCAACACTGACTTTGCACATTGAATTATACGCAATAGCATAAATAAGTCCTGGACACTGGCTACAATGTCAAGAAGTTAATGAGTGAGAAACTGAGACAGCAAAGTGGATATATACATCTGGAAGTATAACGCACAAAATCATGCCCTCTTGTCTTGCCAGTAGTTCTCCTTGTATGCACTTTCTATGCACAAACATCCATCTAATTCCCTGTCAGATGTTGCATCTAATGTTGTGGCAGAAATGTAGTTTGGTATGGTTTGGTAAGTACCTATCTCCTGAATGCATTCAAAGTCATAGAAAATTGATTTTATATTCTCACGGGCCGAAGTGTACTGCTGCATATAACATTAATGTGTGTCCCAATATTTTCATGACAGATGCTACAGCACAGGCCACTGCACTTGTGTTCATGGGATTAGCTCACAGACAGCATAGAAGACTCATAAAAGAGTTTAAGCTTACAATGTCTCATCACTAGCAGGCCAGGAATATTGTAATCCCAAAGGGTAATTTAAATGCCAAAGTAAATTCTTATTTATTATTGTTTATTTATTTAGCACCATTATCTTCTGCAGTGTTGTACAAGGTCTAGTTGCATACAAGGTAAAACTTACTATACAGGGTCCAGTACAAGCTAGATGCTAAAAAGATCACACCAAATGTTGTGAGCACAGGAGACCATAGGAAAGGATGAGGGTGGAGATAAAAGGGTAGCAATTGGTAGAGCTTGCATTTGGCAGCATGTGCCCTGTGAAGGTAATAGGAGTTTGGTCCCGATGTAGGATGCCCCCCTGTGTGAAACCCCCAGATCACCCACTTAACAAACCTTTCAGCCATTCCCATGGTGCCAACGTGGGCGCTTGTCCATTCAGTGCTTATGCTGAGCATACTAATGTGCGGCGTAGGTTGAACTGAACTTCTCGCCAGCATAGGTGACGCTGGCTGCTGCATCCCTGACTCCCCTGTGGAGTGCGTGCACCTGGTCTATCTGAATAGCTGGGCTCGGGAGCGAGAACAGCTACACGGGAGCCGGGTTGTGGTTGCTTTGTGGGAGCCGCTGGGATCAGGTAAGATTACTGGTGCCCCGGGGTGTTCCACACAACAGGCTACTGGATTATTTTAGATTTCAGGATGGCTACGTGGGGTGGGAGGGGATGGGGTTGATTGCTCTACTTTAAACCAGGTTATATTCTTGTCTAAATAGGTGGGTTTTATAGGTGGAGCATTAAAGAGTGATGGATTGAGCTGGGGAGGACATTTCAGAGAAGTGGAGAAGCACAGGAGACGTCTTGAAAGTGGACCATCACCCAGGGGTGATCGGCCCGGGAATCTATAAGATTCCCGGGCCGATCACCTCCCTCACCGCGGGACATCCGAGATCGGGATGTCCCGCGGGGTGAAACCCCCCCAAAACCCCAAATAAACTCACCTCATCGTGCTCACCTCCCGCGTGCTGCTCTAGACGTGCACGCGCCCGCGCCGGCCGTTTGTGAATGGCCGGCGCAGGCGCGCGCCCTGTCAGAGCGACGTGCGGTAGGCGGCGGCGGGCGCACTGTCTTGTCCGTGGCCACGTGGGAGTGTGTTGAGGTGAGTATTGGGGGCTTTCTGGGGGGTTTTACACAGCGTGGACCAAAACCCAGGATAGTCAAAATCCTGGGTGTTGGTCCACTTGAAGGCAGGAGTGTGAAAAGGTGACCAAGTAGGAGGACAGGAGAATGTCAGAAGCAGAGTGGAGGTTGCATCTGGGTTCTTATAACTTAAAGGAGCACTATCGTAAAAAAATGGGCCAAAGATAAAAATCCATATAAATATGGTGGGTGGCAGGGGGAGGTGTCACTTATACACCCAGTATCAAGAAATATCCAGCCAGGCTTTTTTTTTTTTTTTTATTTTAATGGAAGGAAGAGGACATCTCGGGTGACAGACTCTATGAGTCGCCCCTCATAGATTAAACCTGTAACCCCAGGATTTTATTCCTACCAGGGGAAGAAAACCACAAGCTTGGTGGGAGTTTGATTCAGTTCGGGTGTATAAGTCACCCCTTCTTCTTATTAGCTAAAGTGTTTATATGGACTTTTAATATTACACAATTTCACGATAGTGCTCCTTTAATTAAAGATGAAATGTAGGGGGAGGCCTAGTTGGAAAGAGTTAGTGTTAGAAGTTTGAACTGAACTCTCTGCGATACAGGGACTGGCAGAGGGGAGTGGCACTGGAGAAGTGAGAGCGGAGGTTGCATCTGGGTTGTTATAACTCAATTAAAGATTAAATGTAGGGAGAGGCCTGGTTGGAAAGAGCTTTGTAGGCTAGTGTTAGAAGTTTGAACTGAACTCTCTGCGATACAGGGACTGACAGAGGGGAGTGGCACTGGAGAAGTGAGAGTGGAGGTGCATGTGGTGAGCTGTAGATTGGATAGATTGGAGGGATGCCAGTCTTTTTGTTTTTTAAAATGCCAAGGAAGGTGTTGCAGTAGTCAAGTCGGGATATGACAAGGGCGTGCACTAGCATAGAAGTGTGAATGAGAGAAAGGAGTCCAGAATGACGCCCAGGCATCAAGCTTAATGAGTTGCAGTTATTGTAAGAATATTTACAGAGATTGTGGTGTTAGAGAGGGGAGGTGAGTGAGATGGTGAGAAAATGGCCAGTCTTGCCCATGTTCAGTTTAAATGAGCGAGATGACATAAAGGAAGAGATGGCTGTTAGACAGGAAGGTGAGAGTAGACTAAATGGCAGATGAGAGTTAAACCAAACTTAGCTCTTGATCAACATTCCCCATACAGTCTTTTCTGTTATGCTCATATGCCTTTTTAAGGTGGTACAGTTTTCCCCTTTAATTTCTTAACATTATAGCCTAAAAGGTGTGTGTGTTTAGATACTTTAACGTAAGTATACTGGTTCATTTATTTACTCAAATTTCTGTGTAATTGGCTGAACCATGTCAAAATAATATTGGCGACTACATTCCAATCATCCAATACGAACACTTCATCCAATACCATAGAATTTAGTTGCTAAACATAGATCCACATTTTGTATCATAACTGTTTACTGTATAGTCACTGTCTTTGTTTTTCACCACACCACCTTCTGTTTGTTAGCACACTTACAAAAGATACTATTGCAAGCAATTCTTTGTCTTTGCAATGCGATGGCAACTAGAGATGAGCGAACTTCTCAAAAATTAGATTTGGGCGATTCGCCGAATTTCTCAAAGAAATTCAGGTTCGTCCGAATCGAACTTTAGCGAATCGCTCATCTCTGGTGGGAGCGGGGAGGCCGGCTGCGCTGTCAGTGGGCGGTGCAAGCCGGCTTCCGCCGCCCGCTGACAGCGCAGCCGGTCTCCCCACTCCCACCATGCCGGCATTTTTTTTTTTAATTTCAGCGAAAATTCGGTCAGCACGAACCACTAAAAATTCGGGTTCGTGCTGAATCGAATTTTTCCTGAAATTCGGAGCGAATTCAGGTTCGTTAGAACCGATTACGCTCATCCCTAATGGCAACACAAAGACATCAAACTTTGCCTTACTGCCCAGACAGTTGATTACTGTGCTTTGCTTTGTTAATAGGCTGTGGATAATGATTTATTATATCTTCTTTTGTGAATCATAAACTGGGAATGTGATATTAACACTGTAAAAGGAAGGGGGGCCCTTCCTTATGTCTGTTTGTGTCTCATTATACAGTATCACACTATCATTTCAGCATAACTACAGGAATACTACTTGTTTCGCTTAGTGTTGCAGTAAAAATATATGTTAAAAAGAAAATGAGAAGCAAAGGAAAACAAGACTATCCAATCTCCCGCAGACACACTGAATGGAGATTTTACACTATACACAATTACACTCTAATGGGGTAACCAAGAGTTTTGCCAACAGCAAAAAAAACGTTTATTCCCCTTACCACCCTGGGAAAGAAGATCCAGTGCTGTGCTGGATCCTTACAATGCCGTGACAACAGGCTCCCTGCGTAATCAAATATGTTGGAGACTCTCTTCTGTGATGCTTTAAATGGCACTTTCCATGATTTTTTTTTAATTTTAATGGTATTTTAATTTTAATGATATTAATTTTTAATTTTAATGATATTAAGGTATTTTAATTTTAATGATTTTTTTCCAAACTGTTTTTTCTGGCAACAACCTGTTTATGTTAGCAACCATACACTAAAGTGGTTTGTTGGGTATACAGAGCAGAGACTTCTTGACCCTGGCTTGCTAATCATCTGATTGGCTGAGGCAAAGATGATGCCTCACACTTGTGAGCTCACTGTTTTAACCCATTCTGCTCTAATTTAGCCTCTTTAGACGTGAACATGACAATGCAGTAACTAAAGGGTTACCAGCAGCATTCTCACCTAGGGAGGGGCATTACTGTTACCTGTTTTATTAAGTTTCTGCTCTGTGGGGGAGGGGAGCTTCTTCTTGACAGCAGAAGGCTTCTGTGATTTACACCAAAGGGCTTTACTCAACACAGACCCACAGGGATATAAGAAACTTTAAAACAGCATGTTGATAACTAAATCACAGGCATGTTCCTATATTGAGTGCTGTGCATTTTTGTTGCACAGCACAGTATAACATAAGTATATCGCCATCTTTAAATTAAGATAAACTGGAGTGCTCTGCCTTTATGTAATAAGGCACAGCAAAATATCCAAACATATAGCCATATCCCCGTCAAGGGTATTGTGTGTCATAGGAAATGGATAATGCTTAATAAAATGCTTTTGTGATTATAAATGTAAATTATAGTAGTAATGTAATAATGTATGATAACATTGCAACAAGGTAAATGAATAGTGAGAGTGAGGTTGCAATATGTATCTGCCTACTGTCAACTGCGCCCGACCTGTCACGGACTCTGTCCTCGTTCTGCCGTTGTTTACACTCTGCAGGCGGGGGGGCGGGGCCTTCTTTGAGCGTGACGTGCGCCTCATGCTGGGGCGCAGACACGCATGTACTGTGAGTGGGGGCGTCCCGCTCACAGCCTGGGGCCGGGCGCGGGAGCGGCTGGGCAGGTGCGTATTTAAGGGACATGGACACATCATGCCCCCAGCCTCACAACTCAGGACGTAACTGGCCGAGAGCAAGAGTTCACGTTTGAACTCGAAACGCGTTGGTCTGGGCCCGGGAGGATCACCTGCAGGTCAATAGTAAGCACTTGTTTGATCATGTGTAGTCTCAGCTGCCTTTCCTACATGTAATATCTTTGAGTACTTTTTGCACGGACTTTTTACTTTGATATGGAAGCACTGACACTTTAAAAGGATGAAATTAGATAGTTTTCTTTGATTTTGTATTTTGATATTGGCATATGCTTATAGTGGATTATCACATTGTATATAGTATATGGTTAATTAATGTTTAAATTAGGTATATTAAATCACTGCAGTTCACATTGATGGTTTAAAATAGAGAGCAGGTGCGCCCCCCGGTGTCTGAAACATGCATATGGCCTGTATTTAGTGTTTTTAATTGGGTTTTAAATTTGTAAATTTGCAATAAAATGATTTGATTTTTTGATACCACTTGAGTGCAAGAGTAAGTCTCTTTTGGGGGGAATACAGGGGTGTTCTAGGGGTCACTCCATTTGGAATTCTGTAAAGTTATGGGCATTAACCCCATAAGAGCAGTGCACCTATATTGACATTTGCCAGTGCTGCCCACACCTTCTTTGCCCTTGCCCATAGGGCACCTATTTGCAATAAATCACAGGTATGAGAGCAGCGCATCTCTAATTCCCAAAGCACAAAGTGAGGCACCTATGAATGTCTCTGTAGAGGTGGGTGACACACATGTCTTACTGGTGTATTGCTTGTCTGGAAATGCCTGAGTAAACTATTCCCAGATTTCCTATTTCTACCATTAAAATTAAAAAATAACCTGGCTAGATATTTCCTGATGCTGGGTGTAAAAGTGACCCCTCCTCCCGCCATCCAGCATGTATGTATGGAATTTTATTATTGGGTCGGTTTTCGTTGTGTTCCTTTAAAATGGACCTTCAGTCAAAAGAAAGTTTATAAAATTGTTTCCATGCTTATGATCAGTGGCATAAGCATAACAAGAGCGTTTAACCCCATACAGATGTTATGGAAAGGCATAAAGATTGTTCACTCTAGAGTTGCATGGGGGCG
Organism: Gastrophryne carolinensis; assembly: GCA_027917425.1. NCBI lineage: Eukaryota > Metazoa > Chordata > Amphibia > Anura > Microhylidae > Gastrophryne > Gastrophryne carolinensis. The sequence goes on from CM051236.1 coordinate 188,543,370, forward strand.
GCCATCTTGCCACACACCTGATAGTGCTGCTAACACATGAGAATAAGGGGGGGGGGGGGCTGTGCCAGCAGCAATTCACGCCAAAGAGAGATAAATGCCCCAGAAACAAGGAGAAGCTTGCCTGTCATTTTTCACACACACAAACACTGAGTGAACCGCTAATGTCCTTTATTCAGTGATGACTCATTGCACCTGAAGGCTTACTACTTCTGTCTAGAAATAAGAGATGATTACACAGAGCACAGAGGCAATTTTGAGACTCAGGCCCTTATTTAACAAGGGATAGCGCCAGGTAGCGACTGGTGAGCGAACGGTAATGACGGTCACCGCCACGAGAACGCCGGCTCCCCACCACAATCACACATTTATCAAGCAGATCCTGCTTAGTGACTGACAGAGCGCCAGATAGCGACTCATTCATGATTATTCCAGCCTCAGCCCACAGCGCCAGCGTCCGACCTTGAACAGCGACAGGTATGACCTCTCGCTACCTGGCGCTCTCCAATGCATTTCAATGGAACAATCTTTAAATATTAATAATTAATTGTTAATCATTTATTTTTTAATGTGAAAATTTCTGTTACCACTTCTGCCATGTTAGATATTTTTTTTAAGGTAAGAAAAAAATAAAAAAAAAATTTGTGCAGAATTGATATTACAGGTCTGATATTAATGTATTCATATTACAAAATGTTTTTATAAACTTGTTTTTTTGGGTTTCCCAAAATATGGTTGTTTGGGGGTTAAAAAACTACTTTTAACCCATCGCCGCCAGCGCTCTGGGGTTTAAACAAGCATTTCACAGCGCGAGAATTTTTGGAGCGTGATTTGTTAATGAATATGGTGGGAGCCGGTCGCTATGGCCATTCGCTATCATGCGCTCCCATACAGCGCGGGACCTGTCAAATAGCGACTCATCACCTTGTATTCAACATTACTGCACACCGACTGAGTCGCTATCAACAACCGAACAACGGCCAAGCACAGCGACTACTAGCGGGCGCTGTGAAAATACTGCTACAGTCGCTCAACTGTCGCTACCTGCCGCTATTAATGAATCGGCCTCCCCAACACTAGTTTATTATACATATAAAGCACAAAATATGGCACACGTATATGAACCCGAATCCCAAACCTGCAAACAGTAAGTGTCTCCTGACTGTGCCGCTTTGCATTCTGTGATTGCTGTCCTTTCCCTGACCCCAGCTCTGCTCTGTGCAAAGCACAGATAGAACCTGCCCCCCTGCACTTTTGCCCCCTCTCCTCTCCTCAATATGTGATGCTTCTGAGGCAAAATGGCGGAGCTCGTATCCTAGAGTGCCGAACAGATTTAAAAGGCCAGTGGAGAAAAGAATAAAAAGTAAGTAACTAAAAACATTAAACATATTAATTTTAGATGCTGGGGATTAGTTTTTTAAGAGTTCATTAAATGATGCTGAAGTCTTAACGTCTTACTTATTTTCCATTGTACAATCCTATGTCTGTTGTACCATTACGAGGAGGAATCTGGGGCCACAATATAGCAGACAGCCTACAGTGTAGGGTAGAAGTCAGTAGACCATGCTCATTAATCAAAAAGCTAAACCAGGACATGTCCAAAGCTCATAGCAAAGAAAGTGGCTTAAAATATATTAGCCTTTTACATATAATTAGGGATTTTGAGATGCTTTGAAATGGCTCAATTTACATTGTTCCCAAAGAGGATAAGGTGGGAAGATGGTAGTGTGTGTCTGGAGAGAGAGGGGGGATCATTACTGCAATTTCTGGCATCTAGCCCAGGCAAATATTCCCCCAGGTTTCTTCAAGGATAACACCACAGGGTTAATAGTTGGTACTTTAAAATCAGAGGGGAAATAGTTAATGAATATTGCATCGTCTGCTCTGCATGCTATGCTGGGCTGTGCCAACCTACCTTATGCCAGACCGGAATAACCTTAGTTAATTAAGGCCCTTATTTATGAAGGAATAGCGACAGGTAGCGACTGGTGAGCGGCCGGTAATGACGGGCCCCGCCACGAGAACGTCGGCTCCCCACCACAATCACACATTTATCATACATATTATTTAAAAAACTTGTTTTTTTTTTGGTTTCCAAAAATATGGTTGTTTGGGGGTTAAAAACTACTTTTAACACATCGCCTCCAGCGCTCTGGGGTTTAAACATGCATTTCACAGCGCGGGAATTTTTTGAGCGTGATTTTTTAATGAATATGGTGGGAGCCGGTCACTAGGGCCCGCCGCTATCATGCGCTCCCATACAGCGCGGAACCGGTCAAATAGCGACTCCTCACCCAATATTCAACATTACGGCAAACCGACTGAGTCGCTATCAACTACCGAACAACGGCCAAGCACAGCGACTACTAGCGGGCGCTCTGAAAATGCCGCTACAGTCGCTCAACTGTCGCTACCTGCCGCTATTAATGAATCGGCCTCACCGAGGGTTATTTAAGAAGGGATAGCGCCAGGTAGTGCCTTGTAGCAGCAGGTAGTGACACTGTACGCGAAAAACCACATTTATGAAAGCAAATCTGGTGAGCGCCTCTAACAGCTCCATGTAGCGTCATGTTTATTAATACAGGGGGCTCAGTGTATAGCACCGGCGCTCTAGGTTCAGCAGCGCCATGTAGTACCTTACGCTCAGTGTCGCTCTGCCATACATTTCAATGGCTGTTCATTTGCTGGTGTTCAAACAGCGTTTGACTATTTTTTTTTTGGTTTTTTTTTCGCTCAAATCATTGTGTGACCTCTCCTGGCTGCAAACAAACACTTTTATACATTTTTTTTATTTTTTATATTTTTATGCAGAATTGTCATTACAGGTCTGGCACTAAAGTGTTATTGTCATTCCATGTGTTTTCACTTTGTTACTGGTGGATATGTGTTCAAAAACAGACTTTGATCATACAACGTCTGGAGCTCTATGCTACAGCACCCAGCTTTAGAGTGCTGACGCTGTGTGCGTGTAGTTTGTTGATAAGTATGGTATGGAGCTCTGAGTGCGGAATGCACTAAGCTGGCGCTACCTCTCGCTCGCTGCAGCGCTGTACTGGTGTTACAGCACCCAGTACCTCTCCTGGCTGCAAACAAACACTTTTAGAAACTTTTTGGGACTTGACTTTTTGGGTCTGGCACTAAAGTGTTAATGTCACAGTGTTAAAACAATATCATTCCATGTGTTTTTGCTTTGTTACTGGTGGATATGTGTTCAAAAACAGACTTTAATCACACAGCGTTTGGCGCTCTATGCTATAGCGACCAGCTTTAGAGCGTCGGCGCTGTGTGTGTTTTTGAAATGTATGGTATAGAGCGCTGAGATTCGGTCGCACTGAGCTGGCACTACCCTTCGCTCCCTGCAGCGCTGTACTGGTGTTAAAGGGCCCAACACACATCACATTCATCAATGCCGGCCAGGTTACTACAGCCATTGAGGCGCTATGTTACAGAGCCCGATACATGTTTACAGCATCTACTAGCGGTCGCTCTAAGCGCCGCTATACAGAAGCTCATCTGGCAATACATGGCGCTAGAAGTGAATCAGCCTCTTAAGAGTTTTTAATCACTTATCAGAGTCTGCAAACACTTGCATGATCTCCGGATTTCAGTATGTACATAGAAATACAGAGATATGTGAGAACTAGAGCCTGAACATACAAATTAGTATTGAGCAATCAGACTCTGCTCTTTCCCATGCTGGTCCAAATACTTACCCTGCTTCCAACATCATACCATGGCATTTCCTATTTTAACAGCAGCATTTTAATTGTTGGCCTTTACATAGAATAAATACACACATGAGAGTTGATTCAGCACCGTAAGGTTTTTTTTATTATTATAATTTTATGATTTATAATTGTGCCCCTTCCAATAATTTGCACAGCTAAAAATGTTGCTGAATTGCAATCACTAGAATATATTTTCCTCACAAAAATGATTATGGTGTTGAATCAGCCATAGGGAGTACCATTAGACCTTTCCATTCTATTGCCACTTACATCCCTTTTTAGTAATTGTACCAATTTATTTTAAGTCCAAACTTTGTGATCACATACACACCACACGGAGGAAAGCCCACTGCATCGGCATCCACAATATCCATTCAATAAAATGATTCTTGCTTTTTTAGTGTATATAATAAATAAAAAAGAAGATTGTGATCCACTCTCGCCCTCGCTAAGCTGGTGTTTGAGCTTCAGTTTATGTATTTGAACTCTAAAATCATCTTTCATTCATCCTTGTGGTTGCTAGGCAACTGTTACAATGTTGTTGCTCAAACAGATTACATATTAGGCAGAAGCTATTGATGCATTTTCATTTTTATTTTATTTGATAATCAATATGAGCAAACTGAGGTAAAAACAACATAATGATTTTTTGTATTCTAGAAATTAAATTATATGTACAGTTCTGCAATGCAGAAAAGTCAAATGGATTCATATGCACTTCCAGCGTATTTGAATTAAAGGGGACCCAAAACTTGTGTGCAAGGCAGGCTTCTATTTTATGCTAACACCCCCTCCCCCAGTGTTTCCATCAGAGGTGTGTGGAATTGCCTGCCTTGATGTCACCCTACAGATTGCCAGTGTGAGGGGGTGTGAATAATAAAAACAATATTCTCCACAACCCCATCCCTTGGTTGGATGTCTTTTTATAACTGTATTAACTATGCAACACAGCAACGTCTGTGGTATAAATTGAATAGGCCGAGAAGGAGAGGCCCTGCACTTGTCCTGTCATTTACCTTATGGAAACCATCTGCCTCTAACTTGTAGAAATTTCCTGTTATTGGTGCAGAAGATTTAATAATTAGAAGAAAAAAGTGCACACCCTAAACACATCCAAAGTGAATCCAACAGGAAGGTGGGTTGGAAGAGACCTTTTATAAAGGACGAAAATGATGAGCAAAGGCTATTTCTAGGGGAGGATGAGCAGGGGGTGATCATATTCATCAATGCCGGCCAGGTTACTGCAGCGACCGCAATGCTAGGTTACAGCGCCCGATACCCGCTTACAGCGTCTATTAGCCGTTGCTCTAAGCGCCGCTATACAGACGCTCATCTGGCAATACGTGGCGCTAGCAGTGAATCAGCCTCAAAGTGGAAAAGCCACTGACACATCGGAATGGACATTTCCAAGGCTAACTCCAAGGAAAGATACTAATCACAGACACAGAGGATGAGATAATTGGTGGAATGGAATCTTGTCAGACCTTCCAGCTGTAATGCCATTTTCATACTAGATACATTTATCATCCAAGCTGTAATTATATTAGCTGCTGCACTGACCAACAGTAACTACTACTACACTTGTGTTTTAAGTAACCCAAAGATATGTTGGTATGGTCTATGGAAATACAAGATGGAAGAAAATAGGACAAAGTGCATGGACAACTGAAATGTTATTTAGCCAAGGGACCAATTATATGAATAAACTTTAGTCTCCAGTGAGTATGCTACACCGCTACAGATTGTGCTGTGCTAAGACACAAGTGCAAATAAACAGCTACACAGTGCATAGTGCATTGACCTAAGACATCACCACCTTTTCAGAAGGAAACCCAAGAATAAGTAAAGTCTTAGGTTGTTGCTGAAATGTATTACTTTCATTTTAACTATTTGATAACATTTTTACTAACCTAAGCATGGTATTATGAAATGACTGAAAGAAATTCAGTACAAGTTATGTTACCTAAAGTACCTCTGTCACCAAATCTGACCCCCTAACACAACAACACACACTGTGTATACATACATAATGCATGGATATTATACTATAGTCACAAAAAATAATTAGGTTATCCAATTATGTTATCTACTACTACTGTTAACCCAAAGCCCAGTTGCAGAATGGAATGCAGGGCCAGGTGATTCCCTGTCCTAGTGGCATCCAAATCTGGGATGCCCCATAGTTTGAAGCCCCCAAGTGTCCTGTAAGCTCACCTCAATCCAGGATCTATGGGGTATGCGCAGTTCACATTCATGTGTGGACATTGCATGTGCATGGTGGACGGAGCGGGGGATGTGATGGGTGCATGGCCAAGCTTAGCTGCACTCGGCTTAGCTGTGCACCTCATGGCTTTATTGCATCCTCCGCCATGTGCCCCTTGCATTGGCAGATGTTTATACTGACAGATATCTACCAGATATGGACTGAGCATGCACCATGCGATTATTGATTGAGGTAAGTCCCTGGCCAACTGGGGGAGGAGGGCATCATTTTTGGAGTAGTAGGTCTTTTGCCCAATCCCGTACAGCATTGTGACTGTACTCAAGTCCAACTGTCACTCAGGTCTACAGCTGCCATTCAAAGCCCCAGCTCGATCGTAATCAGGGGAGGATTGCGGAGATCAGATGAAGGGCTTTATTATTTGAATGCCCAAATTGGGCTTAGCATAAGGGGAGGAACGAGTGGCTGCAAGGTTACAAAAAGCATGGAGCTCCTCTTTAAGTTTATAAAAAGCATAACAGATCCATTTGTCCAGCACCAATTTAGTTTCAACACTTTCGTCTTCTATTTGTAAAATAAAATGTAATAAAAATGTAACAAAATTCCATATGAGTTAAATAAAATTGCTGCCAAAACTGCATAGAATTTAATTATGACACACCAATGCCCAGACAAAATTTGGTCTAGTTATGGTAATATTCGCCTTTCCATAAATGGAATTGGTGGGTCATCTATTTTTCGGGGGAAGGGGGGTTCTTTGACTTCTACAGTTCCACAAGGTTACAGCCATTTCCAATAACTGTAATGGTAAATTTGCTTAGACCTAATTTGCTGAATGAGTGTTGGTCAAGGTGACAATGTCATTGCAATTTATGTATGAGTGTGCTCTACGGTATGCCCAATGGTAAACTGTCATGGATCTCTGTGGGTAATTACACAAAACCAAATACATTCATCTATTTTTCATTTGTTTCCCATTTTGTATAGGGTAGGGTCACAGCCAGTTTCATTTATTGTAGTGGTGGCTTTAAAGAGACATTACAATAATTCTGGTTAAATGCTTTATTTTTGTTTTTATTTTTATTTTTTTTGTTATGTTATATGTTGCCCTATATCAATAATTGTTGTGAATAGCACCTGCATTTCAATGAACCTGCATCTCAGTGAGCTATTCAGCTTTTACTAACAATAAATGTGCAATAAACATGTTTCTTCTAATTTGTTTGGAAAAAAAAGACCTGCATCTGCAATAGGGCATTTTTATAGGTAAGGTGCATCATTTTTTGAAAGTTTGGAAACAACAGCACCTTATGGGCTATGCTAAGAAATTAGCATTTGCTCCTGCATGGCCCCTAGAGTACTATGGTTTCCAAAAAAAAATTATCCTTACCTCATTAGAAAAATGCCTGATCTCAGGTCCAGGTGATTTTTGGCAAAAAATAGAAGAAATATGCTGGTTTATACTGTGATAACCATTCATGTTGCTGTTCAGATCTGTGTAAAAGTTAAACTTGACCAGAATTTTGATGAATACACTTCGATCAAAACAGATTTCTGAAAAATTCAGTCAATTAGTCAAATTAGTCAAAAGTACAGAACAAAAGAATGACATACTGAACTACTGCTATAACACAATTATAATTAAGAAACTGCAATACATATTCTATGCAATTTAAAATCAGGTTTGGCTCAGGGGTTAAAAGCATTTCAAGTTGAACAACTAATTTATTTAATTTAAAGTTGTTATTAAATAGATTCTACATTGGTTAAGCAGCTCTACAGTAAGGTTTTCTTTCTGCTGTGATTGCCTTTATATATGCAGCATATACAAGAAAATATAATTAAATAAACAATGGCACTTACATTTAGAGGGTAACAAGACAATGCTCCTAGCTCCTTTTGTTATTATTGTACCTTATTGTTGGTCTTACAGGTCTTACTTGGTACTGAATTTATCAGACATTTTTAAATGTTCCTTCCATGATTACATTAGTACAAAGAGTTTGATTAGCCGGGCATGAAATGATTCATTTTGTTCTAACTCACCACTCTCGAGTTTTCTAGTGATTAGAAGGAATGCACATAGATTACTGGGAATACACAATAAAAGGATCATGGTACACACACACAGCCTTATCCCATTTTCTTTTAGGATTTTATTTTTAAAGGGATAGTCCAGGCAATGGCAATAATAAAACAGCAAGGGGCTCACCTGATGCCTGTTCTATGTGCCTCTCCTCTATTCCCTGTAGCAACCTGTAGATACTGTATCAAGTCAAGTTTGCGTCTTCATTTCTCTGCATTTTTCTACAACCACAGTCCAAATGTGTTTGCATGGCCCACCCGTACCACATGACCCCCAGTGTGAGCGAAACCACCATGTAACAATGGTCATGCTTGTGCACTCACAATAGACATTTGGTCTAGAACAAAAGTTCTAGATTTTAGAAAAACGAACTTTAAATAAATGAGTATGTAGAAAATGAATTGGTTGAGTGGTACATAGTAGAAGAAGTGAGTACCCAGTGGTCACTGTTAAAAAATGGCCATCTTAAAGGCAACATAAACAATACTTTAAACCTAATAACAAAAATAAAACAAAGAAGTCTACTTATAAGAGGTGGTCACTGTTAAAAAATGGCCATCTTAAAGGCAACATAAACAATACTTTAAACACAATAACAAAAATAAAACAAAGAAGTCTACTTATAAGAGGTGTACATAAAGTCAAAGTGTAACTGACAGAGAGGTGTATAAAATTAAACAGAGGGAAGTAATACTGATTATAAATGGTGCCAGAAAGAAGAAAAGCAGTACAGTTTCAAACATTAGAAATAGGGAGAATCATGTTATTGATGGGGATAAGACTGTGGCTGACCATCTGATAAGATACTTTTGTTCAGTATTTTCAGATGGGGGATTTCATAGCAGGTATAGACATAACATAGCATCCAGCTGGCATGGTCCAGCTCCAAAGTTTTTGGAGGCTGATGTCTTAGCTGAGCTTGTTTAAAGGTATATAAGGCAATAGGTCCAGATGTTATCCACCCCAGAGTTTTAAGGGAACTCAGGTTTGTGATTGCTGCATTATGACTTAACCATGCCCAGATGATTGGAGAATGGCCAACGTTGTACCTATCCACAAGAATGGGAGTACAGTAGAAGCCAGTAACTACAGGCCAGTTAGTTCAACATCTATAGTGGTAAAACGAATAGAAAATTACAGATCATTTCCCATCTAAAAATGAATAACCTGTTGGACCCAAAACAGCACGGCTTTACTGAGGGCAGATAATGCTAGACTAATCTTATTGATTTATTTGGATGAAGGTGGTGCTGTGGATATTGCCTATCTGGATTTTAACAAAGCCTTTGACACTGTACCACATAAATAGCTCATAGATAAGTTATTGAATTTAGGATTTAGTTCAGTGGATTCGCAGCTGGCTCAAGGATAGGATCAGGGTGTTGTTGTTAATGGTGTGCAAACTGAAGAAAGGCAAATGTACCCCAAGGCTCATTCTTGGGCCCCATTCTTTTTAATATATTTGTAAGTGACATAGGAGAAGGCTTGGTAGGTAAAGTTTGCCTGTTTGCTAATAATACAAAGGTAAGTAATAGGGTGAATATTGCTGGAGGTGTCTGCAGCATGGAAAATTATTTGACTGGATAAACAGTGAAAACTGGAGTTTAATGTCTCTAATAGTAATATCATGCACTTGGACAGTTCTGTTTTAGCCAGGACTTCAGAAGAGAGATATTTAAGGATACTAATTACTGAAAGCTAAGGGGAAAGCTTAAGGGACAATGTAGCCAGGCAGTAGGGAAGGGGAGTAGGGTGCTCAGTTGCATAGCTCGAGGCATCACTATTAAGAAGAGAGAGATTGTGATGCCACTTTATAGAGCCCTGGTGAGGCTACAGCTAGAATACTGTGTTCAGTTACCTGCAAAATGACATTATTCAAATAGAATGGGTCCAAAGGTGGCAGGTTAGTAGATGCTTGGAACAAACTTCCAGCAGAGGTAGTTGAAAAATCAACAGTAAATGAATTTAAACATTCCTGGGATAAGCACACATCTATCCTAAGATAGAGTACATATAGTATACACATAAGAGCAGACTAAATGGACCATATGCTCTCCTTCTGTCGTAAACCTTCTATGTTTCTATGGTTATGGAAAAATGGAAAGAAAAGGAGGGACACATTTTGCAAAAGCATCTACAGAGCGCTGCAGGAAATGCAAAAGAAGCACATGGAACAGGGTACAGGTGAGCTCCTTGTTGCATAAAGATATGAAGATATAGACATTGCCTGGGACTGTCTTTCAACTTAGCCTATTCTATCTAGTGGAATATGTGAGCTTTGCTGCGCCTGACTGAGCAAATTAGTAAATATGAGTCTTTAGTGACCAGCTAAGCAGGCACAATGTGGCCCATTATAACAACGCTAAATCCTTTTTTTCAATGCTTTTAACACACACAGTTGAAGTGTCAGTAAATGGACAACATCTGGTTGCAAATCATTATTAGGATTTAGTCATTTTTGAATGGACTGTCCAGACAAAGGGTTAAATAAGCCTGCTTTATGCTCATGCTGGCATTTCTGTGTATATATCGGTATGTGAAATTATTTATTCAAAGTTACAGGTTCGATGAACAGATTAGGAAGTAGATAAAATATATATTTTGTATAAAAAATAAGTATTCAACTTTCTACACTCAAACCAAAATTTGCTGAAAAATAATGTGTAATCAGCTTAAAATAAAGTTTAAAGAAACAGAAACAACTGCAGAGCTAATAATATGCTTCATAAGTGAACTTCACTGAGCTAAAGGCTAGCTGGCCAACCTGCTCTTAAAGCTGAAAACTGGTCTGGCAACCACCCAACTTCCCTCCCTGCCTCCCTCAGGGCAGGGGGGGGGGGTTACAAAAAAAAAAAAAACAGCTTACCTCACTGGGATAACACAGCGTTACCTGTGCTCCTGAGGCAGCCGCATAGACAGGACACAGAATGGCATTCCCTGTATGGGGCCGTGCAGAGAGCAGTGTGCATCGTGTTCAATGGCGCAGGATCCTGGGCGACTTAAGCTGTAATCACCCACACTGCCTTAGCTCCAGGGGAGGAAGGCAGGGCGGAGGTGGTTTCCAGACTGGACTTCCACTTTGAAGTGGACCAAAACCCAGGATTTTGAATATCCTGGGTTTTGGTGCTTGCTCCGGCGGGGCATAATCAGATCGGGGATACCCCGCTGTGTGAAACCCCCAGGTCGCCCAAAGGGACTCACCTCTGCCCAGTCCTACAGCGCATGCGCAGCCTTTCATCCAATCAGCGTGACAATGGCATTAATAAGACAGCTAGGAGCTCTTCTGAAGCCTGTCCCATGTGTCTCTCCATTTCTTGCAGTATGCTGTGGATTCTGTAGCAGGTCTCCAAGTTTACCCTCCTTTTCATTCCATTCCATTCCTCCATGACCATGCGTGTGGCCCCTAAGTGCTTGCAGCTTGCGCAAAGCCTGGCAATCTGCAGAGGTCGCACTCGTCAAGCACACTCAATCTGGGAGCACTGAGTTATGGGGGCTTGGTGACCACATTTGGAGCATGATCATGGAGACATGAGAAGGCAAGTAGAGGCAAACTTAGGAGACCAACTACAGCATCTACAGCAAGTTGCAGAAAATGGAGGAAAGGCACATGAGACAGGCTTGAGATGAGTTGTTGTATGGACTATCTCTTTAATGGATAGTAAAAAAGAAAGGCAAGCAACTATTTACTGGTGATAAAGTAAAGTAATTTATTGTGCAAGCTTTTTAAGATGTGTTTTCTGTATAGCGTATTATGATTTACCATCATTTCCTAGCAGGGAACATTGCATTCTGTTCAGCTTCCTTTTTCTTGTAAATAACATAGTGCTGACACCAAGAGGCATGTTGGCCACAATTCTAGTGGTTGACATACTGCTCTTTAGCATTGCCATCAGGAAGAGCAATGGCTCCCTTGACAGAAAATACTCACTAGGGCATGTATTTCAGGGAACATTATAATAGATAGGAAATGACAGTTTTCTAACCTAAAGTGCTACTAGGCATAATATAGACGTATTAATTAATGTGCAGTGCAAATCTGTTTTACCGTGTAATGCAATGTTAATAGAATTGAATGGCTAAGCTATATGTATAAATTCCGCACCACAACATTAAATTAAATAAAGTTTAAAGTCTGTGGCCGTGCGGTGGTGGAAGACTAATCCAATATAGGTACAACAAAAGTTCTATAGTGGTGAAGCCAGTAATTCACCCCACTTAGCTACACACCATCGCACCTCCTCCACAGTACTTAATAAACAAATCAAATAATCATAATGAATTCATAAATAATTAATTTATTAATAATTACCCACAAAAATCACATAACAGACAATTAAAAAACATTTAAGACAGAATCGTAGCTCTCCCCAGGGCATCCCAAATTATCCAAAATACCCATAACAATAATCCCTAAAGTGCCTAAGTGCAAATCTGTGCAAATATAACATTAATAAATCAATATGTGGCAAGACAAAGAAGATGAAACAGATCAAAAACCATGAGAATACAACAAATCAATTAGCATACACACATCACCTGAGTGAGCACAAATGTGTTTCAAAGGAATGCCCCAGTCGAGTCACGGTCCCCCCAACGCGTTTCGTGGCCCCCCGCTCACAGGCCACTTTATCAAGGTTCTATCAATAATAGAATTGAATAAAACTAAGCGTTTTAAAAACATGTACAGTAAAGCTGGGAAGTTGCAGCTTGTAAGAATTACAGCCTAAATCCCAAAAAAGTAGCAACTTGTTCCCACAAAGAGGTCATGGCACCACTTTTGGCATTCAGGCTCCACCTCCCATTGCAGGGTTCTGTTTTACGGGACATAGCTATAGCTTCCATTAAAGCCTATTTGAGCTACACAAACCACCATCATAAGTGTCTCATCCAGCAAGAGCCACATCTTGCCATGCTTCAGCCACAATGACTATAGATAGCACTGGGACAGCGATAGGTAGAATAATAATTTATTTCTGAATTCAGAGCTTAAAGCTTTTATAATTATTGCTTTAAGTCCCTGGGTCAACAACTTTTGTAAATTACATCCTACAATTATGTACAAAGTTTACAGGTTTTCCTTGAACCACAAAAGCCGTTGGTATTACAGGCTTATTTATAAAGGCAAACAATAACTTACCAAGAATTGTTTGTTTATGATGGACCTGCCTATAGGTGTCCTGGAAGCTTACAGAGGCCCTTGCCCCTTGTCCCTAACTTGGAACATAATAGTCAGAGTTGAACTGTAATTGCCCCTAGTATAGGGGTTCCCAACCAGTGGTATGGTAGATCCTTTAAGGTGGTGCACTATGATGCTGCAGAATGACCTTTACCCCAAACTGATCTGCTGTCACCTGTACACTCTCCATGCCTAATTTGCTCCATTAATACAATACTGCTCCAAAAGGTGAAGAGAATAATTTAGGTTCATTCCTTTATGCATTTCAGGCACTTTAAATTGTGGTTTCTACATTTTAACACAGTTTTCAGTGACTGACAATCCATGTAACTATCCAGGTGGTACTTGGGATTAGAGATGAGCGAACCGATGCATACAAATTGTAATTTGCTCTGAATTTCAGGAAATATTACATTTGTTATAAATTTAAATTTCCTTTTGATTTGTGTTGATCAAATTTTTCCTGAAACGTACTGTCACTTGCCAGTACACTGGCTCCCCTTGTTGCTTGGGTCCAGTGGCGAGCACTGACAGAATGGCTGCCTTTGTCCTCCTGCTGTGTGTATAGTGCAGAAGCAGTGGGGGAAGCTGGCCACATTGTCAGCTGCATGAGGCTTCAGACAGCGCCCACCGCCAGCCACCAGACCAGAGTGACAGGGGAGACAGCATGCAGGTAAGTGACTTATACTTACCTCCTTCCTCGCAATCCTCAGTGTGGGTGTCCTGCGCTACTCTGCAGCCGAACCAAGGATTAAAATCCTCTGCCAGACTCTGTGCTCATGCCACCTTGCTTCCCGCTGCAGGGAGGGGCTATCAATAGGCAAGGATTGAGGTGGCTGCAAAAGTTAGCTTATTCCCAGCCTATAGATAGCCCCACCCTGTGGTGGGAAGTGACAGCCCAGGGTCCAGTGCAGGGTGGAGGATTGCTGTCCTCCCATCCCACAGAAGCTCCTGAGGACCACCAGACGATGAGAACATGACCCTTCACTGGTGCAGAGATAAGCCTTTTGTTTTATCTTTTAGCAGCAATTTGTGAAAAATTATATTCAGATGAATCCACATTTCTTGGAGAAATTCACCCATCTCTACTTGGGATGAATAAAAAATAGAAAGTGGTACTTTTATGAAGATATTTGGGGGTGGAGGGATACATAATAATAATAATAATAATAATAATAATAATATTTATTTACTGCTAACATATTCTGCAGATGGATCATGTACAATCCGAGTAATACATTATGAAGCAACAAACAAGGCAGCAATTAAAACAAAGGCTTTGATCACAAGTTTACAATCTAAGAGACAAATAGGGGTGACACAAAGGGTAATAGGTGCTTGCTTTGTACCATGGTCCAGCCATCTTAGCAAAAATATAAGTATATACAAGCTGTTAAGGTCAAGCCACAAGCTGATTTAGTGCATTTTGGCTGCAAGAGTGTGGTGTATAGATGATAAATGATGTTGAAGAAGAAAGAGTTACATTAGGGGATGTGGTAGGCAACCCTCAAAATGTATGTTTTTAAGTAGAATCTGAAAATGTTGAGGTTGTGTATTAATCGTTAATCATTAATCATTAATTGTTTGTTGGCATTCCAAAGAGTTGTAGCAGCTCCGGATAAGCCTTGTAAACGTGAATGAGGCCCATTATATGATGGTTGTTAGTCATAAATCATTAGTGTAAAGCTCAGGCAGGGCGGTAAACAGAATTGTGGAAGGAGATATAGGGGGTACAGCATCCTGAAGAGTTTTGTGGATGAGAATGAGCAGAGACTGTATGGACAGTCTGTGCAATGACTGGCAGACCGAGTAGCGGTTAGAGGGGCGACATTTTTCTAACCATATACAAAATATTCTGTACATATTTTTTTATTTCTTCATTTTATATATTATATATTATTGCAATGATATATTCCTTAGCACTTCACAATTAACAGTTTAGCTGGACACCAGTTGTTCTGATTATTCTCACAGCAGGATCCCAATTGTAAGGCCTCTTTCCAGCAGACCTACTCTCTCACCTCTGTATTCATCTGCCGATTGCCATGTGGGCTTGCACTGGGCACTTGCACGGCAATCTCAATTGGCTATCAACCAGTAAGGGCAGTGAGATGATGGCCAGCAGCATAGGAACAAGGAAGTAGGTCTGCCCAAATGGGGCTTGCATGGTTTGCACACTGGGAATCCTAAATCAGGATTCTCCCCTGCTGTAGTACTAAGCGGACCAACAGTAATTTACTGAGTTCATCTAGGGTGCACACAGTAGCATGTAGGCCTGTCTGGCAAACCTGTTTTGCCACCAGCAACAGGTGAGCTATTGTCTTTGGCATTTAGAAGTACAGAATGACAGATACTGGGGACTATGTGGCTGGAGGGCTTCTGGATTGGCCCCACTCTGCCTCATCATTATTTACCGCCCCACACATTGTCAGATGCCCAATTGAGTTCAACTGACGTGCCTCACCAGGGAGGCTTAGTATGGTAGTTATAAACTGGGGAGCATATGGCAACTGGTGAGTCCTTATCAGAATCATTACTCTTCTCTGACTTGATACAGAAAATATGAGCCTATATGTAAGTGTACTTAGGGTGGGGCCTCTTTTATAAAAAAATAAGACCAGAAATATTACCTATGCATTTGGAGGTTTATACATATTCTATTTTTAGAGGGTCAGATTTGGTGACGTACTTTAACAGTGTGTTTCAATTTATGTTACATTTAAAATGATCGACCCAAAACAAAACTTAAATACCATGATTATTTCTAATAATTTGGATTGACCCATCATTGGAGCAGTAATAACAATACATAAATTAAATTAAAGGCGTGCATATACTTTCCTGGCAATATAACTGCAGGAAATAGAGACACAAAAACTGCTTTGTGTTCGCTTCCCCCAGTACAAGCTTGGTCATGGCATTGACTATGGGCTACAAACCGAAGTGTTCGAAAAAATGAACCAATCTTTAAGCAAGCAGAAAAAAATCCTGATTTAATAAAATAAAGTCAATGTAATCCTTCCTGGTATTCCAACCCTATGGGTGAGGGTATGTTGCTTGCCAAGCGAGAGGCAGTAGCAAAACCTAGGTAGCCATCCTTCCTGCTAACTGTGTAAGATAATCAGCACAGTCTCCACTCAGTGATCAGTCATCTGTGATTATAGCAGCGTCTGGAGGTGTTGTGACAAGGCATTAACAAGGAATCCAATTCCAGTTTACAATCTCACTCTGCATTTTCCACTCAATCACTTCATGACTTTCTGTTCCCGCAACACTGTGCATCATAATGTTCATTGCTTACTGTATCGATTCAAATGCTGTTAAAAGGCCACTTGCATTTTATAAATAGGCAACAAGTGCCTAAAACACTCTGTTTAAACTTTATTACAATCCTGTGGTCTAGCCCCGTGATCAGTTACAAGGGTATATATATTGACATGTATACCGGTATATGTTAAAGAGACCACCATCTAAACCAACCGTCCTTAAAATTCCATAGCTGATGTCTTCCCTGTCTGTGGGGCATTGCAATTTAGGTTCTCCAAATCTCCCAAGCAACTATAGTTTATTGAAAAGGAGTCTGTGAAGTGGCGAATGAATATTCTAATGTCTACAGCCTAGGTTTATGTTGATTTCTATTATAAAGTAGGAG
Organism: Gastrophryne carolinensis; assembly: GCA_027917425.1. Taxonomy (NCBI): domain Eukaryota; kingdom Metazoa; phylum Chordata; class Amphibia; order Anura; family Microhylidae; genus Gastrophryne; species Gastrophryne carolinensis. The sequence continues at coordinate 188,560,230 of CM051236.1, forward strand.
CATGTATTTGCTAAAAGCAACCCTATGCGTATCACAACTGTATGACTGCTTCCTCAGGGACATTTAGGCCTATATTGTTTAAATGGGTCATGTGTAGCATTATTTTGTAATATTTCCTGCACACCACTTTGCCCAATTTACTAACATGAGAGAACATGGATGGAATTATATGAAAGGGCATTGGGAAAAAATGTGAATGTCTTTCTATACAATTAACCATTTTAAGGTTTACTTAAGAGTTTGAGATCTCTTGATTAAATCACACTGATATTATCAAGTGGTATGATTCTTTTATAGCACTATGGTCAAACAAGCAGGGATTTCTCTTGGTTGTTTTTTTTTAGTGAATCAAAAGTTAAAAAAAAAAAGGAAGTAAATTGCTCTTTTTGACTTTTGGTCCTCTTTAAGTCAATACATTTTCTATGTTTTCTGTCTTTTTTTAGGAAATCTGGCTCAAACCTAGATTTTATTTTTGTAACGCTCCTCTGTAATGCACTAGTAAAATAATAGACATATGTAAAGATGTGTGGTGACTAATTAAGGATTAGCTCTACAAGAGCCTGCATAATTGGGGTTAATGAGAGCCAAAGTCCGTGGGTTTGTCTAGTCCTTGCCCTCTCCACCTGGGGTAGTACATGGGGGGTATACTAAGAGGTTTACTACTGCCTCAGCCTTAACCGGACCAACAGCCTGGCACAGCTGGAAAAAAAACTTGCTTGCCCCTCCTGCATGCATGATACTAAATCATTGACAGCACTTACATTTGCTCCTGTATACACTCAAAGCTGACGTGTAGCTTCTTTCTGGTAGCAACCATCTTGCAGGCTTTCTTTCCCAGCATCCCAACCATGCTGCTGCATGGATTCATTGACATAACCCACAATGCACTGCGGCAGGGAACCCAGCAGCACTTCCTCGACTGGCAGCTCCATGGGAGCAACAGCAGGTATTTATTTATAATTATTATTATTTTATTATTTTATTTCAATTTATTTTTATGTGCAGCAATATTAATTGCCCTTGGAAGGGATGCATATGAACACTGTTTCTTGTTCTAGTTTAATACAGCATCTGGAGACACTCTCCCTGCAGTGATTAAAGAAGACAGCCGCTCTCCATTGACTAGGCTATGGTGGGATACTAGTTCTGATTTTTTCTCCCACCATTCATGTTAATTACATTTTGGGAATATTTTACATGTATAACAAACAACATGGCAACATCTTTATTTTCCAGTCCAAATTCAAATGCAATACAGTAATGCTCTGAGGAAGTAAGTTATTGTCCAGACAAAAAAACACATACTCACTTTTTGTCCTCCACAGCTTCCTGATCAACTCCAATGTTTTGAAACCTAAAGCAGACCAAAACCCACAGTTTTAGCTAGCTTCCTCTGAATTGTTCATCTCATAGGGAGTACATTTTAGCAATTTTCAACACTCCTGCTTCACTCTGATCCCCGCTAATGCCACTATAGCTGTAAAGCCCAACCTTCGTAATTTATTCCCACTGTTGAGAGTGGCAATTATGTCATTCCCACATCTATGCAATGATTGAGCACCTGTCATCTCACAGAGAGAGACAGTAAATAAATCAGCAATGCAGTACAGTTCGGTATGGGAAAATAGCCATTTCTATTTCTACACCCTAAGAAGGAAGTATCAGCAGAGGCTTCAGCCAAATGTATTTTCCAAACTCAGCGGGTTTTGGTCTAGGAAAGCAGAGAACGCCCCCCCCCCCCCCCTGCGTCCAATGCGAATCAGACATGGCGGCTCACATAAAGACTGAATTTCGTCCCCAACTTCACTGCAACAGAGAGGACATGTGGTCCTGACACGGCCCACCTCAGCACACCTTCTTAATAGCGTACAATGGAGTAGACATGTGGTAGTGCAGAATTTCATCTCGGGGGAGAAAGAGTTTGAAGACCGGCAAAGGCAGAGGAGCTGTGGTGAGACTAACAATGAGTACAGTTTTTTTGCCAGGACAATGACCTCAAATAATCTTAATTGAGGGCTCATATCTTGCTTTTAAGTCAATATTCATATTGCAAGTTTTTAGAAATGTATCTATCTTATTATTTATTTTGATTTTGGTCTATGAGAGGGAAAATCACATGTCTAAAAAAGGGAAAATCTCTCCCATCTGTATGTTATGAGATGTCAATAACCTGTAAGGCAGCCACCCCACAAATTCAAGTTCATTTATATTTAAAGTGGACCAAAACCAGAATTTTGACTATCCTGGGATTTGGCCCTTGTCCCACTGTGTAAAACCCCCCAGGTTGCCCGAACACACCTCTTCCCGGTCCTACGACGCATGCGCGACCGCTAGTCCAATCAGCGCGCTTGGATCCACTCAAGCCCCTTCAACCACTCGAGCGGATCCAAGTGCTCTGACGGCCACTACCCTCTGACAGGGAGTGTGTCCATACTAGCCATTCACAAATGCCCTGCTAGAGGGTTAGCTGGGATGCGGACGCTTCTCACGCATGCGCCGTTGTACCAGGAAAGAAGGTGAGTTTTTGGGTGACCTGGAGGGTTTCACACAGTGATGCTCCGGGGGGAGGGAATCAATCGGCCCGGGAATCTTAGAGATTCCTAGGACATTCTCCGTGGGTTTTGGTCCCCTTACTGTAGACATGGGAGAGAGCTGGCGAGAGCCCAGTACGGGGTGGAGGGTCTGTGCCCTCCGTCCTGCAAGAAGATGTAGAAGGACAGTGAAGATTGCCGTGGGAAAGTGGAAGACAGCGTGGGACAGCAATCAGCACTTTTTATAGAAGGAGGAGTGGATTGCAGAGAAAGTCCCTGCCCCCCCAACACAGTGAGGTGGGGGCCTCCTCTGAAAGCTCGCTCTTTAAGGTATAAAAGGTTTGTGTCCTCCGTGTGACTGAAGAATGGTGGAGTGGTGTGGGACACCTGCAATAGAGGATAGCGGGGGAGTTTTTCCCTGAGATTTTTATTCTTATGGCATCACCATTGGATGCCACCTGATACAAGCTGGAAAATACACTGAACACTTTTGCTACATTCACCATGCAGCCTGTCAGGACAGGCTTAGGATTTGTAGTATCCAAAGGGGTAGCATAAGGAAATTCCTCTGTAGCTTCACCTATGCGGTCATCTTTCCTTTAACATCTACGAAGCACAAATTGAAGAAACAAAGGACTGGCTACAGCCAAGGGAATCATTATTTTATTCATGCGAATACATAAAGAACAGTTCACAGGGAATATATACTCTCGCTGGCTGTGCCTAGCTTCCATAGATTAATGCCTTAGTTATTGTATTGTACAAGTTACTGGATTATTAGTTTAGAAGATCTATTGCACATGGCTTACATATTGATTAAAAGTTGGGGTTGTCAGTTGGTAATGGACCCCTAGCAAGGATTTAATTTGTATAAAACGTTTAGTGAGTATTAAAACAAATACACAGCCACAGGTCATTAAAACAGCATCTGTAGGTTTGTGAGGCTGAAGTAAACAGACAGGCAGAGAAATCAGTTTTCACCTGTGTGAATGATGCTAGTCACACAATGATGGCGGTAAATATTAGATGGAGGATGGTGCACTTGCGATGTAAATTGCAACTTGCACCTCAGTGAGCTTTTACCAGACCTACAATGGGGCATTTTCACAGGTGAGGTACCTAAGTTTCCAATGGGATATGAATTTTACTTTAGAAATAACAAGACCCTATGTGCTATGCAGAAGAAAAATGCTGAATTATTCTTCATATCTCATCGAGTGCTGTTATTCCCAACCTTTAACAAAAATATTCCTACCTCATGCTTTTTAAGAGCCAGTCAAGCCAGAGGGCATGTTTTTTAAAGCCCCGCTGACACCCTCCCTTGGCCCTGACGCAGAGTAGGGGTTACATAAAAAAACTCAGCCAAAATCCACTTGGAGGGTGGCAGGGTGGGGGAGGGGTCATTAAAGTGGACCAAAGCCCAGGATTTTGACTATTTCAGGTTTTTTGATCAATGCGAAATATATATAGATATATATATATATATATATATATATATCAGCTATCAGAGTCTTTCTCATTGCACAGATACGTTTATTTTTAAGAGAAAGGAGTCACTCCTTTTTAGGAGAGAAAACTGCCATTCATTGTCTACCTAGGTTCTTAACTGACTCCAAACTCTCTGCCAGTTATAAAGTTAGCTCACGACACAGCAGAATCAGTGTTTCTGCTGTAGCAGTAATTTAGTTAATAGAACTACATAGCTTTTTTCTATTTCTTTAATAAAAAAAATGGTATTCAGAAATGTTAGATATATGTAGTATAGGCAGTCATTTGTGTGTATAATACAGAAAAGCCCATCGCCCACACTTTGCACATATTGCACAAATAGCATCTATTTTCACAGGAGAAACATAATGTAATCATTCTAAACATTTTTTTCTTAAATCTTTTCTTTGTTTTATCATTTTCACAGTAATTTCATCAATATCTATTTTTATTTGTTCATCATCTAATGACTTAAAAGAAAGGTTTTAGGTGTTCCATGAAAAATAATACCAAGTACATAATGATTGGCTCAGAATTTGAATATTTATTTGCAGTTAGATAGGCTCAATGCTAAAATGTTTCCATTGGCCTGGTAAGGAAGGGGGATAAACACTAGTTCCAAGAAATTATAGAATTATGCTCTCAAGTCATTTCATTAAAATAAGTTTCTGTCGCATCTTAACTCTCACAGCGTCTATGGTCAGTATGGTGTCATGATTTGTCATGTGTAGGGAAATGCTTGGTGTTGTAGCAGGACTAGTGCGTGTATATATATATATATATATATATATATATATATATATATATATATAATGGGTTTCTCCTGGGTCAGGTGAGCACAAATCAGTGAATCCAGGCAAATGTTTGGTATAAATAAACCTTATAAATTGACCTGGTGAAAAATAGTTGGAAAGGGATGCATACATTACATGGCCAGAGGCTGCCATTCCCTGGTATAACTGTAAATACTAATACTTTACGCTGTACTAAATCAATATATTCTTCACACTCAAAATACAAAATAGGCAGGGCAATGTAGCAAATTGTATTGCATTCACTTTCCATAAGTTGTTGTGACTATAAAAATTGTTGACAAATTGCCGTTTTCTACATTTTAGATGTTCACTTCTGGGGGGGGACTCATTTGTAGCATAATATTTGCCATGCGTTCAGGTTATTGGGGGCCACTTATGCAATCCTGCGTTATTCCATACACACACTTGGCATAAAATTGGCAGCGTCTTCAGAAGAGGTGCTATTTTATGTAAAGTACTGCAAAAGTGTCATCAAATATTTTTGAACAGGTGGCATATTCCATTTGTTAAACAGAAAACAGAGTAGGAGAAAATGTTCTAAAAATGTATGATTAGCTGCGATTTGGCTCTGAATGTGAAAACAAGTAGGCTGAAAAAGGATATAATTTATGCACTGAACAGAACTTTCGAATCACAATTCCCATGCCTTTCTGACATCCGAGCATCAATTACAAAGAGTTAAAAGCAATCTCTAATGAAGCAGAAAACTTATTTTATGTAAGCCGTTATCTCCATGGGCCCAGTATTATATGTATTTTTAAGCAAACAGGGTTAAAAATAAACATAAAGCTAATGTATTATTAGCCAGACCAACACCCATTAGATACAAAAAGGGAGTTGGTTCTACTTGTACTCTCCTTGCTACTGCTGCAAAACTGGAGAAAGCATGTGATTGGTCATGTGGTCCAAAGTCCATTGGCGGCTTGAAGAAAAGTTAGATCTTTCTTCAAGGATTTAAAGATTAAACTGGACCAACACCCTTACAAGAAACAGTGCTCATATGAATTCAGATTGCTTCACATAAAGCAGCATCCCTGCTCTCTCTGCTCCACATGTACCCAACAGCAAGACTCTCAGGTCTGTAGCAAGATGGATGCCCCATGCAGTCCAGAAGTGCAGCATCTGAAAACATATTCCAGAGCAACTGCATTGCCAGAGGAGGGTTTAGGGGAGCAATTTATTTTACTTTGACTGGAGGTCAAGTTGTGCAGCTGTGCAGTTAGAATGGGATTCTAAGGTGCAGAGTTGCAATGAGGTAAAGATTACATGGCAACAATTTATACTAACAGCTTCCTATGAAAAATTAATTCCTCACTGAAAATCGGAATTACCTGCAGGACTTATTCTGGTTTTAGTTAAATTGTTGCCAATAGTTACATTTCTACAAAATTAACTTTGAATTGAGACAAACCAGATCACTTATATTTGGGGTGAAATTAAAGTTGAGACATAAAGTCTGCATTTCATTGCATGCAACCACCCAAGACTTATAGGGTTCAATGGGCATGCATTAGGTGGATATTCTGACCAATATTTGAGTTTGCTACTTGGCCTCCAGCAAACAGGCATATTGACTTGGATTTGGGGAATGCAGCTTCCCTTGTCTGTCTAACCCTGTTGGTCGCCGATGGAGCAGTACAAGTGCAGATGCAGCTGCTGCAGCCCCCAGGGACATCAAGACGAAAATGCTTCTAGACAATGGGAATGTGAACCAGGATGCCCAGAAAGAGGGGTAATGACTTCAACCAAACTGGAACCACAACTGTATAAGGGTTTACGGTCATTTTGGACACAATTATTGGTTGTCCTTTGCCCTATAATGAATCTGACGCCTGGAAAGCTTAGAAAGACAGTTACAGAACAGGCATATTTGCATGCTGAAACTGGTAGACCCCCATTGGAACTAACAGACTTGTCTGACTCTTAAGTTTACTAAGGAGGGGGGACACCTCAATTAAAAATATAGACGCAGACATATTAGATTATGTCTGTTATATATAAATCTCCACATTAGAAGATTTATATATGCAGTATCGGACTGGGTCACCATCCCAAAAGCCGGTAGCATAGCAGTCCTCCCCTTGTGTCAGTCAAGATGACTGGCCATACCCATTCCATTCATCAAAGTAGAGGGGGTGTGCCAGCCCTCAGCAAGCCCCCTTCATTGAAATAATTAGAGCAGGAGTGGCAAGTCATCATGAGTGATGCCAGGAGGAAGTGAGGAGGCAGCAGTGTAACCACAGACAGTGGTCCAGAGAGGAGATGATGCGGTCTGGCAGGGTTGATTTTCAACCCCCCAAAAAACTGCTGATCGGCTGTGTGGGACTATAGGAGAGAAGGAATTGTTTATTATTTTTGCCCAAACAGTCCCTTTAAATATCACGTTATATTATTACAATCTAATCCTGTTTTAGTTGTTGTGTGGACCCTAAGGGAATGGGCCCCAAAAATATTGTTCCTTTGTTGGACCCAATGGACTTTTTCATCTCCATGTACGGTTTGAAAATTTTTTCCCCGAGGCCTTTTTCTCAGTATCACACCTCCTCCACCATAACACCATTATGCGTACCAGATTATTACTTGGCATATATATATTCTGCTTCTTCAGAGGATCCATTTGATGACACATTAAGCTTTGTTAAAATGTTTCCTGGACAGCATTAACTATTGTGAGACTTTATTTCTTCCGTACAATTGTTCTTTAACACTGTTTCAATGATAACACGCTGCAGAAATGCGTTCTCGCATACAAAAAACCTGATTGTAGCAGCCAGTTTTACCAATTTCTCATTCTGCTGACATCTCCTAACATGTGTCGTATTAAATCATGGCATTGCATAGCTTTGGGTTAATGCATTGTCTTCACTCATTCCATTGTGTTCTTTGTTAATGGAGTGGCTTCCTGGTATGCTTTTCTGACAAAAGACCTATCAAGGTCCTTTCTGAAAGGCTCTTATATATCGTAACCAAGTACGTTTATGACTCAATGAAAGATGGTCGCAAGATGGTCGCAAAGGACAAGCTGGTACATTTTTTTTAGAAATACAGGAAGTCACCAAAGGACAATATCTCTGCCCCATTTTATCCCTGTGCCTTAATTAACTGTGCAGTACTCTAGCAATTTTCTAAGTATAACTATAACTTTAGAGACATAAAGTCTCAGAATAGCAGTTAGATTAATGCATGTGGCAACTAGTGATGAGCTTTGGTTCCGGGCCGAAGCTCGATTGACCCAGATCTTGCTGATTTTGTTCAGTTCAGCCCATCCAGATCTGGGTCAAAATATCCAGCATGTCACTTGCTGATGATGGCAGGTAGCATGCTGGCCATCCCTACCCTGTGAACTGGTATAGGGGTCCCCTGCCCCCCCCCCCCCCCCCCCAGTTCACAAACTGTTTAAAAAGAAAAAACTGAAAATACATTTTTAAAATGAAAAAATAACTCACTATTGCCACTTCTTCCTTTATCAGGGTGGTGTCCTCTGTTCAGGTCCCTCCTGATCTGATGAGTTGTGATCTTCTTGACTGGAGGGGAAGGACATGGAGGGAGGAGGGGGCCCACAGAGGCTCTCACAGACAAAGCAAACGAGAAGCCAGCACTCCACTTGCAAATAAAGTATATTGAATATACTATATATATAATCCATGCAATCTTGATCAGCAATCTATATCCAACGTTTCGTAGCGGAATGCTCTTACAGACCTCAGTAGATGGTAGCATTAGCAGCTGCCCGGCATCAAGAAGATCACAGTGAGGGAGCCCCCGACCTGCAGAGAGAGCGCTGCCTGGTGGGGAACAGGTGAAGGAAGAAGCTGCAATGGTGAGTTATTTTAATATGAGAATTGTACTTTCTTTTTAACTCTTTGAAAGAGGTCCTATACCAATTTAAATCTTGTGGTGACCAGAGCTATTGTACGCAGCATTTGGGTGTACTAAATGCAGGATACTGGGGACTATCCTACCAGATAGCTTCCGAATAAGATTGTCCCCGCACCAGCTCATCACTAGTTGCTAAAATTAGGTCCTCATTTGAATCAATGGTCTGAGATGACTTTTTCCAGAAAAAGATGAAACATTTTTCTGGAAAACAGGCCCAATAGAATAAAAACACTTTTAAGCTAGCAAGCATCTTACAGGGGGCACTCCAATTTGAGATGCCTCTCTGTGTAAAGTTAAAGATGAAGCCAGAGACTGTGACATATTTATACTGCTTCCCTCCATACATAGCCTCTATGCATATGACCACCATAAACAATTTAGGTTCCCCGGGAACAGATGTTGCATTTTATAGAAACACTGGAATGAGGAAGTAAGCACATTATCACAATCTCTTTAGCTTTTGACATTTGGTTTGGTTTAAGAGGTATATGTTTGTGTTGTTTATTAGGGAGTTGGATTTGAAAAAAAACCTCAGCTCTTGTCCTTCAGGTGGCAGTTTCACTGAGAAACATCGTTCACCATGAGCACACGTCTGCCCGCTCATTAGCTTAAATGGGGACCAGGAGCACGCACATAGCAGAGCATCTGGCTTTGTACAGTTTCACGTCAGCTGCAGTGCAAAGTCACCAGTTTGCTGCCTTTAGTGTCATTTTATACTGTTGTGTATTTGGTACTTTGGTAGAAGTTGGCACGTTAATATATTTATTTTATTGAAGCACATGACTGCCAGTGCCAGTGGCCAATCATGGGGTTGCATTTCACCATGGGAAGGGATTTAGGTGATTAGAACAAGGTCTGAGAGTAGTGTAGTTGTGTGTGTTTGGGGGGTCATTAGCAAATGGGATGTCTGCTGTCCACAGACCAACGCTCATTAGGTGTTAAATGAGTGTTGGTACTGTTTAGTCTCTCCAGTTGGGTCAACAGCTGCAAAAATAGCAGGACATTGATGTAATCCCTTCTCTCCCTTTAAACTGGACCATAATTTATGCCCAAACGGCCCTGGAATCTATTCCTTCCCCCCGGGGCATCCAGAGGGATGCCCCACTGTGTAAAACCCCCCAGATTGCCCAGAAACTAACCTTCTTTCTTGGTGCAACAGCACATGCGTGAGCTGCAGCCACATCCTCACTAACCCTTTAGCAGGGCTCGTGCCCATGCTAGGCATTTGTGAATGGCCGTCGCGGGCATGCTCCCTATTAGAGGGTAGGGGGATGTGGCCTCCAGTGGGCTATGATCTGCTCACCTTAGACCAACTCTTAGACGGGGCGGAAGTGTATCCGAGTGCTCTAATTGGACGAGAGGCCACGTATGTGCAGTAGGACAGGGGAAAGGTAAGTTGGGTCAGGCAACCCAGGATTTTGACTATCCTGACTATCCTTTGGTCCACTTTAGGTTTACTAGGGAGCGGTGAAACATAATTTAAAATATAGAAGCAGACACATTAGATAGGCATTAGGAGATTTATATAAGCAGTGTCAAACTGGGTCACCATCCCAGCAGCCTGGAGCCGAGCAACCCTCCACTCCCTGCCCACTCCATTCACTAAAAGGGAGAGGGTGTACCAGCTCTCAGCAAGCCCCCTCCATTGAAATGAATGGAAGGGGTGTGGTGATGACATGATCTGGCAGGTTCATTTTCATTCTGACCCTGAATATATAACACAAGGTTGAATTAATGTCTCTGTTTATCTGGGTGCACTGTTGGTTCTCTTTAGTCTCTCCAATTGGGTCAACAACAGCAATAAGAGCAGGACATTGCTTTAATCCCTTTACAACTCTAAAAAAAATGGCTGCAGAGTGGCTTTAATAGATATCTATAAACTATATTAATGCAATATATTATTTAGAACTCGTTCCAATATTGAACATCAAAAAGTAAAGATGAAATCAAATGACAGATTTAAAGCCAAAAACTCTTGGCGAGCAACTTTTATGGTGAATTAAAAAAATGGTTTTAATCATTTATCCAGAATTATAGTTGGGACCTATGCCCCATAATTATTAATGGCAGGGTTCTTCTATTGGCTGAGTTTGATTTAAATAATAACCTCAACAGACAGGTCAGAATTGCAAGGCACATTTTATCCCTTAAAAAGATGTTCCATATATAGAGTAGCTGTAAATTACGTTGCTGGAATAGTCCTTATTTGAAAACAGAATAAATAAAAATGGTTAATTAAAGCCAATGATGCAAGCATAACATTGTCTGCTTAAAAAATCTCTAGTAACGCCTCCCATTAAATATGGGGTATTGCTTTCACAATGCAAATAGGACATGGGGCATCTTGGGGATCAATGTGTACGGCTAAGTAGATAGCTAATAAAGTAAGTAAGCATATTTACAGAAGGTGTAAAATAAGAGCATGCATATCTTAACTCAAGGTCAGGTCAGTTTCTAAGGTCGTGCAGATGGTTTAGGGCCCCTTATCCCTCCACATTGGGCTCTGTCATGGGGAGAGAGCAATTACCAGCTTCTGAAGAGAGGCAAACCGTGACAAATAAGGTAAATTACCCCCCCTCCCCCCATCCAGCACACTACTGTCCTCCAAGTAGCCAGAGATTGAGAAGGGCCTCTGTCATATGCCGTAGATAGAAATCAAGTTGGCAGTTTCCAGCCACTCCCAGTTGACAGCTTTAAAGTGGACAAAAACCCAGTCTTTGAGACTCTGAGACTCCAGGGCAGACATGCCGATTGGGGTGCCTGGGGCCAAAGACCAAAACACAGAATAGTCAAAATCCTCTCTCTTTATAGATAATGTGTGACCTCCTCATTTAATTGTTGGGCTTCTCCTTGTACCACTCACCTGCAGCTCATGGGAGCATTCCAAGCTTTGCTTCCATCCATCACAGCATCCGCACAAGGATTAGAGGGCACACCTGGAAAGAATGAGGGAGCAGAACCCATCTGGGTGTACTATTATGATGCTGCCCATAAGGTCCAGGAAAATAGCCAATGCTAAAGAAATAGGGCTCTTTGGACTGGTATAAGGACTCAGCACTACATTAGGTAAATTACCACAGAGGAGGGGCAGTTTAGGTATAAACATAGTGGCATTTTGTTAACTACAGCACCATTTTAATATATCAGTGCACAGACCCTAATATAGTGGAAAACATGAAAAAGAAAGACCAAAGGTCTCATTCATTATAGATGTACAAACAATGTTAATTCTAAGCAACATACAGTAATATACAGTAGCACATAGAAACATTTTAGATGATATATAAGTTACATGCCTATGTCATATTAAAGGAACTCAGCAGGCAATGCCAAGCGTTGGCCCATTGTGTAAGGCTTCCCCTGGCAATTTTTGTTGATGGTGCAGTTAAGGTGCAGTAGTAGTACAGCAGTTTTGTACTGTTTAGATTCTGTTCCTCCTGAGGCACATAACTGCCTTTTGTCTGTCTAACAGACCATCACAAACAAAAGTCAATCACATGCGGCCATAGCTAGCAGTTTAAATGAGGCCCTAGTAATGCTGAAAAGACGGGCAGGCTGATTCATCACTAATGCCAGGTAGCGACAGATGAGCGTCTGTAGCAGGCATTTTCAGAGCGCCCGCTAGTAGTCACTGTGCTCAGCCGTGGGTCAGTAATGTTGAATACATTGTGAGGAGTCGCTATTTGACCAGTACAGCGCTGTATGGGAGCGCATGTTAGCGACTGGTCATAGCAGGCAGAGTACTGCGGGTGGCACCTCTTAATGTGTTGAACGATAAAGTGGGGTGCACTGCCCCTACAAGGGACCCTGCAAATGCAAAGTGACACAAAGAAATTGGGGGTGCCCTCCAAACGCCCCCCTTAGTGGGTCCCCGGGGACTAACAATTGCACTCTCACAAGGGTAAATATATAAGGTAGTCTTTATTAGCAATAATCACATTAAAACCAAATTAAAAACTACAGCATGATCCTAATGCTGATCCATAATCCGCCACAAGGGGGCGCCATCCTGCCAAAATACATATTGAGATAATGTGCATCAATATATTATAACTAATACTAAATATACCATAGATATACAATAATAAAGTGCTATGTGCAAAGACAAACGTGCATCAATTTTCAAAGACAGAAAAACCTCTGGATGTAAGGCAGGCCCAACAAGGGACGACAGTGCAAAGTAACAAACATGAAATAACACAAAATGAGATTCTTGCTATGTAGTTTGGCAGCAAGGCAACCCCACAGCAAGCCCACGCGTTCCGAGCCCCTAGGGCTCTTCCTCAAGGCTAAGATAATACCAGGGGACTGTGTACAGCAGCTCCCCTTAAATACCCCTCTCTCTCCAACTGTGAGCAGCCGCGCACGTGGGCGACGACTCCGGCCGGAAGTGCGTCGGGCCGTCCAACCGGAAGTGGTAATGCGCTCCAACCTGGAACGCAACGTCTCCGAGATAGTGGTCATAGTGACCGACTCCATATTCAGCAAAAAACAGCCTCACAAATCTCTGGTGCTGAAAAATGCTTGTTTGAAGCCCAGAGCACAGGAGGCGGTGTGTTTAAAGTCTGTTTTTCAGCATCTATCCACTAGTAACAAAGCGAAAACTTATGGAATTACATTGTAGCAACATTGTAACATGAACACTTTAATGCCAGACCTGTAATGTCATTTCTGAAGTAATATATAAAATATGAAAAATTTGTGAAAAAAAATGCTTTTTCAATGCCAGAAGAGGTCACAGAATTTTGATTGTGATTTTTGGAAAAACAAAAAACAAATACCCTGTTTAAAGAGAAGAAAAGGTTCGTCCATTAAAATGTATGGGAGAGAGCCAGGTAGCGAGAGGTCATACCTGGCCCTGTGCAAGGCTGAACGCCGGCGCTGTTCGCTGAGGCTGTGAAAATGATGAATCAGATGCTACATGGCGCTATCCCAGTCGCTAAACAGATTCTGCTTGATAAATGTGTAATTGCGTGCCGTGTCCGGCGTTCACCAGTCGCTACCTGTCATTAACCAGCCACTACCTGACGCTATCCCTTCTTAAATAAGGGCACAAGTCTAGATCCCAACACTCCGAAGGTTGTGGCTGAAGGTTAGGTTGCTAAAGCCCAGACCAGGGATATGAAAATCTTCTGCCAGTTTAGTAGTAATACTACCTGTCTTCTGTACAGCAAGGATGGGGTTCAGCTAACTATAACTTGGTGTGTGACACCAGCAGAAAAATGGAAGGTAGGGTGTGCTCATCCAGCCAATATATAGCAGTCAAAGAGGTGCTAGAAGGGTGTGACCACACTCCATAGACAAATAAGAAATGTAACCCTCTGCACACTCATTGTTAGGCACTTACCTCATCGCCGTTCCTGGTCCCGCGGCGCGCTGTCAGGTGGCTCCCGGCGGGCTGCTGTCCGGCTGTCCCCGGGTCCGCCGTCTCCTCAGCGCCGTCGTGGGGTCCGGGGGCTGGCGGCGCGGGACGCCGCTGGAGCCGGTGTTGCGGCGTGCTCCGCGCGGCTGCGCGGGCCTGCCATTCTCTCCGGGGATGCGGCGCTTCCCCCTCCTGGCGGGGGCGCGCCCGACACTCAACGTGCTCGCGCGCGCGCGCGAGCACGTCTCCTTTATGCCTTCCGGCGGCGCTTTCCCCAGCGCGCCCGCTGGGGGCAAGTTTAAAGTATCCAGTCTCTGGCTGGATCCTGGGATTGAGCCCAGGGACTGGTCGGCCTGTCTGGCCTGGGCCGTCCAGCTCCTGGGACCTATCCCATGATCCTGTGTTGCACCAATCACCCAGGTTCCCTCCAATTTCCCTTTTCCTCAATGGCCAGCATTTATTATAAAGCCCTTCGGCTCCGGGTTCCCAGTGCCCGTTATAGCCTCTGGGTTCTGGATGTGTGTTAAAGTGTCTCCTGTTATAATTCGGCTTTTGGACCTCGACTTCCCTTGCTTGCTGCCTGCCCTGACCCTTCGCTTGCCTGACTACGATTCTGCCTGACCCCTCTGATACCTCACACCGCGACCTCCTGGATTTTGACCTCGGCTTGTTTGACTACTCTTTTGTTACCTCCTTCGGATACCTCGCCCTGTGACCTCCCGGTTTGACCTCGGCCTGTACTTGGACTTCTGCCATCCGGCATCCTCATTCGGGACTCCCTGCCGTTCATCAGTCTCCACCTTAAGCTGGTATCCTTTGCGCCCTATAAGTCCTGGGGGCAACCGACTGGGAGAGGCATTACCCGTGTCTCCTACAAGCGGGGGCTTGTCTATAGGCAGAAGAGGCGGTGGAGATTGGGGGATACCAGCTCAAGACAGACGGGTGTTCGGTACAGTCCTGACAGTATAACGGGCCAGAAGAATGGACCAAATCCTGGAACAGGTGCAAGCCTTAACAGCGGCGGTAGAGCACCTGGCTCATCGGGTTGCGGCCCAGGAGAACCGTCCTGCTCCTAACGTCCCCAGTCCTCAGGGGGCCCCGGCCGCAATGTTTGTGGAACCAAAAATTCCACTCCCGGAAAAATTTCTCGGCGACAGGGCAAAATTTGCCAACTTCCGGGACTCTTGCAAATTGTACTTCCAGCTCCGTCCTGTCTCTTCAGGGTCACAAGAGCAGCGGGTCGGGTTGATTATCTCCCTCCTCCAAGGAGATCCTCAGTCCTGGGCCTTTAGTTTGTCATCCCAGGATCCAGTTCGTCTCTCTGTGGACAGTTTTTTTTCCGCAATGGAGGTTCTTTATGATGATCCCGACAAAGGGGCCACAGCTGACGCTAAGTTGCGTACTCTTCGCCAGGGACGCCGTCCAGCCGAAGATTATTGCTCGGAATTCCGTCGCTGGGCAGTAGACTCCCGCTGGAACAATCCTGCCCTCTACGGCCAATTCCGGCTTGGATTGGCTGAATCCGTCAAGGACACCTTGGTGAATCATCCGGAACCTCAGACCCTAGACGAGTTAATGCACCTCGCCATTCGCATTGACCGTCGGCTTCGGGAAAGACGCCAAGAAAAAGGGTCGCATGCTGAGACAGCTTCAAGGTCCGAGGCCCCAGTAGCACAATCTTCGGAAGAGCCCATGCAACTGGGTGCCACAAGGCTCACCGAAGTCGAGAGACGTCGACGCTTATCCGAGGGGCTTTGTCTGTACTGTGGTGGAACCGGCCATATGGTCAGACTATGCCCAAAGAAGCCGTCGGGAAACTCCAGAGCCTAGGGGGTTTCGAGGGGGCCCTCCTAGGCTGTAAGGTATCACCTCAAGTATCGTCTCCAGTTCTTATTCCAGTTCAGATAAAGATTAATTTTAAATTTCTGAATTTAAAGGCTCTCATAGACTCCGGAGCAGCCGGGAACTTCCTTGACTCTGAGTTAGCTCAGAGTTTAGGAATTACGCTCCAGTCCTTGCCAACTCCCATCCGGGTCTCTGCCATTGACGGCACACCTGTGGCTGGAGGTTTAGTTCAGTTCAGAACCCTTCCCGTACAGTTCAAGGTGGGAGCTAATCACTCTGAAGTAATTAGTTTTTTGGTCTTGAGTATGCCTAGCACCCCTTTAATTCTGGGATTGCCATGGTTACGGGAGCACAATCCCCAAATTGATTGGGTCTCAGGGCAAATCATAAAGTGGGGGCACCAATGCTTTCAGAATTGTTTGAGACTCCCGGTCAGGGTTGCGCAACTGTCCCCAGCTGGAATTCCCACTCCGTACTTAGAATTTGCCGACGTCTTTTCTGAAAAGGCGGCGGACAAACTTCCTCCCCATAGACCATGGGATTGCCCTATTGAACTACTCCCCGGTACCATGCCTCCGAGGGGAAGAATATTTAATTTAACCCGAGCTGAAACCATCGCCATGCGGGAATATATTGTGGAAAACCTAGAGAAGGGGTTTATTCGACCATCATCTTCCCCGGCAGGAGCAGGGTTCTTTTTTGTAGAAAAGAAAGATGGGGGGCTCCGCCCCTGTATTGATTATCGGGGTTTAAATAACGTCACGGTTAAAAATAAGTATCCCCTGCCACTTATTGAGGGGTTATTTACACAGGTGGTTGGGGCGCAGGTGTTTTCCAAACTCGACCTTCGGGGGGCCTATAACCTCATCAGAATTAGGCAGGGGGACGAGTGGAAAACGGCCTTCAATACCCTTGAGGGGCACTATGAGTATTTGGTAATGCCATTTGGTTTGTGCAATGCCCCCGCGGTCTTTCAAAGTTTCGTAAACGAAATTTTTAGGGACTATCTTGGCCGTTTTGTGGTCGTTTATTTAGACGACATTCTGATTTTTTCTTCATCCCTGGAAGAACATCGCAAACATGTGCGTATTGTGTTGCAAAAACTCAGGGAAAATTGTTTATATGCCAAGTTAAAGAAGTGTCAATTTGAGGTATCTGAGGTTCCGTTTCTCGGCTATATTATTTCTAAGTCTGGTCTATCCATGGATCAGTCTAAAGTGAAGGCAGTCTTAGAATGGGAGCAGCCCAAGGATCTGAAGGGCCTGCAGAGGTTCCTGGGCTTCGCTAATTTTTATAGAAGGTTCATTAAGAACTTTTCTTCTCTAGTAACTCCATTGACTAATCTTACCAAGAAAAGCGGGTATCCCTCAGTTTGGCCAGTTCAAGCCGTTCAGGCCTTTGAGAATCTGAAAAGAGTGTTTAGCTCCGCCCCGGTCTTAGTTCACCCGGATGAGCAATCACCCTTCTTTGTGGAGGTGGATGCTTCGGAATTTGCAGTGGGGGCGGTTTTGTCACAATATCATGGGTCACCTGAACGCCTTCATCCATGTGCTTTCTTCTCCAAGAAGTTCTCTGGGGCCGAGAGAAATTATGATATTGGCAACAGAGAATTATTGGCTATCAAGCTAGCCTTCCAGGAATGGAGACACTGGCTGGAGGGGGCTCAGTACCCAGTTACGGTCTTTACGGATCATAAAAATCTGGAATACATTCAATCTGCAAAAAGACTAACTCCAAGACAGGCTCGCTGGTCCTTGTTCTTTTCCCGGTTTAACTTCTCTATCACCTATAAACCTGGGTCCAAAAATGTTAAAGCGGATGCCCTGTCTCGGAGTTTCTCTTTCCCTAACTCGCCCGAAAGAGTGGATATTCCCATCTTACCCCACTCCCTGGTGGTAGCCGCCATCCAACCCCAACTTCCTGATCTAGCTCGGTTCCAAGCCGAAGCTCCACCTGAAAAACCTGAGTCTGTCCAGCTTGTACCCTCTCTTTACCGCACTGCCTTTTTGTCTCATTTCCATGATACTAAAACAGCGGGTCATCCGGGGGTCAAGAAAACTATTGCCCTATTGACGCGCCAAGTTTGGTGGCCATCCATGAGGAGGGACGCTCAGAATTTTGTCTTAGCCTGTAAAGTCTGTGCTCGGAGTAAGTCTTTAAGACATTCTCCTGAAGGCCCACTTCTACCGTTGCCCACTCCTGCCTCCCCATGGACCCATCTGGCCATGGACTTTGTTACTGATCTTCCCCCTTCCCAGGGATATACAGTTATTTGGGTAGTAGTGGACCGCTTTAGCAAGATGGCTCATTTTATCCCTTTAAAAAACTTCCCTCAGCTCAAATATTAGCTCAACTCTTTGTCACTCACATTTTTAGAATTCATGGTATTCCAGTAGATATTGTTTCGGATAGAGGGGTCCAATTTGTCTCCCTTTTTGGAGGGCCTTCTGTACTAAGTTGGGTTTCACCGTCTCTTTATCCTCGGCTTTCCATCCTCAATCGAATGGACAAACCGAAAGAACTAACCAATCTTTAGAACAGTACTTGCGTTGTTTTACGGCCGATACTCAGACGGACTGGGCCTTTTTCCTACCGTTTGCTGAATTTGCATTAAACAACGCTTCACATTCTTCCACGGGGGTTTCCCCCTTCCATTGCGTCTATGGCAAGGACCTGAAGTTTTCTGCCCTTTCAGACCAACCCTCTAGAGTTCCCTCCGTGGATGAATGGCTGTCCAAATGGCCAGGGGAATGGAATAAGATCCAGCAACATCTAACTAAGGCTGTTCTTCAACAGAAAAAGTTTGCAGATCGCAAACGTTCTTCTAACCCTAGTTATGAGGTGGGAAATTGGGTTTGGCTTTCAACCAAGAACTTAGCCTTACGCCAGCCCTCCGCTAAGTTAGGGCCTAAATTTATCGGCCCCTTCCCCATAACACGGAAGATCAATCAGGTTACGTATCAGTTAGCCCTCCCTTCTTCCATGAAAATTTGTAAATCTTTTCACGTTTCACTTCTTAAGCCTGCAAGAAACCATGAACCCAATAATTCCCCTGGGCCTGTGTTAGTCGATGGGCATCAGGAATTTGAGATTGCCCGGATTCTTGACTCCCGCCTGTTTAGAAACTCTCTTCAGTATTTAATTGACTGGAAGGGGTACGGCCCGGAAGAAAGATCTTGGGTTCCGGCCAGAGAAGTTCATGCGCAGAATTTGGTGAAGAGATTTCACAGAGAGAATCCTTTGAAACCCAGCTTGGAGGGTCCAGTGGCCCCTCCTCAGGGGGGGGGTAATGTTAGGCACTTACCTCATCGCCGTTCCTGGTCCCGCGGCGCGCTGTCAGGTGGCTCCCGGCGGGCTGCTGTCCGGCTGTCCCCGGGTCCGCCGTCTCCTCAGCGCCGTCGTGGGGTCCGGGGGCTGGCGGCGCGGGACGCCGCTGGAGCCGGTGTTGCGGCGTGCTCCGCGCGGCTGCGCGGGCCTGCCATTCTCTCCGGGGATGCGGCGCTTCCCCCTCCTGGCGGGGGCGCGCCCGACACTCAACGTGCTCGCGCGCGCGCGAGCACGTCTCCTTTATGCCTTCCGGCGGCGCTTTCCCCAGCGCGCCCGCCGGGGGCAAGTTTAAAGTATCCAGTCTGGCTGGATCCTGGGATTGAGCCCAGGGACTGGTCGGCCTGTCTGGCCTGGGCCGTCCAGCTCCTGGGACCTATCCCATGATCCTGTGTTGCACCAATCACCCAGGTTCCCTCCAATTTCCCTTTTCCTCAATGGCCAGCATTTATTATAAAGCCCTTCGGCTCCGGGTTCCCAGTGCCCGTTATAGCCTCTGGGTTCTGGATGTGTGTTAAAGTGTCTCCTGTTATAATTCGGCTTTTGGACCTCGACTTCCCTTGCTTGCTGCCTGCCCTGACCCTTCGCTTGCCTGACTACGATTCTGCCTGACCCCTCTGATACCTCGCACCGCGACCTCCTGGATTTTGACCTCGGCTCGTTTGACTACTCTTTTGTTACCTCCTTCGGATACCTCGCCCTGTGACCTCCCGGTTTGACCTCGGCCTGTACTTGGACTTCTGCCATCCGGCATCCTCATTCGGGACTCCCTGCCGTTCATCAGTCTCCACCTTAAGCTGGTATCCTTTGCGCCCTATAAGTCCTGGGGGCAACCGACTGGGAGAGGCATTACCCGTGTCTCCTACAAGCGGGGGCTTGTCTATAGGCAGAAGAGGCGGTGGAGATTGGGGGATACCAGCTCAAGACAGACGGGTGTTCGGTACAGTCCTGACACTCATACTATTGGAAAACACTTGTTAAAAACATGGACTGTTAGTTAACATAGATTGCAATGAATGTAAAAGCAAGGTAGCCTTTCTTCGTCTTTCTTTTTTGTCACCAGCAGGAAAGAATTGCACATGAATCCTAAGCTTCGTGCCAGCAACTCCACTGCCACCCTGTGGCTATTTTCCAAAAACCTCTACAGGCAGTGACATTCACACCTTACTCACATTAAGCAGGGTGGGGTCCATTCAGCTTCTCTAGCCACACATTAAGCTGATTGGATCAGAAATCAGAATGTCCTAGGGGAGCAGAACAAAACCCAGGAATAGCAAAAATCACAGTTTTTGGTCCACTAAGAAAAAGAAGAGAACTGCAATAAAAAGTCTGGAGTTTCCATCCAGATGTCCTTTAAATAATTTCTAATTATATGAGACTCAAATGAATGACATCACAAAATAGGGTGTCAAGTAAAAAGGGCAGATGAATGTGCCACTGCTATGAACATGAAGAGCATCCGCCAAATATTTTGGAGAAATAAGTGTCTATAAAGCATGGTTGGGGGTTACGGCAATCCTGGAAAACATTTTGATTCGGTAAGGAATCCCTGTTTTTCTGAGGTTTTCATGAATAATTACAGAGATTAAAATTTTATCTCAGAACTGTGATATTTTAAAATGTCATAGTTACTCTTCTGTTAAATGACATCATGTTTTGCTGCCAATATGTTACGTGCCTGCAGGCCAAAGAATCAGATAGCATTTTAAAGGGACACTATCTAAAAATACAAATTAAACTGGAATGTTTGGATAGTATACACATTTTACTTTTTACATGTGCTTTTAACCTAGACTGAAAACGCTCATTAAAAAACATTGCATTGTTTCCGCTTAGAAGGGAGAGAGTCCAAGGATCTGATTCATGAAAGCACTGTGTCGGTTTTATGTCAGTTTATTTACATAGTGCGCCGGTTTTGTGTATTAATTGCATTTATCAAAGGTTTACACCTCAGCGCATGTCAGTGCACATGTGAAACAGGCTTTTTGTGGCACATAGTTTGCTACTCCCACAGGATATGATGGGCAAATTATTCTGCATGTTATTTTACCAGTTTTTGTTTTTAGTTTTAATTCAAATTTTGGTTTGGCATTTGGGACATAAGAGGAGCACAGTAATGTCATTTATGGTGTTTTTTTTTAACTTCTCTGAAAATTATTTATTTTACATCTGTTATGCCTGTTATTCCAAATTTGTTGCATTTATAACATTATTGTTTTTTGTTAGAAGTTTTTGGGGGAACAAATAAAAAACCTTTTTCATCAGAAGTGTGTGTTTTGTGTGCGCCAGTCTGAGCCACTCTGTGCCAGTTCAAAAACATCCAATAAATATGGATGGACTGTTTTGAAACACACTAATTATTATTAGTTAGTCACATTACATAATTTAATGTTATGCTGAGCCACTTTACGCCACATAGTGTGCCAAAAACGAGTGCACGGTTTTAGCTATGGTGCAAGAAGTTGTGGTGCCAAAAAACGAGTGCACGGATTTTCCTATGGTGCAATTAGTTGAGGTGCCAAAAAACGAGTGCACGGATTTACCTATGGTGCAATTAGTTGAGGTGCCAAAAAACGAGTGCACGGATTTACCTATGGTGCAATTAGTTGAGGTGCCAAAAAACGAGTGCACGGATTTACCTATGGTGCAATTAGTTGAGGTGCCAAAAAACGAGTGCACGGATTTACCTATGGTGCAATTAGTTGAGGTGCCAAAAAACGAGTGCACGGATTTACCTATGGTGCAATTAGTTGAGGTGCCAAAAAACGAGTGCACGGATTTACCTATGGTGCAATTAGTTGAGGTGCCAAAAAACGAGTGCACAGATTTACCTATGGTGCAATTAGTTGAGGTGCCAAAAAACGAGTGCACGGATTTACCTATGGTGCAATTAGTTGAGATGCCAAAAAACGAGTGCACGGATTTACCTATGGTGCAATTAGTTGAGGTGCCAAAAAACGAGTGCACAGATTTACCTATGGTGCAATTAGTTGAGGTGCCAAAAAACGAGTGCACGGATTTACCTATGGTGCAATTAGTTGAGGTGCCAAAAAACGAGTGCACGGATTTACCTATGGTGCAATTAGTTAAGGTGCCAAAAAACGAGTGCACGGATTTACCTATGGTGCAATTAGTTGAGGTGCCAAAAAACGAGTGCACGGATTTACCTATGGTGCAATTAGTTGAGATGCCAAAAAACGAGTGCACGGATTTACCTATGGTGCAATTAGTTGAGGTGCCAAAAAACGAGTGCACGGATTTACCTATGGTGCAATTAGTTGAGATGCCAAAAAACGAGTGCACGGATTTACCTATGGTGCAATTAGTTGAGGTGCCAAAAAACGAGTGCACGGATTTACCTATGGTGCAATTAGTTGAGGTGCCAAAAAACAAGTGCACAGATTTACCTATGGTGCAATTAGTTGAGGTGCCAAAAAACGAGTGCACGGATTTACCTATGGTGCAATTAGTTGAGGTGCCAAAAAACGAGTGCACGGATTTACCTATGGTGCAATTAGTTGAGGTGCCAAAAAACGAGTGCGCGGATTTACCTATGGTGCAATTAGTTGAGGTGCCAAAAAACGAGTGCACAGATTTACCTATGGTGCAATTAGTTGAGGTGCCAAAAAACGAGTGCACGGATTTACCTATGGTGCAATTAGTTGAGGTGCCAAAAAACGAGTGCACGGAATTACCTATGGTGCAATTAGTTGAGATGCCAAAAAACGAGTGCACGGATTTACCTATGGTGCAATTAGTTGAGGTGCCAAAAAACGAGTGCACGGATTTACCTATGGTGCAATTAGTTGAGATGCCAAAAAACGAGTGCACGGATTTACCTATGGTGCAATTAGTTGAGGTGCCAAAAAACGAGTGCACGGATTTACCTATGGTGCAATTAGTTGAGGTGCCAAAAAACGAGTGCACAGATTTACCTATGGTGCAATTAGTTGAGGTGCCAAAAAACGAGTGCACGGATTTACCTATGGTGCAATTAGTTGAGATGCCAAAAAACGAGTGCACGGATTTACCTATGGTGCAATTAGTTGAGGTGCCAAAAAACGAGTGCGCGGATTTACCTATGGTGCAATTAGTTGAGGTGCCAAAAAACGAGTGCACAGATTTACCTATGGTGCAATTAGTTGAGGTGCCAAAAAACGAGTGCACGGATTTACCTATGGTGCAATTAGTTGAGGTGCCAAAAAACGAGTGCACGGATTTACCTATGGTGCAATTAGTTGAGGTGCCAAAAAACTAGTGCACGGATTTACCTATGGTGCAATTAGTTGAGGTGCCAAAAAACGAGTGCACGGATTTACCTATGGTGCAATTAGTTGAGGTGCCAAAAACCGAGTGCACGGATTTACCTATGGTGCAATTAGTTGAGGTGCCAAAAAACGAGTGCACGGATTTACCTATGGTGCAATTAGTTGAGGTGCCAAAAAACGAGTGCACGGATTTACCTATGGTGCAATTAGTTGAGGTGCCAAAAAACGAGTGCACGAATTTACCTATGGTGCAATTAGTTGAGGTGCCAGAAAACGAGTGCACGGATTTACCTATGGTGCAATTAGTTGAGGTGCCAAAAAACGAGTGCACGGATTTACCTATGGTGCAATTAGTTGAGATGCCAAAAGACGAGTGCACGGATTTACCTATGGTGCAATTAGTTGAGGTGCCAAAAAACGAGTGCACGGATTTACCTATGGTGCAATTAGTTGAGATGCCAAAAAACGAGTGCACGGATTTACCTATGGTGCAATTAGTTGAGATGCCAAAAAACGAGTGCACGGATTTACCTATGGTGCAATTAGTTGAGGTGCCAAAAAACGAGTGCACAGATTTACCTATGGTGCAATTAGTTGAGGTGCCAAAAAACGAGTGCACGGATTTACCTATGGTGCAATTAGTTGAGATGCCAAAAAACCAGTGCACGGATTTACCTATGGTGCAATTAGTTGAGGTGCCAAAAAACGAGTGCGCGGATTTACCTATGGTGCAATTAGTTGAGGTGCCAAAAAACGAGTGCACAGATTTACCTATGGTGCAATTAGTTGAGGTGCCAAAAAACGAGTGCACGGATTTACCTATGGTGCAATTAGTTGAGGTGCCAAAAAACTAGTGCACGGATTTACCTATGGTGCAATTAGTTGAGGTGCCAAAAAACGAGTGCACGGATTTACCTATGGTGCAATTAGTTGAGGTGCCAAAAACCGAGTGCACGGATTTACCTATGGTGCAATTAGTTGAGGTGCCAAAAAACGAGTGCACGGATTTACCTATGGTGCAATTAGTTGAGGTGCCAAAAAACGAGTGTACGGATTTACCTATGGTGCAATTAGTTGAGGTGCCAAAAAACGAGTGCACGAATTTACCTATGGTGCAATTAGTTGAGGTGCCAGAAAACGAGTGCACGGATTTACCTATGGTGCAATTAGTTGAGGTGCCAAAAAACGAGTGCACGGATTTACCTATGGTGCAATTAGTTGAGATGCCAAAAAACGAGTGCACGGATTTACCTATGGTGCAATTAGTTGAGGTGCCAAAAAACGAGTGCACGGATTTACCTATGGTGCAATTAGTTGAGATGCCAAAAAACGAGTGCACGGATTTACCTATGGTGCAATTAGTTGAGGTGCCAAAAAACGAGTGCACGGATTTACCTATGGTGCAATTAGTTGAGGTGCCAAAAAACGAGTGCACAGATTTACCTATGGTGCAATTAGTTGAGGTGCCAAAAAAGAGTGCACGGATTTACCTATGGTGCAATTAGTTGAGATGCCAAAAAACGAGTGCACGGATTTACCTATGGTGCAATTAGTTGAGGTGCCAAAAAACGAGTGCGCGGATTTACCTATGGTGCAATTAGTTGAGGTGCCAAAAAACGAGTGCACAGATTTACCTATGGTGCAATTAGTTGAGGTGCCAAAAAACGAGTGCACGGATTTACCTATGGTGCAATTAGTTGAGGTGCCAAAAAACGAGTGCACGGATTTACCTATGGTGCAATTAGTTGAGGTGCCAAAAAACGAGTGCACGGATTTACCTATGGTGCAATTAGTTGAGGTGCCAAAAACCGAGTGCACGGATTTACCTATGGCGCAATTAGTTGAGGTGCCAAAAAACGAGTGCACGGATTTACCTATGGTGCAATTAGTTGAGGTGCCAAAAAACGAGTGCACGGATTTACCTATGGTGCAATTAGTTGAGGTGCCAAAAAACGAGTGCACGAATTTACCTATGGTGCAATTAGTTGAGGTGCCAGAAAACGAGTGCACGGATTTACCTATGGTGCAATTAGTTGAGGTGCCAAGAAACGAGTGCACGGATTTACCTATGGTGCAATTAGTTGAGGTGCCAAAAAACGAGTGCACGGATTTACCTGTGGTGCAATTAGTTGAGGTGCCAAAAAACGAGTGCACGGATTTTCCTGTGGTGCAAGTGGTTATGGCGCACTGTTGGAATATTAATAAATCAGGCCACACTGTTGGAATATTAATAAATCAGGCCCCTAGACTCTAGAGTTCTAGAGGAGACTCAACCATGTGTATATGTGCATACATACAAGGAATTCACCATTGCAGGAGTAAGGGAGGGTTACACATAGCTAATGAGATTAATAAAAGAATTGAACTTTTGAGGCATATGACACAGCATTTTCATAAAAGACTTTTCTGCTCAGCAAATGCCAGACAGAAAGAGAGAGAATTAGAGAACAAGAGGGAAAATAGGAAGATAGGAAGGTAACGCAACGAGCAGTAAGTAGAACGCCTTAAAAGGCCAGATGAATGAAGGTACTGCATTTGACTGAAAATGTAATGTTTTGTTTTAATGTGTACACTACTTGTGAAATGATATTATAGCTGTTTAAAGAGAAGTAAAGAGCAAGCCAACTTCCTACCATGGGGACAAGGAGCTTGCTGATAACCCTATATGATAACCTGCACCCACTCCCAAGGGCCAGGGGTGTAAAAGGGCCTGAAGACCAAGGCACCCCTGGAAAAGCACTGGACCTAAGCAGAAGGGCAAAATGACCACTAAGCTATCACAGCCAGAGGATTCCTAGCCCTGTGGATACAGACCCCTATGCCTGGCGCACCCAGCTGGTAGCCTCTACACTGTGGCAACACCCAACCCCTTTTAATCACCCCAAGCTCTGTATCAAGTACATACTTATCCTCCTTAAAGTGGGTCTCACAGGTGGTAGAAGGGGGTTTGTGTTGTAGCTAGAGTTCAACTAATGATTCCTAAAAATGGCAGTAATGTGACTAGCTACCTATTTCAGTATTTTAAGTAACCATTGCTACACGCAAGCTCGGCCTTAGGACCCATTTCATTGATATTTCCTCATCACCACTTTCACTCTGGTGGAGACATGAAGACTTATTGGTAGCACAGCCCTCTAGTGCTTTATGATGTGCTTTTTCAACACTTTTACTGGCTGAACTTTGAGTGTAAGGGGAGCAGAAGACTTTACTAACTTTACCAACTGGTGCTTCTGGAAGAGAAAACCACATTTGCACCAGCTAACTGAGTGTTCCAGCCATGAATGCTTTTTTTGCCTGTAGCAGTGTTCCAGCCATGAATGCTTTTTTTGCCTGTAGCTGGGCTATTAATGAATATATATATATATATATATATATATATATATATATATAGTATAACATATGATCTGGTCACACTCTTTTGCTATGTTATAGATTAGATTAACAAATTAAAACACATAGATCGAATTGGAGCGACAAAATGTACCGTACTTTATAACTTCCGGGGATTATTCTGTAACTGTTTGCATAAATTATATTGTTGCTTTCATGAAATTTCTTGAGTCATATTAAATATAAGTTATCAAACTGTCTAATGACTACTGCTATTTCCGTAAGCTCATTATTCAGAAAGTTGTTCTTTTAGCTTGTAGATAATTAGCTGTTTACTTACACTATTCATCACTTTTTAAAGGTCTGACATTACTAAGCTCAGAAGACACAAACATGATAACATATTTATTAGAAAAAAGTCAATAAAAACATGGCTTTATATGTTTTTTTTTATAGCAATAAAACTTTATTGAAGTGAACAGGGCAATCGGTAACTTAGGACATCAGTCTTGTCTATGTAACAATGCAGACATAGCTGTAAAGGTTGATGTGTTAACACATCTTTTTTGACATCCATTACATCTGTTCCTGTTGTCTACCCCCAGGGTCGTGTCTCTCTGCTTCTGTCCACCAGTTTATCTAATATAAAATGGGGGGGGGGCTATGGGAATAGGGAATTGAGGAATGGTATCAATGGGGTTAGGAGGGTAGGGAGGTGTGATGTGGTCCCCCTGACCCCCCCCCGACAGTACCTGACAGTACCACAATAGCACCAGGGCACTGGGGAGGGGGGAGCAGGTGGAGAAAGAGGGTGGAGGAGGACAGGAATAGAAACAGACGGGGGAACTCCCCCTGGCCCCTCCTTTTACGCCACCCACCGGAGCCCGCCCATGCCTACACCCCCGCCCCCCAATGTGGAGGGGCGCCTCCCCAGCGACGGCCCCAGGAGCATCTTAGGGCGTCACAGAGGCCTGAGTGCCGGGCCCGGGGTATGGTGGGGGGGGACAGGGGAGGGGAGCTGCGAGGAAGTGTTGGGGGGAGGGAAACAGATAGGTGCCCGGCTACGCAGTCTGGTCCAGGTCGGGCACGTCACGCTGATGCCACCCTTCAAAATGGGTGGTTCACACTCCCCCACCAAGGTTTTGCATACAATAGATTCTGTTGCAGCCACAGGTGTCTATGTCTGTCTTCTGATTCGCCTAATGTCCTCCACTCTCCGAATCCTAGAGCTAATGGAAGGGGGAATGCAGGACTTCCACTGGGCCGGTATGCATGCCCTAGCTGCGTTTACCAGATGGATGGTCAGTGATTTCCTATATTTCCAACTTGAGCCACTGGTTGAGTGTAGGAGAAGGGCTTCCAGTGAGAGTGGGACGTCCTCTCCCATTATCTTACGGATCCATTTTACAATGTCCTCCTAGAAGTTCTTTATCCTCCCAAATCCCCAAAAGATGTGCAAGAGGGTGCCTTGGGCCTTCTCACACCTCCAACAGAGAGGGGAGACTGATGGGCAAAAACGGTGCAGCGAATGGGGGTCCTGTACCAGCGGCTTAGGATTTTGTATCCTGCCTCCTGGTATGAGTTGCTATTTGACGCCCGTTGTGCCAGCTCGAAGATTTTCTTTTTTTGAGCTGGTGGAAAAGTGACATTGAGTTCAGTTTCCCATGCCACAATGAAGTTTGGCACAAAGGTCTCTCCTGGGTCCACTAGCAGTTGGTATATTGCGGACAATGCTCCCTTAGTAGGCTCCGTTGTTGCACACATCCGTTCAAAGGGTGTCAGTTCTCTGCAATACTCTCCCAGGGAGGGTAGGTCCGCGAGGAAGTGTGAGACCTGAAGTGCTCTCCAGTAAGACAAATGGTATGGGTCTCCCCAGGACAGATGCTCCTACAGGGTCTTCCAACTTGAGCCGCTCAGGAAGTCACATCTTCCACTTACTGAACCCTGCATCTAACTGACTTGGCAGTAAGTCCAGTGCCCCCATGATTGGACAAAGTGGGGATGGTGAGGGGGTTATGCTCTCTTTCATCGGATGTCTGGTCCACACCCTGAGGGTGGGGCCTATTGTTGGTCTATTAACTATAGAAGGTCCGCCTGTGGAACCAGAGACCGGATTCATATGTTTAATATGAGCCAATGTGGGGCCAAATAACAGTTGGCAGTAGGCAAAAATAAGATCAGATCTAATTTCTATATGAAGCAAAAAGGGCCTTCAAGAGATATACTGTAACAAAGGCCCAGCAACTGCTGTTATAAGCCAAAAGTAAGTAAACAACGATTTTACAAACTAAACAAGCAGTTTAGGAAACATTTTCAATTTTTATGTGACCACATATTTCTTTCAAATGGTCTTGAAACAGCCATGGTAAGCTCCCCATTGGTTTCTATTGTAAGGATGCATCGTCACAATCATTTACGATTGACTGGAGCGATTATAGAATTCTGCACATGTACTCACTCGTAACCAATTATCACAAAGTGCTGAATGTTGAAGCAATGGATTATCTTTTCACTATTTCAACAGAAGTCAGAGGGGAATAAGCTAATGAACATTGTAACGATCAATTTCCAGCTGCACGTCCCAATGAAAAATTGAGCTTTTTCAGGACAAATATCAGGATAGTTTTATATCCTAGAATGATATGGCATGTGATGTCAGAGTCTACTGTAAAAACTACAGTTCCTAAACAATAATAGAATTGTCTATTTGTGTTTAACAAGAAACAAAGTCAATATTAATAGCTTTGCTCTTGGGCAGAGCGTGTGTCTTAAAACGGAAAGTATTTGCATGGGGCATAAAAGACAAGAATAAATGAATTTCCCCAAGTAGGCCCTGCAGTAGGCAGGCCCATGCAAATGATCCCTTTATGCCTCTTAAAGCTATATCCAGTGTGCCTGGATCTGCTATGGTGTCGATTACTTTAATCCACATATACCGCCTAACATGCTTCTTTCCCTAACCAGGATAATGACAATGTTCTGAAAACCCTGAACTGCTAGCTAAAGGTGCATATCCAAAATAAATAAAAGTGTGTCCCTGATGTTGAAGGAAAGGACTATTTAAACAATGCTCAACAGGAGGAACCTGTATGTATCCACCATCTAACACTTTGCAACACCATACCGAATTGGTGTATAGCAATTACAATTATTTACATATGGTAATGCATTCCCAAAACTGAATTATCTTATGTTATAAAAGAATGATTGAAACAATTCAGGTGCTGAATATACATTTAACATGGCATGATCAATTTTACTCCTAATAGTAAGAGAAATAAATAGAACTTGTGTCAGCACTGCAGATTTTTCACTAGTCCTGCACTTTACACTGACCATGTTACTTTGAGTTTTGAAAATCATCAGAGCAGGACTGGAAAAAATCTCCCTGCAAGAATAGGACACAGAGACACCCCTGGTACTGTGTTTTGCAAAGTTTCTTTGTAAAAAAATGAATCAATAAATACAATTACTTATCACCATACCACCCCCAATATCCAAATTTCTTTACTGTTTAGTGCAGTTACAAAACAGGGAAAAACAGGAAGCTGGGTCTATGCTTAGATAAGGTTTCACGTCTCTAGGTAGGCTGGCAGTGAAAGGTTTAAGAGGTTAGATTTATTACAATAGATATTGGAATTAGTTTGTCATGTGTATCCTCATGCTAGCTATGAATACGTTTATTGAGCAACTACCATTTGGTTTTTGCTTTTATCGGAATGACAGCTGGAATAAAATGTAGGCCAACAGCCAGCTTCTTCCATATACTGTATCCTAGCTACCATTATCCCAATTAGGACTACAATATTTAGTCCGTCCTTTTTGGCCATGTGTTCTTTTTGGTTTGCTTGAGAAGGTCAAATGGCCAGGAAGTACACATGTTGTGTCCACTGGTTGCTGCAGTTATCATACATTTTTGTTATTTATATTAATGACAGCAAGTTTTGTATTCTTCAAGCATTCTTCAAGACTAACATGTCATGCCAGGTACAAGGAAAGCTGTGTTAGCAGGAAGCTGTTAAATGTTTTCTTATTTATATGAGCAAAAACTCACAGTGTGAACTTGGGGCATCTTTGATTGAGATTTCATACATTTCATACCTGACAACATTTGTGGGGTTGACACCTGTGGGTAAAACAACCTCACATTAGTGTCTCTGGAGTAATATACTCCTGAACAAATATAGATTGTTCTGTTTAGTAGAGCACTGTGTGCTCTACTCCATTGTGTGGAGTGCATTCGCATCACCCGGTTTCCGCCAGAAGTGATGCTAAGTGTCAACTCGCCTGAAGGTGGGTGTCCCACCGGGCCTTACACGTTGTTCGGTTGTTGACAGCGACTCAGTCGGTGTGCGGTAATGTTGAATACGGGGTTAGGAGTCGCTGTTTGACAGGTTCCGCGCTGTATGGGAGCGCATGACAACGAATGGCCATAGCGAACGGCTCCCAGCATATTCATTAACAAATCACGCTCAAAAAATTCTCGTGCTGTAAAATGCATGTTTAAACCCCTGAGCGCTGGCGGCGATGTGTTAAAAGTAGTTTTTTAACCCCCAAACAACCTTATTTTTGGAATAAAATAATAAACAAGTTTTTATAAACATTTTGTAATATGAATACATTAATATCAGACCTGTAATATCAATTCTGCACAAATTTTTTTTTTTTTTTTGACCTTAAAAAAAAGATATAACATTGCAGAAGTGGTCACCGAATTTTTGACATTTAAAAAAAAAATAAAAAAATTAATATCAATTAATTATGAATATTTAAAGATTGCTCCACTGAAATGCATTGGAGAGCGCCAGGTAGCGAGAGGTCATACCTGGCGCTGTGATGGGATTAGCAGCGGCGCTGTTTGCTGAAGTCTGCAACATGATGAATCCCGCGCTAGCTGACGCTCTCGCCGGCGCTAGCCTCATTTAGCGTGATAAATGCGGGATTGTGTTCGCAGCCTGGCGTTCTCGAGCTGGCGCTACCTGGCGCTAGAGAGACACTACCTGGCGCTATCCCTTGATAATACAAAATTACCAATTAACACAATTAATATTCTGAGCCCAATATGTTTTCTTTGTTTCAGTGAATATTTTAAGACAAGAAAAATGTAAATGTACCTAAACTATTTGCTAATTAAGGACTGATGAATACACTGAAAGTTGATATTGGATATTTCAGCTTGAACATTTAGGATCCAATGATTAACAGGCAGAAGCCACATTGAAATTGGGTATTATATACATTTTCTATTGGGGGGGGGGGTATACATTTAAAATGCTAACTAAATGATCGGTACTTAAGTTTCTGAAGGGCGATGGCACAATGACTAATAGCTGCTTATTATACCTCAGCTTTATAATAATGAATACATACTATTGCTTATTAGGGTTGAATATGCTTTAAAAGTCAAAGAAGATGACACTCTATTTTAACAAGTACTTTACTTTGTGAATCTTTGATTACAGATGTGCCAGCTCTAAATGTCCCTTGATCATTTATCATCAAAGGAGCATTGTCACAGTCACGACATAGGATGGGGTCATTTTAATTCAATAATTTTGACCATTCAAAGGCTTTGAAAAACCTGTTTTATTATGAATTAAATCTAATATATTCAGTAGTTCCTGGGAAAAGGTGAAATAGATTCCAGTGAAAAAAACACATATAATAGAATACGTTTCTCTGCCCATGCCCTCAAGTAAGGGTGGATTTATCGTTATCATTATCAAATGTATCGTTCAAAGGAAGAAAAAGAGGTATATCCCCAAAATCTAAAAAATAAACTCAAAGAGCCTCACCCCCCCCCCCCCCCCAAGGCTAATAGCAACAACCAAAATGCATTAATCCACAGAACCAATAAGCAGACTTTTGGGTAATATTACATTGGGTTATTTAGAATACCACGCTGCACATGCTTCTGTATTATTTCAATGTCTTTGTTCATTTTAAACTGTGACACATACAGAATAATCCAACATTGTGCTTCTATTGTTCTGCCAGTATATAACTAGCACAGCTCTTTTGGTTGGTAGTTGACTTGACCACCACCCTAGCATGGAATTAAAGAATTACTCATTTTGCAAATAATAGGGTACAAAAAGTTGAAGGGGGTATGTTCATCAATATTTAAAAACCAAACCTTGAAAATATTTATGTAAATCAATACATAAAATCAAGTGTATAAAATGCAAGTACAAGTCTTATAGACTCCAGGTTTAGTTTTGGTCCACTTTAAAGTCCCTGTCCAGACATTAAAGCAAAGAATTTACCTACTCACCAATTCTCCCATGCAGCTTTTCTGTGCAGTGCCATCATCTTTTTACTTACTAATGAAGGAGAACAAGCAAATCCACCACCCAGCACCGTGTCGACATGATGACGTCAGTCATATTGGCTTTACACCCCTCTAGCATGCCTACTCCATTCATTTCAATAAAAGGGGTGTGCCAAGGCCTGCCAAGCCTGCCCTGGCATAGTCCCTCCATAGGAATGTATAAAATAAGCACGTGGGGCTTCAACAAGGCTGCCAGCACAGCAAGAGAGAAATGCTGGATCTCCACCCCTTCCCTGTATGAAGATGCCAGTGCATGGAAGGAGCGGGGAACAAATAGTGAGTATATGTTTTTCTTTGTTTTCACCAGGAAAATCCCTCTTAGGGATGTAGGTCCATTTTCACACTCCCTGATTAGTTATATTAATTACTGGTATGATTTATCAAAGTATATCATGATACACTGGTGAGAACAGAGATAGGGTTGTCTCATACTTAAATAAAGGGTTGTATGTATAAATAAAACTATATCCATTTCATAAATTACCATATATAGGGAAAATCATGTTTGTGTTATAGCCAAAGCAAGTCACTATAATACTATAACATTAATATTCCTAAACAGTAATGTATAAATACACATATAAATATCAAGTATAAGAACACCCTCAATTATACAATTCTAAATGCAAAATAAACAAACTAAAAAAAAAAAAAAACATGGAATAAACAACCCATATTGCTATTATTCAGGGGGGTGCCACTTGGACACAATTCACCCCTCCAATTTATTGAAAAAGGCACCAAAATGGACACCATTGCTGCCATAGATGTATATAATTACAATAATAGAGATGACATCACCACCCTTGGGGAAACAACTCTGATGTCAGCAAGATACATCCCACCAGGCTAGCATGATATCATGCTTTCAGGTCTGTCCATCAATATTAAGTAAAATGCTGCCCATCAGAGAAATGAGCTCTCGGTACACACACAAAAATGCAACTGGGTTTGTGTGAGCTCCCTTAGCAGCCATAGCAGCAGTGTTCTGTGTGTACAGGTGTTGCCAAGAGCAAGTAGTAAAAACTGCTTCCATAAAACATATATTTGTTAACATAAGGAACAAAAATACTGGTCCAGCTAAGCACCTTAAGAACTCATATATAGAAAATGATAATTACAATAATAAGAGAAATACATTTAACTTTACTTTTAAGTTGATTACAAAAGTACAGGAACAGGAAAATTTAGCTGGATTCATTCCTTCTTGAAGAAGTTTATTCAAGTGAAATGCTATATATGAAACATCCGCTAAATAAGATACCAGCTATATTTTACAACACTGTCTTTGGAAATTGTACGGCTTGAATATTTTTTAACGATTTTGTATGTATCCAATTTTTCAAGTTAAAAATTAATTGTGAAGAAATTTTATCCCATGGTTGTAATTAATAATTAAACATGCTAGTAGGTGTCCTGCATCAACATAGTGAGGTACAGGTGGGTTATCCCATGTTCCACAAGTATTTCTCTTTACATTACATTATGTATCAGTAATCATAGGAAGAAACACTGTACTTATAAGGTTGATAACGCTGCAGAAGTTAGTTGCCCCTTTCCTGAGTATGGTATAGGTACAGGCTAGTGCAGTGGTAGGGGTAGGTGTATGGTTGTAAACTACATATCTTCCATGGCTGTAGCTTTTCTCTGTGCTCCCTACCTACTCTGTGACCTTCTCCATTCTTTTTAATATATTTGTAAGTGACATAGGAGAAGGCTTGGTAGGAAAAGTTTGTCTGTTTGCTGATGATACAAAGGTTAGTAATAGGGTGGATATTCCTGGAGGTGTCTGCAACATGGAAAATGATTTAGCTTTACTGGATAGATGGTCAAAACTGTGGAAACTAGAGTTTAATGTCTCTAAATGTAAAATCATGCACTTGGGTAGAATCCCTGCTCTGAGTACCGTATGGGCAGTACTGTGTTAGCCAGGACCTCGGAGGAGAGAGATTTAGGGGTACTGATTACTGATAGCTGCAAGATGAGTGGACAGTGTAGCCAGGCAGTGGGAAAAGCAAGCAGGATGCTCTGCTGCATAGCTCGAGGCATCACCAGTAGGAAGAGGGAGGTTGTGATGCCGCTGTATAGAGCCCTGGTAAGGCCACAGCTAGAATACTGTGTGCAGTTCTGGAGACCTTACCTGCAAAAAGACATTATTCAAATAGAACGTGTCCAAAGGCGGGCAACGAAAATGGTGGAAGGACTTAAACTTAAAACTTATCAGGAGAGACTTAAAGAACTTAATTTGTACAGTCTGGAGGAAAGAAGGGAGAGGGGGGACATGACCGAGACCTTTAAATATGTGAAAGGATTGAATAAGGTTCAGGAGGGAAGTGTTTTTAAGAAGAAACTTAATGACAGAACAAGGGGGCACAACCTGAAGCTAGTCGGGGGGAAGATCAGGAGCAATGTTAGAAAATATTATTTTACAGAAAGAGTAGTAGGTGCTTGGAACAAACTTCCAGCAGAGGTAGTTGAAAAATCAACAGTTACTGAATTTAAACATGCCTGGGATAAGCACACATCTATCCTAAGATAAAGAGTACATACAGTATACACATAAGGGCAGACTAGATGGACCGTATCCTTCTGCCGTCAACCTTCTATGTTTCTATGTTCTCCTTTGGTGGTCAGATTCTGTAACCTCAAATACCGAAGGAATGCAGATGTCCAAGGTCATTGATAATGCTTTTTGCCTCTCAAAAGTACCAACAACAATATCAAGTTTAAACCTGTAGACCATTGTGACAAGTGTACTTTAATACAACTAGATGTTTGGTCTTCACCTCTAGATACTTTACAGAGATAGATAGATAGATAGATAGATAGATAGATAGATATGGTTATAAAAATGGCCCGCTTGATATATAAATGATTCTTTCACAGTATATAACCTTGAACGATAAGGTGACTCTACCACCCAGTGACAGATGAACAGTTCTTAGTATATTTAAACATGACCATACCTTTGAAGTAAAATAACTTTCCATTTTTTACATGGAAACAAAGACATATTTTTATCTAGAGTCTTTCACTGAAAGTATTTCAACATTTACCTTGTTCAAGGACACGTGTGTATGACAATGATGCATTCAGACTACGAGCTTAAATAAATGCACATGTTCCATCACTTGCACAGGAAGTGAGTAGCTGTACTGGTGGTAGAGCAGCGTGATTGCATCAGTTACTGACAGAAGAGGAATGCCACGTTTCAAGATAACATGTGTTGAAGGATTCGTGCAGACCACTGCGGGAATCAGCCAGAGCATGTCAACACAATTTTATTCAAAGTGGTCTTAAGTGGATAACTGACAGTAGTGCGGGTCAAGCGGTATACATTGATATCTGATTTTATTGTGCTAACAAATGACTGTCACACAATGTTCTTGCCTCTTCTTAAAAAAACAAGGTTAATGTGAGATCATGGCAAACAAATGATTTTCCACAATACAGATTTGCATATCTCTACGGGTTGACGCTCATGACATATGAAATGAATTATTTAATTATGAAATTAATTATGATATTATTTAGTGCAAGTCCCAAATTTCATTATACATGTAAACAATACTTAAAGATATCTGTAGAGTAATTAAACAGAAGAGCATTAATAATTAAACCCCGGGTGGAAAGATTAGGAAAATAGCACACAGGGTTTACTTGTAGCCTAGGCTAAAAAGTCTTCTGTTTCAAATGACTAATAATCTGGTGTTCATAAAGATACATGTAATGGACCACATTTCAGTTTGCCTGATTTATTCTTATTAAACCTTATCATATTTACCAGCAGTTCAAGTTGAAATTAAGACCATTTACGTTAAATAAATTCTTGCCAACAATTTTAAACATCTGAATTTGATTTGTATTAATATTAATATGAGATGCATATGTAACTCGCCCAACTAAGAAGAATGATGCAACATGATGCTGGACATATGGATTACTATACAGTTACTATAGTTACTACTATATACTGTAATTCATCTTCTCTCTAACCAATTAGTATAGATAACATATTATACGAGTATCCATGTTGTTGATCTTCATCTGGATTTTGACGTAATCAAGTAAAGGCTAAATTTTATAATTCGGGAGTGGCACGGGTATTATATTTACTAAACATGCTGGGAGTTGAGCTGCACTAGTCTGGGAACCCTCCACTCTCAGGCATCCAAACAGGGCAGTGCTAAACTTTCTTTTGTAAAAATTAAGAAAAAAAAATCTATACTTCCTTTTTGTCCTCACAGCTCTTCCATCTGGCTCCCGTGTAAAGCTTATCAGATGCCAAAAATGCTTGCCCACTCCATTCACTACTATGGAGGTGACATACAAAGCCTCACTCTTTACATTGCAATGAGTTTCCCTTGTGAATGGAGATGGAGGGCACACACTCAGCAATGTACATACGTTTTACGAGTATAGATGTTCTGCTCTTTAGGCCTAAACAGACCCTTTAAAGCAGACCAAAACTGGCCCTGGAGTCTACAAAATGAAGGAAAGAAAGTGGGGGGTGCCCCAAATCCCCTAAGCCAGGGAAAAAACAGAGACTAACTATGGCACTCTGTTATGTATATATCATATCGGGGCACCCCCCTTTCTTTCCTTCATTTTGTAGTACCTTTCTTGGGTTTACCAGAGCAGGGCACCAGGGTTTTTATATCTTTAATATTGTTTGATGCCGTCCATCATTTTTTTCTTGTTGATATGGCCCTGGAGTCTATCAGACTTAAGGGCAGGCTGCTTCCCTCTCCCTGAAGCATCTCAAACTGGGAAGCCCCGCTCTGTGAACCCCCCTCAGTCAAAAGCTGCTCTTACCTTTTTAGATGAGCCCAACGGTGGATGCTCAGCTGACAGCATCATCACTTGCAACCCTTTCTGGCTGTGCACAGCTACTCCCGCCGAAAATAAATGGCTGTACGTGTGTGTGCGGCTAGGGTTTAAATCATCTTCTCTGGCCCCACATTAACATGCATGGCCGGAGAAGCTGATTGAATGAGAATGGCATCTACGCCATGGGCTCCAAGAAAGATAAGAAAAGCAGGCAATCTGGGGGTTGCACCAGTTCGGGGCTCCCCAGGGTGGAAGATCGAAACCCGAGTAAAAATCACACGTTTTGATCTACTTTAAGTATCATGTACTCTGCTTAGAACCAGTAGAAGCACACAGTCGGTTGTTGATTTTTTCTCTCTCTTTTCTTCTTTTTTTTTCTTTTCTTTGGGTTATTATTTATCTTTATATTTTTATATAGGGTTATTATGAGGTGCTTTACCTGAAACTAGGCAAAGCTAGACCGCCGGACGCTGTACGAAAAACCACATTTCATCAAAGCGATTCTGGTGAGCGACTCTTAAAGCGCCACGTAGTGACCGGCGCTCTGGCTTCCTGGTATTACCTGTCACTACCTGTAGATCTCCCATACATTTCAATGGATGTTCCTTTTCTTCTCTTTAAACAGATTTTTCTTTTAATTTTTTTTGTTTTAATCAAATAATTATGTCACCTCTCTTGGCCTAGAAAATAAAACATTTTTGAAAGACAAAAAAAGAAAATAAGTATCATGAAAATCTAAACTCACCACTGGTACAACAGGGATACCGAGGAGAGAGACAGCTCCCATACACCAAAATAGCAAGATATCAGTGTAAGATATGTGCATTTTTTGTGTACAGTTTTAAGATACTACTATAAATTGGAATAGAGAATTGAGGGAGTAGCTTCATATATTTAAAAATATGCATTCTAAGGCTCCTCTCACACCACCTCTTCCATTGTCACCACCTCCGCTGCTGCCTTTTCACCCCCTGCCTCCTCATCAATTGCCTGCTTCCCTGCCGCAGACTCCTCTGCTGCCTCATCCCCCGCCTCCTCCTCCTCCGCTGTCTGGTCCCCTGATGGAGCCTCTACCACTGCCTCCTCCCCCGCCACATCCTTTGCCACTACTTGGTCCCCTGTTGGAGCCTCTTCTGCTGCCTTGTCCCCTGCCGGAGTATCCACTGATGCCTGGCCCCCCACCACCACCTCCTCTGCTGTCTGGTTCTGTGCCGCCATCTCCTATTTGACTGCCTGGTCACCCACTAACCCCCTCCTCCTCTACTACCTGGTCCCCCATTGCTTCTTCCTCCTCCAATGCCTGGTCCCACCCTGCTGTCTGTTCCCAAACTGTCGCCGGAGCCGCTGCTGGTCTCCCTCCAAAAGTACTGAAAGAGAAAAGCTGAGTGAAAGGACCTGTGGAAGACCCTTTTTATGTCCAGGATCATTTGTTTTCAAGCTTGGTAAGCCCATACCTTAGATTCATAAATCAAATTATTGGGTCCTCTATGGTGGAAGGGTTCAATAATGTCAAGGACAGAAATATTAAGGGCAATTCCAAAACACCCCTCAAAGGTAAATTCAGTAGTAATGGGTTTTTCTCAAATACTAGAGCAGAAAGCGTGCAAACAGTTGAGAAGCTAAGAGGCCCTTTTTCCGGTCTCTGGCTGGACCAACAGGTCCACAAATGTGCCAGCCTCCTTACCTTGTTCTATTCTGCATGAAGAACATGGAGCTCAGGAGGCAGGCTCTCCACACTTTAGTGTATAGAAGTACATTTTTTTAAAAAATTAAAAGAAAATGTCTCAACTTTAAAAAATAAAAACATTTGCCCTTCCATTGAAGAACTTCCCGACTGTCACCTATTTTAGAAATGTGTGAGCAAATATACATATTTCTCTGATCTGCTGTTGATCCCATAATAGTAGATATGAAGTCAAGGCCTCCTTTTGGAGCTTGAATGGGAAAGGTAACCATCAGTACTTCTCCAGGCTTATCTATATGGGCACTGAGAGATAGGAAGGAATCAGCATTCAGGGAAAACTGATTCCTCAAATCTATACCTGCTCTTCAGAACAAAAGTGTAATAGAACACTGAGGCAACGGTATCTGTGGTCTGTACAAAAACAGATACTGGAACTAAAGCAGCTCTCTGATTAGTTCCCTGTACAGGAGCATAATTATAGAGGGTACACAGGGGCCCAGAAGGAGAGGGGCCCAATCATTGTCACTCCACCGTATGTATCATATTCGTGGTCACTTTACATCATTTACAGAAAGGAAGCATACTTTTCTGTCTTTTCTGTTTAAGTCTTTAGTTGTTCAGCTGCATCCAATTTAAAATACTTTATGAGCCTTGAAAGGGCCCTATTTAATCTTTGCACTAGGGCCCTATTACATTTAGTTACATCACTGTTCCTGTGAACAGATGAGAAACACAATGTGTCACTGTGTCAGTAAAGGCACAGACTGGGGTAAATCTCCATGTATGCAAAAGAAATGGTAAGACTGTTCACACTGGGGAAGGGGCTTGGGACCAGAACCCTAAGGACTTAGTAAAAGATTGAGAGAGTAAGAACAAGTGTTGCCCCAGTGCCCAAATATTACCCTGTAACAGTCACACAAAAGTTTGTATGCATAAACTGAACAGAAGTCTCATTTTCAGTCACATTTTGAGGCATTTTGTCCCTCCAAAAACTTTTGAGGCACTTTAATGTCCCACTTTGCAAATATTATTTGAAAGCCAATCTAGGATTTACAACTGGGGACCTACTCGTGCTCATTGGTAGTGGATGTAATATATGTATTTACTAAGGATTAGGTCAATCACCAATATATTTTACAGACCAGAGATATCCAAGTTGTACTTTAAGCATATGGCCTGATGTGTGGCTTCACCTGCACACAGAAGAATATCATAGAATGCTTCGCACCCCAAGAAGAAGAATAAATGAAGACCACAAATAACCTAAAGAAAATAAACCACAAATAAAAAAAATCATGTAATGTTCACATATTGTATTGCACTTTCATATAGTAAAATATGATAGAAGCGCCTCTTCTATCATGTCTTTTTGTGGTATTCTAGGCATAACTGCGAGCTTGGCAGACATGT
Source organism: Gastrophryne carolinensis (assembly GCA_027917425.1). Taxonomy (NCBI): domain Eukaryota; kingdom Metazoa; phylum Chordata; class Amphibia; order Anura; family Microhylidae; genus Gastrophryne; species Gastrophryne carolinensis. The sequence goes on from CM051236.1 coordinate 188,601,327, forward strand.
GATACATGCATCCTTCACTCTGTTAGTAAACCACATCAAAGAAGATGCCCTTACGCTTCCATTACTGAAGTTTTATTGCATCTTGGTCACCAGCACCAGTAGTAGTGATGACTCATGTGCTTCACAGGCTGCAATATCAGTAGGAGAGGTTGTTTTTGAAGCATGATTGGCTAAATGTAAAAATACATTATAAATGAATCTGGACATTACTTATCATATTAATTTTATTTATTCTTTATTTATTACAATTATTAATAATGATTTATTTATTATGCTAAACTTTGACTTACTTTGACTTTGTATCTCAATATTTCATCTTAAATTAGGCAAAATGCATGCAAGTCTAATTATTGGGTCAAACAAAACCCAATAATTATAATTATATATCTATATAAGGTGGGTGAAATACTTTTAACTATCAAACACGTCATCATTTTTTAAAGTAATTCTACTTCTAAGGGTGCTATTGACATAGAACTCTAATAAAATGTCAGTAACCACCCATCCAATCCACACATACAAAAAAAAAGTGTACATGTTCCTAAATTAAGTAATTTGTAATAATGAGAAATGGCACAGAAAAACTATTGAGAACCTAAAGAAGGATAGAGGCAAAAAGCCATGGAAAGTCATGCCACCAGCTGAAATCTGCAATCCTGCTACTTGGTGCAAATTCATTTCAGCTAGTTCAACTGATGACCTATAAAAAGTTGTCTTGTAAAAAGGTGCCAAACAAGAAACATCTTATGATGGGTAAAACCAGTGAGCTATCTCAAGACCTGCAAAACATACTTATGGCATTGGTCAAAGGTCTGGCTGGCCTGAGGCATCCCTGTTGAGGTCCCCCACCATGATATTGGGGATATAGCAATTTGGGCTTGGGTTCCTTGGCTTGTGGACACAGTGGGACTGGGTACAGTGGTATGAGAAAGAGACTAAGTAGGCAGGGACTGAATATGGGTGCTAAAAGCAGCAACCCAACTGGTCCTAAAGTAGTGCAGCCCACAGGGCATTGTCTCGGGTCTCCTTATGGCCAGTCCGCCCCTGGAATCGGTTACAGAACAATTTCTAAACTACTAAGGGTTTCAGTGAGCACTGTTGGGGCCATAATGCCAAAGTGAAAGGAACGTCATTTCACCAGGTGCTCCCTACACAATTTCAGACAGGGGAGACAGAGACAGAAGATTTGTCCAGGAGCCAAGGGTCACATCTGGAGAGCTACAAAAAATCCTGGAATCAGCAGATACAATAGTTTTTCAAAGAAAACAATAAGCAAATTTACTCAACCTCCAAGGGCTTTATACGCGGCCACCACGTAAGACTAGATTGCTGGGAAAAAAACATTAAAACACGCAAAGTGCATTTAAAATTTGATCATTCATATTTAGACAAGCCTGTGAAATACTAGTAGAATATAGCCTGGTCAGATGAGACCAAAATTCAACTGGATGCCATAATAACATGTTTGGAGGTGAAAAGGCGGTGCTGCATATCACCCCAAAAACACCAAACCAACAGTGAAGTTTAGAGGTGGGAACCTCATGGTGTGGGGCTGTTTTTCAGCATATGGCACTGGCACCCTTCATGTAATTGAAGGAAGGGTGATTAGACAAATGTCCTGAGGCTATCCCGGGTTTGTTCCTTGCCCCTGGAGCATCCTGATTAGGGATGTCCCACTTTGTGAACCCCCACCAATCTTCTATACAAACTCACCTTTCCCCGGTCCTATGGTACATGCACAGGCTCCCGTCCAGTTAGAGCCGTTGGCCGTGCAAATTTAATGCTGGACAAATGGACCTGCTTATGGCAATTGGGACCGAGAATGGCCACATCCTCAGCAGCAGATGTGCTCCCACCCCCAGTCTATTTGAATGGGTAGGACAGGAGAGTACACTCAGTTCAAAGATGATGGGGATATGGTTGAAAGTTTTTGCTGAGAAAGCCAGAAAGCAGATGTGTTTTGCTCTGTGATATTTCTCATTATTAGACATGACTTAATTTATGTACAAGTTTGGTTTGATTTCTTTGCATGTGTGGATCTGATGGGCTGTTACTGATATCTGGTGAGATAGCACCTTTAGAAATATATTTGCTTAGAAAATTGGTGATGTGTTCAATGCGTCTTTCACCCACTGTGTATATCTATATCTATCTATACATATATTATTATGTATTTTGTAAAATACCTGTATATACTCAAATGATTATAATATGCTATTTGTGGTTTTAGATCTCAGGTCTGGATATAGCTGTTGCCTACAGCAAAGTCATATGTGCCTTGCAACTAATTACATTTACATGTTTTGAAAAAGTCATAATGTTAATATTCAGATTTTGGATGTAATTATTGCAACCAAGATTAAAGTTGTTTTGGGATGCCCTGCTGTGTGAAAGCCCTCAGTTTGCCCTCAAAACTCACCTTTCCACAGGTCCCAGGGGGTAGGGCGCTGTATGTGGTGTATATTAATGCAGGGCATCCAGTTTACACACACAGCTCCGGCATATAGAATAGAGAGCAAAGCAGCCACATCCCCAGTCTTCCTGCAGGAGGGACGCAACCGCAGCATGGGACCACTGGCTATGTGTTTGCAGGGTGATTGCAAGGGGAGGAATTAGTCAGGCATTATTCCCAAGGGTGGAGGCAATCGTCCAGCTTTGGGGTCTTTAAAATGCTACTAGGTCACCTGAAGCTTCAGGTAAAAACGTCTTTTGAAATATTTGTTTTTTTTTTATTTTTATATTTGACAAAGGCAAATCAAATATACAAAATGACCTTATCCTTTCAACTTTTGTTTTGTCTACCCATCATCACCTCTCGGTCCAAATGTGTGTTAAAACAGACACAGACATTGTTTGAGAGTTTGTTTTAATATATTTTAATTTATAACATAAATATTTTTTTATTATTTTTTCATGTGGCAAGGCATCAAAAAATAAAACTACAGAGTAGTAGTAGAAACTTTTGTACTGAACAGACATCTAAACTGAAGCAATCCTTTCTGATTTAAAACATTATTGCTTTCGACTTAAACTTAAAGCAGACCTCCAGTTTAGTAATTTGCTCCCCTAAAGTCTCCTTTTGACGATCAGTGGAGTAACCTGTTTGAGAGGGCTTAACCACATGCAAATGCTGTGGACTAGCTGTGCTCCTAGAGTTACCAGGAGAGCAGCCACCTTGGGTCACACCTGAGAGCTCTGCTTATACATGAGCATGAGTGGGTGATAGGGGAGAGTATTTGCTAGTACACAGATACACTGTAGTTGAGTCGGGAGCTTCCTTATCATTAGCCCAACCAACCAGAGAGAGATCTTATCTGTTCCCATACAGAATGTTGAAAGAAGATAAAATCCTTCTCTATCTGGCTGCATTGATGTAAAGATCAACATGGCTGAAGTGTGCCTGTATGATATGGTTTCACCATACAATGCAGGCTGGCAGCAGCTTGGGATTTTGCTATAAGCAGCTCACAACAAACCAAGAGAGATTTGCCTCTGAAAAGGGATCAAGCATGTCTGTCATGTTACACACTCACACATTGAATCAGCAAATGCTGGGGGGGGGGGGGGTTGTGTGAATATGTATCAATGTAAGCCAATGGCCTAGGCTGCTGCAGAGCATTGCAACAGCATTTTACAATGTTATTACAATGTTTTAAGCACTTTCTGAGCAGTGATGAGGCATTGCAGCTGATTTTACAGCGTTTTACTTCTGGCTAAAAAAAAATCATTTCACTGATACTGAGGGTTACTTTCACTGTGGGACTGACTTTTTAGAAGAAGAGCTATCAAAATATTGGCAAAATGGCCAGCCCTATGCAGTTCATGAGCATAGAAACTGCCTGCTTTTCTACAACATTTGCATGGAGTTAAGCCCTTTAATTGCTTATGTCACAGATTGCAAGTTGGGGGGAGGGTTAGGGGAGAAATGTTTTTTTGACTGGAGGTCTGCATTAATTAGATTGTAATTCACAGTTTACTTTCATGCTTAGGTTAGTAATCATATACGGGTTAATTTAGGAAATGCTTGTGCCACGTAGTGACAGCAAATCATATTTATGATGCACTCTCCTAGTGCCATGTAGAGTTCCATGTATCAAGATTGCAGGGTGCTTTGTTAGTGCCAGTGCTGTGTCTCCCATAGACTTCAATTAGCCATTCCAGTCCATATTTTGGGGACTTCTGGTTAGAGTATTTATAATGACACAGGATCCCTGGCCTTTTCATTATTGTACTTAGGTTACCTGTGTTTTCATGCGTTGTCATGTCATTTGTATGTCCCCAATGTCATTCCATGTGTTTTGGCTTGGTCACTGTGCTGCCATCCCCAGTTAAAACCTTTTCTTGTATAGCACATGGTGCTGTATGCCTGAGCATTGTGATTTCACAGCACCCACGCAGGCACTGTTTATTTACATGTTAAAGACAAATGATTTCTGGCCCTCCCCACTGGTGCTACCTGTCTCTAGTTCCATTGGAAAAAATCAGACCCAGCGCCACGGGTAGCCTACAGCACCGAACACTAACAGCGTCATCTGCTTGTGGGGTGTTGCGGCTGATGTGCTAATAGCATCTCTCGTTACGAGGTGCTTGTGATAAATTGGCCTTATAGTTTCATAAAGCGACAAACGATTAAAAGAAATGACAAAAAAATGAAATGGTGTTAAAAGCATGTGTATATTTTTAATAAGGCTGATCTAAGGTAGGATTAAGCTAAATGATGTGATTTAAATAATATTGATTTAAAAGGTTGACTGCTCAATGGTTTATAAATAGAGTTAATGGATTTATTTTTTCCATTCTTCTGAAGTTACAGATCAATAGCTCATGGCAGGATAATGTACCTTTTTTTCTTAGAAAATGTGATAGGCTGCTCGTTAGATACTCCACAGAGGTCAAGTATGTCAGGAAAGTAGCAAATATATGCTCCTTGCTGTCCACTTGTAGAATCTGTTAGGAAGCACTTCACCGCTATGCTATCTAACCATATAGCCATTGACCATATTAACATCATATTACCATCATCATCATTTAAATTACATTTTAGATGTCTGCAAAGCATGGCTACAAATATTTGTTACTAGTATTGAGCTCCAGATCCAGGTCTGTGTTACATTAAACCGTATATTGTCGAGGGGCAGTCCTGTGTGAGATCACTGGATCACCCCCCCCCCCCCCCCCCCCCCCAACAAGCTTCTTCATTCCCTTGCTGTTGGTCTATTGCCTTGCATGGCTGCTGGCAACCACTTGTCAGGCCATGGGAAAGGATATTCATAGGGCCCAATTGGTCACTGATAGGCACACAGGGTGGCAAAGGGAGGTGGGTAAGTATTGCTGCCTAGTTTTGGGCTTGCAGGCTGTGCCAGGCAGGACATCCCGAGTTAGGATGTTTTAGTGTATACTAGCAGTCATTTAAGTCAAAAGACTACAGTAGGTCCACACAGCAAGGGATGGGCTGAGATGGTCCTGTATACAGTGAAGCTTACTCTATGCCACAGCACCTCATGTCAGCCTTTGCTACCCTTGCCGCATGTGTGCACAGGCATTCTGCCAGGCACATGGAGTGCTCAAGGCAAGGAAAAGGCTGGCAGAGCCGTACTTGTGTCATAGGATCAAGGACTGAGGAGAGTATGTGAGTGAACCAAAACCTGGGCTTTTGATCATCCTGGATTTTGGTATATTTCCTCCAGCCATGTCCTGCTATGTGAAACATCCTGGGGACCCTCATGTCATGTCTATGTCATGTCATATATTAAAGAATATATGAACAAAACCGAAAAAACCTGCACCAGCTAACAAAGAAATAAATGTGTGCTCAAAAGAGGAAAGGTGTGCAATTGCAACCTGCTGATATAAGCAACAAAAAAAGGGAACCCCACTATTCCCCAAAATTTATCCTCAGAGAAGGCACCACTACTATAATAATTGTTTAATGATAGTCAATTTTATTTATCAAAAAAATGTTTGCTATACACATATACAGACACACATTATAAAACCTTATTTTAAAAAACATATACACATTCTTGGAGGAAAGGACAAAGAGGGGAGGGAGGGGAGAGGGGAGGGAAGGGGGAATTTAGCCCCCAGACACCCCCACACAGAGAAAAATGGCCCTCTTGTTTATATTATGCCAAGTTGTAAATATCAATGATATCTGTTAGTCCTGCTGTCGTGCTAATTAATAGTGCTAATCTATTACATAAAAAATCTCAAGTCATATAACTCCTTGTGCCAGTAAACCTTTTAAAGTGCTTAGTGCATGAAAAAACAATGTATGTATAATATAATATGTATATAAGGCTAAACAGGACAGCCAGGACGCCAAAGAACAGACAACCATACAAATAAATCACTGCTGTAACTATAATGGCCAACCAACTCACCCCCCTCACCAACACATGTGTGTTGTCGACGCGTTGCGTGACGACGACACGTCACTTCTCCAGGACAATAGGGCACACATCTAACCCCTACTAAACCTCCTTAAGTACTCACACAAACCCCGTTCCCCCGCCGCGCGCCGCGCCTCCGTGATCTAAGAAGACAGAGCGCAGCTGTGATGGCGCTCGTAACCGGAAGTAGCAGTCCGCATGACGCGCTCCGGCCGGAAGCGCGTCAGCGGGCCGCTTGCGTTCCAGCATACGGAAGCGATAGATTTCCGTATAGCTGGTATAACCGGACGACAACAGCGCGGGACCGGGGGCGGGACAGGTAAGTAAATGGGTGGAGAAAATGTCATTCTGAACAAACATCCTAAGTACTTATATCACTAATATATACAAACTTTACAATATTATACTACAACTGTACAATCTATCTACATGCCAAAAGTGAATTAACTCTGTATAGACCTATATATGCAGCTACAGCTGAGCTGCATATATCTCTATTAGTGTAAACAGCATGGAAACTCTGCTGCAAAGATTATTAAAGGGAATTGGATAACACACCTACACTGACCATAATCCTGGTACCCCTAACCGGGGAAGCTATTCACAAATATCCATCTTATCCTCCAATTAGCAAATAAACATTATGTACATGACAGTGGGGGCTAATATCTTCCATGTTGTCAAATGAGCACTATATACTTTGCCAAGCATTTGGCTGCATCAAAATAGCACAGGGGTCTCATGGGCTAACACAGCGTAAAGACACTACTATTCAAGACATTCATGGGGGGGGGGAGAAAAATTTGGGCCATGGACCCACACTAACCATGGTCCCAATGCCCCAGTTGGCGGGAACTTGTTCACAACCAGCCCACATAATTATGCATGATTTTGTTTACAAATAAAAGGGGAGAAAGGTACAAAGGGAGAAGAAACACACAACCAGAATTTTATATGACAGAGGTCGCTGTGCGATGGCGTCTTCATATGGGACTCTCGTTGTATCAAAGGTCCGGAGCCTGATGTAATAGTTCTCTTAAAGAAGACCCGGATCCATTAAGTGCCACCTATAACTAGAGAAAAAGCCGTGAGCGTGACAGAAAAAACAGAATACATGTGAAGGGGCACTGCCAATGCCCTCAAGTTACTAGAACAATGTGTAAATATCTGTGAGAACTCAACACCAATGAACTATACCAAAAAAGGTGACCCACATATTAAAAATAAACCCTTACCTAAAATCCATACTGGCCATATATGGCCCAACAGACTCCCCCCGCCTCCTATCAACATAAACCTACTCCCTTGTCACACCCAAACACGTGAACTCCTAAAAATACATACTATACACCTAGTGAAACTCATTATACCCCCAAAAAAGGTGTGAACGCCAGGTCTTCATTCAGCCCCATGGGGACCTGAGTGCCCAAATTGTATATCCATCTGAGCTCCCTTTGTTGCAATAGTCTTTTCAAGTTACCACCCCGTGGACCCACACTAACCTTCTCAATACCCACTATCTTTAAACAACTCATGTCGCTGTGGTGTACATTGTAGAAGTGCAGTGCCACCGGTGGTACCACTTTCCCAAGCTGTAGATTTCTGCCCGCCAGACGGATACTAGATATGTGAGCTTGTATCCTCGCCTTGAGACTATTCCGTGTCTCACCTATGTACATCTTGGGACACCCACAGGTAAGAGCATAGATAACTCCTGTGGTTCTGCAGTTTACAAATTGGGCTATTCGAAAGCTTTTACCGGTTTGTAAATGGCTAATATTTTTACACTTAACCATATTCGGGCAAATGGAACAGCCGCCACATGGGTAGCTGCCATTTATATTTTTGTTGTCTCGTAGCCAGTTTGGTAAAGGATTAAAGTGACTTGAGCATACTTTGTCCCGAATACTTGGGGCCCGTTGGGCCGTCATCCGAGGACCCCCCCGGACCCATCTCGTCAGATATGGATCGGTTCTTAGGATGCTCCAGTGCCTATTGAGGATCTTTTTTAGGTTTCCCCAATCATCGTTATATCGTGTAACAAATCTTACCTCTGATCTGTTGTCATGTCTCTGTTTAGGAATAAGTAGACGTGATCTTGGTGTGGATCTGGCTCTTGCCCAGGCTCTGTCTACCACTGCTTGGGGATAGCCTCTCATACAGAACCGTCGTGCCAAGTCACCAGCTTGTTTTTCAAAATCTTCCTTCTTGGAGCAATTTCTGCGAATCCGCAGAAACTGCCCCATTGGGATGCCTCGCTTCAGGTTGGTTAGGTGAAAGCTATCGTAATGTAATAATGAGTTGACCGCAGTGTCTTTTCGATATAGGCCCGTACTCAATGTCCCGTCTCCCATGACCATGATGGTGAGATCCAAAAATGTCACCTCAAGTTGTTGTTCCTCCAACAAAGTTGTTAAATCGTCTATCGCCTCCCCTTCCTGTCTGGATATGTGTTCCATAACATCAGATGGAGTGTCAAATTGTTTTTTAAGAAGCAAGCGTTTTTCTTCAGGGGTGAGTATAGCACCAGATATATTAATCACCGTCAGTTCCTGGTCATATGGATCTTTTATGTTTTGTAGGAATTCATTGGTAGCCATTATGGACTGGGTCCCATCCTGGATCGTTTCACGGCTAGCTGCCGGAAACGACGATGGTCCCACTGTTCCGAGGTTCTGTTTGCATCGGTATCTCTTCTTGCCCCCCCGGCGTGTCCTTTTACCCTGCCCTCGTCTAAAAAATGACGGTGTGATCTAACACTGTCTTCAGAAGATTTACTGGACACTGAGGCTCTACGGCTTGACGGACGACTGCCAGCATATGTATTCCTTCTATTACCTTTATGTGCCCATTTGTATACATGGCCTGTGTCATAATCGGCTCTGTCCCTGTTTAATTTATCTATTTTACCACTAATGATGTTATCTTCCAATTGTTTCAAGTCATTATCCAATACTTCCTGTAGTCTATCCACTTCTGCTTGGGGTGTTTCCAAGGGAATGCTGTCATACAGATTTTTTAAGGTTTCTTTACTTTTAACCAATGCTGTTTTATCCAAGCAGATAAGCTCTTCTATTAAGCCCATTGCACATTTATTCAAATGGGCTTCCCATCTATGGCGCGTCTCTACCGGTACCTCCCATGCGGGGAATATTTGTACTCTGAGACCCCTAGGTATTAATGATTGTTCTTTGTACATCTCTAAAGTCTGTGTGTTCCACCACATTTTGGTATATTTAATTTGCTCCTTTTTGATTTGATGAAAAATATCCCTTAGACCAGGTTGGCGGGTATTATGGGATATAGAGTCTCCTTGTGATTTCCATTGTTGTAATCTTATATTCCATGTGTTTTCTTTAGTATCTAAATTAAATGGCATGTTCGCTGTGCAAGGAAAGGAGTGAGACAGGGCCCAATAGAACCAAGTCCACCGTGGGTAACAATATATGAACAAAACCGAAAAAAACCTGCACCAGCTAACAAAGAAATAAATGTGTGCTCAAAAGAGGAAAGGTGTGCAATTGCAACCTGCTGATATAAGCAACAAAAAAAGGGAACCCCACTATTCCCCAAAATTTATCCTCAGAGAAGGCACCACTACTATAATAATTGTTTAATGATAGTCAATTTTATTTATCAAAAAAATGTTTGCTATACACATATACAGACACACATTTTAAAACCTTATTTTAAAAAACATATACACATTCTTGGAGGAAAGGACAAAGAGGGGAGGGAGGGGAGAGGGGAGGGAAGGGGGAATTTAGCCCCCAGACACCCCCACACAGAGAAAAATGGCCCTCTTGTTTATATTATGCCAAGTTGTAAATATCAATGATATCTGTTAGTCCTGCTGTTGTGCTAATTAATAGTGCTAATCTATTACATTAAAAATCTCAAGTCATATAACTCCTTGTGCCAGTAAACCTTTTAAAGTGCTTAGTGCATATAGTGAAAAAACAATGTATGTATAATATAATATGTATATAAGGCTAAACAGGACAGCCAGGACGCCAAAGAACAGACAACCATACAAACAAATCACTGCTGTAACTATAATGGCCAACCCACTCACCCCCCTCACCAACACATGTGTGTTGTCGACGCGTTGCGTGACGACGACACGTCACTTCTCCAGGACAATAGGGCACACATCTAACCCCTACTAAACCTCCTTAAGTACTCACACAAACCCCGTTCCCCCGCCGCGCGCCGCACCTCCGTGATCTAAGAAGACAGAGCGCAGCTGTGATGGCGCTCGTAACCGGAAGTAGCAGTCCGCATGACGCGCTCCGGCCGGAAGCGCGTCAGCGGGCCGCTTGCGTTCCAGCATACGGAAGCGATAGATTTCCGTATAGCTGGTATAACCGGACGACAACAGCGCGGGACCGGGGGCGGGACAGGTAAGTAAATGGGTGGAGAAAATGTCATTCTAAACAAACATCCTAAGTACTTATATCACTAATATATACAAACTTTACAATATTATACTACAACTGTACAATCTATCTACATGCCAAAAGTGAATTAACTCTGTATAGACCTATATATGCAGCTACAGCTGAGCTGCATATATCTCTATTAGTGTAAACAGCATGGAAACTCTGCTGCAAAGATTATTAAAGGGAATTGGGTAGCACACCTACACTAACCATAATCCTGGTACCCCTAACCGGGGAAGCTATTCACAAATATCCATCTTATCCTCCAATTAGCAAATAAACATTATGTACATGACAGTGGGGGCTAATATCTTCCATGTTGTCAAATGAGCACTATATACTTTGCCAAGCATTTGGCTGCATCAAAATAGCACAGGGGTCTCATGGGCTAACACAGCGTAAAGACACTACTATTCAAGACATTCATGGGGGGGGGGAGAAAAATTTGGGCCATGGACCCACACTAACCATGGTCCCAATGCCCCAGTTGGCGGGAACTTGTTCACAACCAGCCCACATAATTATGCATGATTTTGTTTACAAATAAAAGGGGAGAAAGGTACAAAGGGAGAAGAAACACACAACCAGTTATACCAGCTATACGGAAATCTATCGCTTCCGTATGCTGGAACGCAAGCGGCCCGCTGACGCGCTTCCGGCCGGAGCGCGTCATGCGGACTGCTACTTCCGGTTACGAGCGCCATCACAGCTGCGCTCTGTCTTCTTAGATCACGGAGGCGCGGCGCGCGGCGGGGGAACGGGGTTTGTGTGAGTACTTAAGGAGGTTTAGTAGGGGTTAGATGTGTGCCCTATTGTCCTGGAGAAGTGACGTGTCGTCGTCACGCAACGCGTCGACAACACACATGTGTTGGTGAGGGGGGTGAGTTGGTTGGCCATTATAGTTACAGCAGTGATTTGTTTGTATGGTTGTCTGTTCTTTGGCGTCCTGGCTGTCCTGTTTAGCCTTATATACATATTATATTATACATACATTGTTTTTTCACTATATGCACTAAGCACTTTAAAAGGTTTACTGGCACAAGGAGTTATATGACTTGAGATTTTTTATGTAATAGATTAGCACTATTAATTAGCACGACAGCAGGACTAACAGATATCATTGATATTTACAACTTGGCATAATATAAACAAGAGGGCCATTTTTCTCTGTGTGGGGGTGTCTGGGGGCTAAATTCCCCCTTCCCTCCCCTCTCCCCTCCCTCCCCTCTTTGTCCTTTCCTCCAAGAATGTGTATATGTTTTTTAAAATAAGGTTTTAAAATGTGTGTCTGTATATGTGTATAGCAAACATTTTTTTGATAAATAAAATTGACTATCATTAAACAATTATTATAGTAGTGGTGCCTTCTCTGAGGATAAATTTTGGGGAATAGTGGGGTTCCCTTTTTTTGTTGCTTATATCAGCAGGTTGCAATTGCACACCTTTCCTCTTTTGAGCACACATTTATTTCTTTGTTAGCTGGTGCAGGTTTTTTTCGGTTTTGTTCATATATTGTTACCCACGGTGGACTTGGTTCTATTGGGCCCTGTCTCACTCCTTTCCTTGCACAGCGAACATGCCATTTAATTTAGATACTAAAGAAAACACATGGAATATAAGATTACAACAATGGAAATCACAAGGAGACTCTATGTCCCATAATACCCGCCAACCTGGTCTAAGGGATATTTTTCATCAAATCAAAAAGGAGCAAATTAAATATACCAAAATGTGGTGGAACACACAGACTTTAGAGATGTACAAAGAACAATCATTAATACCTAGGGGTCTCAGAGTACAAATATTCCCCGCATGGGAGGTACCGGTAGAGACGCGCCATAGATGGGAAGCCCATTTGAATAAATGTGCAATGGGCTTAATAGAAGAGCTTATCTGCTTGGATAAAACAGCATTGGTTAAAAGTAAAGAAACCTTAAAAAATCTGTATGACAGCATTCCCTTGGAAACACCCCAAGCAGAAGTGGATAGACTACAGGAAGTATTGGATAATGACTTGAAACAATTGGAAGATAACATCATTAGTGGTAAAATAGATAAATTAAACAGGGACAGAGCCGATTATGACACAGGCCATGTATACAAATGGGCACATAAAGGTAATAGAAGGAATACATATGCTGGCAGTCGTCCGTCAAGCCGTAGAGCCTCAGTGTCCAGTAAATCTTCTGAAGACAGTGTTAGATCACACCGTCATTTTTTAGACGAGGGCAGGGTAAAAGGACACGCCGGGGGGGCAAGAAGAGATACCGATGCAAACAGAACCTCGGAACAGTGGGACCATCGTCGTTTCCGGCAGCTAGCCGTGAAACGATCCAGGATGGGACCCAGTCCATAATGGCTACCAATGAATTCCTACAAAACATAAAAGATCCATATGACCAGGAACTGACGGTGATTAATATATCTGGTGCTATACTCACCCCTGAAGAAAAACGCTTGCTTCTTAAAAAACAATTTGACACTCCATCTGATGTTATGGAACACATATCCAGACAGGAAGGGGAGGCGATAGACGATTTAACAACTTTGTTGGAGGAACAACAACTTGAGGTGACATTTTTGGATCTCACCATCATGGTCATGGGAGACGGGACATTGAGTACGGGCCTATATCGAAAAGACACTGCGGTCAACTCATTATTACATTACGATAGCTTTCACCTAACCAACCTGAAGCGAGGCATCCCAATGGGGCAGTTTCTGCGGATTCGCAGAAATTGCTCCAAGAAGGAAGATTTTGAAAAACAAGCTGGTGACTTGGCACGACGGTTCTGTATGAGAGGCTATCCCCAAGCAGTGGTAGACAGAGCCTGGGCAAGAGCCAGATCCACACCAAGATCACGTCTACTTATTCCTAAACAGAGACATGACAACAGATCAGAGGTAAGATTTGTTACACGATATAACGATGATTGGGGAAACCTAAAAAAGATCCTCAATAGGCACTGGAGCATCCTAAGAACCGATCCGTATCTGACGAGATGGGTCCGGGGGGGTCCTCGGATGACGGCCCAACGGGCCCCAAGTATTCGGGACAAAGTATGCTCAAGTCACTTTAATCCTTTACCAAACTGGCTACGAGACAACAAAAATATAAATGGCAGCTACCCATGTGGCGGCTGTTCCATTTGCCCGAATATGGTTAAGTGTAAAAATATTAGCCATTTACAAACCGGTAAAAGCTTTCGAATAGCCCAATTTGTAAACTGCAGCACCACAGGAGTTATCTATGCTCTTACCTGTGGGTGTCCCAAGATGTACATAGGTGAGACACGGAATAGTCTCAAGGCGAGGATACAAGCTCACATATCTAGTATCCGTCTGGCGGGCAGAAATCTACAGCTTGGGAAAGTGGTACCACCGGTGGCACTGCACTTCTACAATGTACACCACAGCGACATGAGTTGTTTAAAGATAGTGGGTATTGAGAAGGTTAGTGTGGGTCCACGGGGTGGTAACTTGAAAAGACTATTGCAACAAAGGGAGCTCAGATGGATATACAATTTGGGCACTCAGGTCCCCATGGGGCTGAATGAAGACCTGGCGTTCACACCTTTTTTGGGGGTATAATGAGTTTCACTAGGTGTATAGTATGTATTTTTAGGAGTTCACGTGTTTGGGTGTGACAAGGGAGTAGGTTTATGTTGATAGGAGGCGGGGGGAGTCTGTTGGGCCATATATGGCCAGTATGGATTTTAGGTAAGGGTTTATTTTTAATATGTGGGTCACCTTTTTTGGTATAGTTCATTGGTGTTGAGTTCTCACAGATATTTACACATTGTTCTAGTAACTTGAGGGCATTGGCAGTGCCCCTTCACATGTATTCTGTTTTTTCTGTCACGCTCACGGCTTTTTCTCTAGTTATAGGTGGCACTTAATGGATCCGGGTCTTCTTTAAGAGAACTATTACATCAGGCTCCGGACCTTTGATACAACGAGAGTCCCATATGAAGACGCCATCGCACAGCGACCTCTGTCATATAAAATTCTGGTTGTGTGTTTCTTCTCCCTTTGTACCTTTCTCCCCTTTTATTTGTAAACAAAATCATGCATAATTATGTGGGCTGGTTGTGAACAAGTTCCCGCCAACTGGGGCATTGGGACCATGGTTAGTGTGGGTCCATGGCCCAAATTTTTCTCCCCCCCCCCATGAATGTCTTGAATAGTAGTGTCTTTACGCTGTGTTAGCCCATGAGACCCCTGTGCTATTTTGATGCAGCCAAATGCTTGGCAAAGTATATAGTGCTCATTTGACAACATGGAAGATATTAGCCCCCACTGTCATGTACATAATGTTTATTTGCTAATTGGAGGATAAGATGGATATTTGTGAATAGCTTCCCCGGTTAGGGGTACCAGGATTATGGTCAGTGTAGGTGTGTTATCCAATTCCCTTTAATAATCTTTGCAGCAGAGTTTCCATGCTGTTTACACTAATAGAGATATATGCAGCTCAGCTGTAGCTGCATATATAGGTCTATACAGAGTTAATTCACTTTTGGCATGTAGATAGATTGTACAGTTGTAGTATAATATTGTAAAGTTTGTATATATTAGTGATATAAGTACTTAGGATGTTTGTTTAGAATGACATTTTCTCCACCCATTTACTTACCTGTCCCGCCCCCGGTCCCGCGCTGTTGTCGTCCGGTTATACCAGCTATACGGAAATCTATCGCTTCCGTATGCTGGAACGCAAGCGGCCCGCTGACGCGCTTCCGGCCGGAGCGCGTCATGCGGACTGCTACTTCCAGTTACGAGCGCCATCACAGCTGCGCTCTGTCTTCTTAGATCACGGAGGCGCGGCGCGCGGCGGGGGAACGGGGTTTGTGTGAGTACTTAAGGAGGTTTAGTAGGGGTTAGATGTGTGCCCTATTGTCCTGGAGAAGTGACGTGTCGTCGTCACGCAACGCGTCGACAACACACATGTGTTGGTGAGGGGGGTGAGTTGGTTGGCCATTATAGTTACAGCAGTGATTTGTTTGTATGGTTGTCTGTTCTTTGGCGTCCTGGCTGTCCTGTTTAGCCTTATATACATATTATATTATACATACATTGTTTTTTCACTATATGCACTAAGCACTTTAAAAGGTTTACTGGCACAAGGAGTTATATGACTTGAGATTTTTTATGTAATAGATTAGCACTATTAATTAGCACGACAGCAGGACTAACAGATATCATTGATATTTACAACTTGGCATAATATAAACAAGAGGGCCATTTTTCTCTGTGTGGGGGTGTCTGGGGGCTAAATTCCCCCTTCCCTCCCCTCTCCCCTCCCTCCCCTCTTTGTCCTTTCCTCCAAGAATGTGTATATGTTTTTTAAAATAAGGTTTTAAAATGTGTGTCTGTATATGTGTATAGCAAACATTTTTTTGATAAATAAAATTGACTATCATTAAACAATTATTATAGTAGTGGTGCCTTCTCTGAGGATAAATTTTGGGGAATAGTGGGGTTCCCTTTTTTTGTTGCTTATATATTAAAGAATGGCATTGAACTTGAACAGAGCCCGGGATAGAGAGTGTCCAGCACTCCAAGTCTTCCTCTGGTCTAATGTGCAATCCCATCTCCAGCTTATCTAAATGGCTGGGCAATTGAATGGACATCAGCAGAGGAAAGTCGGCATGTGGCCTACACATGCGCCAAAGGAATGCTGGCGAGGTGAGTATACAGGTGATCCCAGGGGGTTTCACACAGTTGGGCATCTGAAATAGGGATGCCCCCGGGATAGGTTTCAGGTCCAGCAGAGTTTGGGTCCACTTTAACTACTGTTAGAATAAATCAGCTATTTCTATTATTATGTCACTTGTCTTGCCATCTACTATATGGTAGATAAGATAATTTGCAGATCTATCACATTTAAACCATTAAATTATGTTGGGGAGAGCTGGGAGGGTTACCTTTTTTAATTTTAGGCAGAACATATACTTTAAAAGTATCCCTACAGACCTGCAATAATGCTGAGTCATGGGCTTCCCAATCCAATGTCCGCTGTCTAAATAGCCCCACCACCAAAACACAGAAGCTGTTGGATTTAGCCTTTCCTATAATTTCCGAAAAAAACACAAAAACCTTTCATGGAAGAAATAACAGGATGGAGCATCAGTATGGTTCTTGATTGAGAGGAGGGGTTGACGGATTGAAAAGAGATGTTGTAGAATTAAGAGCTTAAAAGCGGAAGATACAATTCTGTGAAATTCACCTGTAGAATTGTTTTTGTATCCATCCATTCCAGGCCGTCCAGAAGTACTTACAGATGGGTGTTTGCCCCTAGGGGGCACTGACTGCAAGATCAAAAGATGTAGCTCTTCCCGGCCCCCTATAAAGGCAGCTGCCCGTCTATTATTCCCCAGTGGTTTAAAAGCAGTACTCAACAGAAAAGGGCAGGCCGGGAGGCCCAAATAAAATAGAAGGCCATGTTACCTCATATAGCCTCTGCTTGTACTCGAATCCAAAAACTAGAAAACTTAAATAACTCGTGTCCTATGAGCAAAAATGGTTCATCACCATAACAGGCATGCAGGACATAATGAACACAAGGCCGGGATGGACGGCCTGGAATGGATGGATACAAAAACAATTCTACAGGTGAGTTTCACAGAATTGGATTTTTCTCCTCCATCCATTCCAGGCCGTCCAGAAGTACTTGCAAATGGGACTTCCAAAAGCAGTGTTCATATGGGCGGGATCCCCAGTGCGGAACAGCATGTAATTAATTCCACTACTGCCTGAAGCACCTTTCGGCCAAAAACAGCGTCAGCTGAGGCCCTGACATCCACCCTGTAAAACTTTGTATAAGTATGAACAGAAAACCAAGTGGCGCCCTTACAAACTTGTTCCACCGATGCCTGATGCTGAAAAGCCCAAGAGGCACCAATAGCCCTAATAGAATGAGCTATGATCCGAAAACGGGGTTCCTTCCCCCTGGCAGAATAGGCTTGTACCACCACCTGTCTAATCCACTTACTGAGAGTAGACTTGGCTGGTGGCAATCCCTTCCTAGAACCCTCTGTTAAGACAAAAAGCAAATCCGATTTCCTGAAGGATTCAGTCGCAGCCAGGTAATATCTTATGGCTCTGACCACATCCAAAGCATGGAGGGAATTAGCCAGTGCTGGACACAAGGAAGGTAAGACAACTTCCTCATTAAGGTGAAAAGAAGAAACGACCTTAGGCAAAAAATCAGGTTTAAAACAAAAAACCACCTTATCTCTGTGCAACTCAAAGTAGGGTGGTTTTAAAGCGCGGCCAGCTCTGATACACGACGCACCGAGGTCGCCACCAGAAAGACCACTTTGAGAGTCAGCACAGACAATGCATAGACAATGCAGCATCATTCAATGGCTCGAAGGGAGGACCCTGGAGTGCAGACAGCACTAGATTCAAGTCCCACACCGGTAAGACGATTTACGCGGTGGCCGGACATGGGTGACTCCCTGGAAAAAGGTCTTGATCAATCTATGATTGGCAATGGACCTCTGGAAAAAAATGGCTAAGGCCGAGACCTGACCCTTGAGGGTGCTCAGCTGGAGGCCCAAATCTAAACCGTGTTGTAGAAACTCCAGAACTCTAGAAATAGAAAATTTCCAGCAAGGAAGGCTGTTGGCCTCGCACCAAGCGATATAGGCCTGCCAAACTCTGCAGTAGATCATGGAAGAAGACTTCTTCCGTGCCTGAATCGTTGTGTGAATAACCGTGGCCGATAACCCCTTCTCCGTCAGGATTGAGGTTTCAATAGCCAGGCCGTCAAAGCCAGCGTCCGTAAATTCGGGTGCTGCAGCGACCTCTGTGTGAGAAGACCTGGGTCGTCGGGCATAATGTAGTGATCTATTGACATCTGAATTATGTCTGCAAACCAACTCCTCCTTGGCCAGCGAGGAGCCACCAGGATGGCTGGCACCCCCTCCTGGGCCATCTTGCGCAGCACTCTGCCAAGGAGCGGAAACTGAGGGAATGCATACAGAAATTTGAACTCCGTCCAAGAGATCGCCAGAGCGTCTGTTGCTATGGCCAGAGGATCTCTTGAGAGAGAGACGAACCTTGGAAGCTTGTGATTGTGTCTGGACGCAACCAGATCTACGTCTGGTTGACCCCAGCGGAGGCACAGAGCCTGAAAGGTCTCGCTGCTGAAGGACCATTCCCCCAGGCACAAGGAATTCCTGCTCAGGCAGTCTGCCTCCTGATTTTCCACCCCGGGGATGTAAACCGCCGAGATGCAGGGAACATTCTTCTCTGCCCAAGTCAGAATCTGGCTTACCTCCTTGAGGGATCTCTTGCTCCGAGTCCCGCCCTGGTGGTTGATGTAGGCCACAGCTGTCTGATTGTCTGAGCGGACCTGGATCGTATGGCCTTTTAAAAGGGGAGTCAAGCGTAGAAGAACCAACCGGATTTCTCTCAGCTCCAAGAGATTTATGGGTAACCGGGTCTCCTGCGGACCCCACTGACCCTGGATCTTCTGGGTCTGCCAAACGTCTCCCCAGCCTGTAAGACTGGCGTCCGTGGTAACTATCTCCCAATGGGGAGTCAGGAAGGACTTGCCCACCAGCAGGTTCCGAGAGTCCAACTACCACAAGAGGGACTGCCTGGCCAGGGGGGACAGCGAAAAACCTTGTTCCAGAGATTCCTGCGACCGATACCAGCTGGTCAGCAGGTTCATTTGTAGAGGTCTCATGTGAAATTGGTCCTCCAATCTCATCCCCAGACGTACTGACGGCTGTTGACAAGTCAGCAAGGCCTGCACTTGCGTCTGGAGTCCCAAAACCTTCTGCTGTGACAGAAAAACCTTGACCTGAGTGGTGTCTATCGTCATTCCCAGGAAGGATCTCACTGTTGAAGCCGTGATAAATGACTTGGGGTAAATGATTACCCAACCAAAGGCTTCCAGGGTTGACAGCACCGTCCGAGTATCGTTCTCGGCCTCCTGAAGGGACCGGGCTTCAATCAGAAGGTCGTCCAGATAGGGTAACACACGAATACCCTGACTCCTTAGGATAGCCATGATGCCCGCCAGCACCTTAGTGAACACACGGGGGGCTGAGGATATGCCGAATGGGAGAGCTACAAACTGGTAATGTTGATCCTCCAGTGCAAGCCTCAAGAACTTCTGATATCCTTGGAAAATCGGGATGTGCAGATAAGCGTCCCTGATGTCCACCGAGGTCATGAAGTCGCCGGGCCGAAGCGATCTCACCACTGACTGTAACGTTTCCATGACCTTTACAAATTTGTTGAGACCCTTCAGGTCCAAGATCGGCTGCAGTGTTCCATCCTTTTTGAGAACCGTGAACAGGTTGGAGTAGAAACCCTGACCCTGTTCCTGCCGGGGCACAGGGCAGATCACCCCTATCTGCAGGAGGTGTTGGACAGCCGTTCTCAAAGCCTGAGCTTTTAACGGGTTTCGGGATATCCGTGAACATAGGAATTTCGTGGGTGGCCTGACTGCCAGCTCTGTCTTGTGACCGGAGGACACCATCTCCTGAATCCACCGATCTGTGACGTGACGTCTCCAGATCTGAGCAAACAGCAGAAGCCGCCCCCTCATGCCTGAGTAGGCTTGGCTGGGGGTTTGGGCTTAGCTCCCCAGGAGGGGTTGAGCTGGCTGCGGGACCTACCTGAAAATGAAGCACCTCTTCCTCCCCGAAAGGACCAATAAGAAGAGGTGTTCCGAAAGGACCGAGCAGGCTTTCTTCTCTGAGGGAGCTTACCATCCTTGACCAACAGGTCCAGTCGCTCCCCAAACAGCCGGCTTCCTACAAAAGGTAGACTTGTGAGAGGCTTCTTTGCAGCCGCATCGGCCGACCACTGCTTCAACCAGAGCGAGCGGCGTAAAGCAACAAGCAAGGCCGAAATTCTGGCACTAAGCCTGACCACATCATCCATGGCAGTGACAACAAAGTCGATGAAGTCCAAACAAGCCTTGAGTTCCTTATACTCCTCTGCCCGTTTGCGAGATTTAGCCTCAGCCACAAGGTGTTTAACCTTTCTCCTGTTGGCTAGCGAAACAATTGCCGAGGCACAAGCAGGCCGAAAAAGAGCACCAGCAAAGGTGAAAGCATGACAGACCAACTGATCCATGCGTTTGTCTGCCGGATAACGTAAAGAAGCATTGTCAGGCGATGGCATAACAGTGGTGTTGGACAAACCTGACACCGGAGGGTCCACCTTGGGGGTGAGACCATAACCGAACCAATTCAGCAGGGAAAGGGTACCGCCTATCCAGGCCCTTAGGGACCGATGGTAATTTGTTGGGCCTTTCCCACTCCTTAAGAATCATGCTAGAAAAATGAGGCTGCTCAGGAAAAACCCGCCGTTGCTCTCAGGCCGAAATAAATCACCCTTTTTCCTCTTAGCCGTTCTGGGAGGAACAATGTGCAAGGTATCAAACACGGAAGAGAGCAAACTCTCCGTATCAACCGGGAGGCAGGAATCCTCATCCGAGGAGGAACCAGAGATGCTGTCGTCTCCAGCGGAAAGCAGCTCCGCCACTGAGAGTGAGTCATCTGGCAACTCACCTTCCTCCACAGATCCCAAGAAATCATAGAAATCATCATCCGAGTAAATCGGCTCCAGATGCCGCTTCTTACTCTTACTTTTAGGGGCAGTCAACGAGATCTGCTTCTCGAGGCTAGCCAGCCTGAGCACAAAATCAGCATGTGACCCCTTGCTAGCTCCCGCTTCACTAGGGGCTGACTGCAGCAGTGGATGATCTGGGGAGGCTGATGGTAACGCCGGGCTAGGGTCAGGAGCGACCGCCCACTCATGATCCAAAGCAACGCCTCTGGCGCAAGTGGAACAAATAGTGCTGAATCCGCCCAGGGGATTCCGTCTGCACAAGGGGCAAAGCCTGTCTTGGCCCAGTGGGGTGCCCGGCTCACTATCCCCTGATGCCTCCATTATGGTGATTCTGAATAGCAATATTCAATAAGGCTACTAGACACTAATGGCCTAAGCCTAATAGTGGATCCCTCTAATTAAAAATGGGGACTGGGAGGAACCACAACCCTCAACCTTAGCCAACGATTTAAAACAAAAAGACAAAAGACAAAAGAATTACAAAATGACCCCAATGTCATGCATTAACATATAAAAAAACAGAAGTACATGCAAACAACGAGAATACAGTGTCTTCCCATATCCCCTTAATAAGAATGACTCAAAAAAGGAAGGGACTCACGACACCGCCAAGTTCAGTGAGGGATTACTTCCAGGCGCTCACATCAAACACCGGGAGACACAGCAATGCTTGTCAGAGCAGAGAGTCTCAGCAGCTCGCTCTGCAGCCACCGAGCACCGCAGATCGCCAGAGCATTTGTTTCCAGAAGGATCCGCCGGGGGGGCATCACCGGCGCGACGTCAGCCTACGGGCCGATGCCGAACTCGGCCCCCCCATGGCGCATCATCCGGCCCAGTGCTGTGCCTTGAGCCCCACCGTCCCCCACCATTGCACAAAAACTGCATACAGGAGAGCCTGCGGTGTGCGTCTGCCAGCGTGCGGAGCGCGCCCCGGGCCGGAGCCGGCGGGGGAGCGAAGGGAGGTAAGAAATGTGGGGAGTGGAAATCGCTCCTCGCTGCAGTGACAAAGATGGAGCTCTCAGTGCTTCCAGTATCACCAAGCACACACACACACACACACACAAAATAAAGCAAGTGGGAAGGGAGGGCATATATACTAAGAATATATCTGTGGTTCCCCATCAGGCTCACCATAAAGCCTGTGGCCAACTACCTTTTAAACATTAAAGTCTGCGGCCCAGAGCATGTGCTCTGTCAGAGCGCCCCAGACCCCGCGTTTACCCTACCGTCACGGATCCCTGTAGCAGCCAAAGGCTGGGAGGCAAGGATGGGTCAGGAGAGATCCACGGAAATATTGTCCTGCAGCGGCCGACTGGCTAGGTGGCCCCGCTCTGCTGGCAAATTCTGAGAGAGTGAGTAGCGATCTTATGCAGCCAACTGCAAGATGAACAACTGGGGAATGATAGACGGGCAGCTGCATTTATAGGGGGCTGGGAGGAGCTACATCTTTTGATCTTGCAGTCAGCACCCCCTAGGCGCGAACACCCATCTGTAAGTAATTCTGGACGGCCTGGAATGGATGGAGGAGAAAATCTGATCAAATTTCTTAGATCGAATGCACAGTGGCGTCTCCCACTCTGTGCGTGGCCCTGATTTCACAATAATTTTGGGCGAAATATCTTAAAAAAACTAAAAAATGTTATCTTTCACATTTTGTAGCTTTTGTTTAAAATAAAAAATGTAAACTATTGCATGTAAAGGCCCTGTTTCTCCCGGTTACAACAGTACCACATATATATCGGTAGAAACCCTTTCCTGCCCAGGAGATCCCCCCCAAACTGAAACGGATTTAGAAGATCAGGGTGGTAGACCAGGGCACGGAGGTCCTAAAGTTACCAGCCCACAGCCCATGAGGGCTACGCAGGTTCTTCTGTACCCTTCTGGGCTTTGTGGATGCAGGTAAAAGGGCAGAGGGTTAAAGGCAAGTCACCCACTTGCTGCAGGTGACTTGCCGGCCCCTCCTGCCCTGTGAACTGGTATTTGGGTCTCATGGATCTATTACCATTTAACAAATTGTTAAATGTAAAAAATATATACTGACACATAATAAAAGCATTTTTTTCTCTACTTCCCTCTGATCCAATGCCAATTATTGTGTCCTGTGCCGCGCTGTCACTGTCAGTCGAAAGTGATCAACGGAAGCCGGGTGTGGAGACAGGGCCCATGCACCCGTTCCGGCCAATCACTACCAGCTTCTGATAGCTCCTCTGCCGCTGGAATGGGGCCTTTTTTTTTACAGCAGAGTCATCTCACTCCCAGTATAAAAGGCCCCTACCTGCGACGGCTTATGTTCTATCAGAAGCCACCGCACGGAGCAGAAAATGGATGCTCTCTGTCCTGCTGAAGGCTCTGATCCCCCCCCCCCTCCCCGCCGGGGGAAAAGGTGACATCTGGCGATGGATTCAGGATGGAGGTGAGCTATTTTTTTTTTGGTGCATCTGGGGGAAAATGCCAGCTACATAGAATTTAAGTAGTATTAACAAACACTGAAAGGGTTAAAGCAGACCCACATCTTCTTTTGCTGATGGGGGGATATCTATTTATAATGCTCAGGCATCTACTTCAATTCATAGCCATCCGATTCATCTCCTGATTCATGGTCCCCATGGCCCCCACGTTTCTCCCCCCTCTTTACTGTCTAGCAATGGCAAATTTGTCTCTCCAGTGTCTGTGTTTGAGGTAAATCTCTACTCACCAATCTGTAAAGGATTCCCTGTGGTGTATGTGTTTTTATGTGTAGTGTTTTATTTGGTGATATCCTGATTCCTGTTGACTTACAGTGTCGTTTTTCCCAATGTTTGGTCTTACATATCCCTCTACATCCCTCCCTCACTGCATAATAATTGAGCTCCCAGCATATTGTCTCTTTTTACTTTTTTAAATAAAACATTTGTGTCCAAATGTCCTCCTTTTTGTTTTTGTTTTTTAGCTTAAAACAATATTATATTAGTCAAAATACAAAACAATAAATTGTTAAAAATAGTTATAAGTTCTAAAAAATAACTTGCAGATGACACTTTAATTCATAAAAAAACATGCTGGTATGTGTTTAATGAATGAAATTAGCATGTCAGTTAGTGAAGTCGGCATTTTCCTTCTGCTTTTTGCTGGAGGAAAATGGCATACGAAAGGAGAGGTTGCCGGATCGAAATGAAAAATGGCATATGAAATTGCATGCAAATTTACTCTTGGGAGTAAAAAATCGTACTCTTTGCGCACATTTATGTGCAACAATAGGAGCACAAAATTGTGTCATGAATCAAGGAGAAGCGGGTAAATGCTAGTAAACCATTTTAAGCATGAAATATGTGTGCAAATGACTCATGGCCATGAATCAACCCTATTGTCTCAGGATTCATGGTCCTACTGATGATCCTCTAAACCAGTGGTTCTCAACCTTTTTACGACAAGTGGTAGCAACAAGCAGTAACAAGTAAGTACTCCCAGGAAGGAGATCAATTACTAATATTACCAAAATCCAAAATAGCAGACCTATTAGAACCCCTTGTTGGTGCACCCTTGGACCCTGCAGAGTATCCCCTGGGGTACATGTACCACAGGTTGAAAAACAGTGCTCTAGATCAGGGGTACTCAACCACTTTTTGTATAGGTTCATTTACAGGCATCCCATGAGAGGTGAATGTCCAGACGGGGGGCTGCCGTACAGTACTTCATATGACAATCCTAGGTGCCAGGGAGACTAAGCACTACATCACTTATCAAGAGGCAGCTGATCAGGGGCAACTCTGAGCATGGCAACACATAAGCAACTGAGTGCAGGGCTGTCATGGAAAGGATCCGAAAATCTGGCACCGAGGTCCGCAATCGGACCCCGGTCCACCAGTTGAGTACCGCTGCTCTAGATGAACAGTCCCATTGCACTGCACTACGCCACTTGCCTGCATGAGGGCAGGGGAGAACAAGGAACATGGATCACATAAAAACTAAACAGAGTGACAGATAATGTATTTGGTTGGACATTAAAAGTGCAAATAAAGTCCAAAATTATGATTTGGGATGCCTTGCTGCCCACCCCTGCCCTTTAATGCCAGCACATGTGCATTCCAGCAATGGTAGCTTCACGAGTGACAACCACCAACTTTTTTTATTTGCCATATGAGCTTACACTTCACTTTGCCACTGCATGCCTGACAAACTTGATTGCTCGCTGATGGTCATGTGTTCTGCTATCATCGCTGGAATATGGTAATGGCGGGTATCATGCCTGTATTTAGGGGTTGTGCAATGGGGTAACCTAAAACTTTTTAGACTTTACTTCCTCTTTAATAATGAGTGACAGAGGACATGCGTATTGACCACAGCCACTAGGTAAAAGGGTTGTCCAGGCTAAGCGTAAAATCAAAAGATTCCTTACCTGCCATACAGCTGAAATATCCTTGTGTATCACTGAATAAAGTTGCTGAAGCTGAGGTCTAACACCTTGTTCTGTAGCCACATCTCCAGATTTATGCATTACCACCTGCTTAGCACTGACTGTCTCCAGACTGTATGGGACATGCCATTGCCTGTGTCTCCAGGGGTGATATAGCTTTTTCCTCTGGATGTCTGTTTCTGCTAGTTTATTGTTAAGTAAACTGCCAGATAAATAATGAATCCTTATGCATAAATGTTACATTTGATTACTATATGCTGATCAGGAACTGGCTGGCAAAATTCATTTATCTGGGATTGGACATGTTTGCTTTCATTTTAGTGAGTAAAGAGGGTGGGAGTGCACCGAATGGGAGTTGGCAGCTCCCGGTAAGTAGCTCTGTATTTTACTAGCTGCAGTACATGTCCCTATTATGGGGCTCATATATAGAGAGTAGGGACCATAATAAACACAGAGTGCCTTGTCGGGCCGGTGTGGCTTCAACATGTATCTGCAGATATATGCGACCAAATCTCTGTATTTCCACATAGTTAGACATGTTTGGTGCTTAATACTTAGATGAGACTGATGGGTGGGCCTACTTTGGGGCTTCCCACACTACCTATTTAATTCTCAGAGCAGCTTGCCATTTCCTTTCATTGCTTTCATTTTACACCTAGCCTGGACAGGTTCTTTAAATCAGGGGTCACCAACCCTCCTACCCAAGGCCTACCAGCATGTCAAGTTTTTTGGATCTCAACACAGATGTAAAGGTGAAGTAATTAGTGCAGCAGCAGCTATTGCTGCTATGTGGACCTAGAGGAGGAGGGTAGGTGAACACTGCTTTAAAGGGAACCAACAGTCAAAAATGACTTAAACCCAGTTAGATTGCGGCACATAAAAATGTATTTACATTTTTCTTAACTCCTGCTGTAGTAAATTTTAGAAACAAAATGGTGGCTCATGGGTTTGCAGGCCACCTGCAAACAGGAAGTGCTGCTGGGCTTCCTGTTATTGTACATTGTCAGTTCCGTCAGTTGAATCCAAGCAGCAGTATGGTTGGGATGCTAAGAGGAAGGCCACTACCTTTATTTTCCAACTGTGCCAGGCTGTTGGTCTGGTTCAAGTTGTCCTAGATGCATATTACACAACAAAGAAACGCATATTATACACGTATTATTGCTATATTACTGTTTCAATGCCTAATTTGAAGCGAAAGATAGAAGTATTTGAATGGAATTTATATACTAAACTGATTCTCACACGTGCAGTTGGATATAAAGCAATTAATTATGCTTATTAGCGTGTTTGTTTTTCACCTGACATCGCCTGATGAGAAGTCAGCAGCTCCAACAAAAGGTCACAAATGAGCTTCAGTCTATACAGCAGAATAATCTGTATTATCTGTATCAGAAGCAAGGACACAGTAGACTATGCATATTTCCACTTCATTGTTTCTAAAGAAAACTTTGAAACAATACCACATTGATTGTGGACATTAATTTATGAAGCATAGCAAAAACATGCTTCCGTCCTGATGGTTTCTGAATTACTGTACACTCAAGAGCAAGTGACATCTAGAAACTTTGGAACGGTTAAGTAATGTTTGACAATAATTTCAAGTGGTAGTACATTTTATTTGTTTGATATGTATAAAGTGTTAAAGCAAAATGACCTCGTACAAGTAAAATTACATTTTCCCAGTGTGATGCCCAGCGGGACCAGGGCTGTATTTACCATTAGGCAAACCTAGGCCTGTGCCTAGGGTGGCCACCTGCAGGAGGGGGGGAGGCGCAGACGTTACTGCTATAGTAAAAAAAAGAAAAAAAAAAGTTGTTTCCGCATTAATGCTTCCTTACAAAGCGTTTGGGGGGAAGGGAGGGCATTAAGGCAGTCTGCAACTTCATCCTCTCCCCTTTATTGCTGTGGCCATGTGACTCCTGTGTGTTTGGAGCTGATAAGCCTGTAATATATATAATAGAATGCATGCTCCTTTGCATTTCTCCCCTTGCAACCTCTCTTCCCTACACACATTTATTTTTTATATTGGCGAACCACGATGTCATGGCAAGCGTCAGCACTGGGCGTACTGGGGCTGCTGCACATTCAGGGGGGCCCACCTTTGTTTCTTTCCTTTTATTCTTTTCTTTCCATTTATTCTTTGTTTCTTGGTGTCACCTGTTTTTTCTGCCATTCCCTTTCTTTCTTTCATCTTCTATTATTTCTTTCAGTCCATTCTTTGTTTCTTTCATTCTATTCTTTCCTTCTTGTCTTTTTCTTTCATTCCATCTATTCTTTTTTTATGCCATTCTTTTTTCTTTTCTCTTTCCTTCTATTTTTTTCTGTCATTCCTTCTATTCATTTTCTCCTTCAGTTTTTTTGTCTCTAGCTGGCCCTGCTCAATGTCAGCAAAAAGGTGCGCAAGCACTTGAAGTGCCTAGGGCAGCATGAACACTAAATACGGTCCTGAGCGGGACACCTGCCTTCTGTGAGCTGACAACCCCCAATCTTCGTCATCACTTCCGCAGTCAAGCCCCCATTTGCCGGGACGCTTGGAATGCCCCAGTTGTCTCCAGGTCTTAAAAAGCGCAAAAGATGTCAGCTTACAGGGAAGGCAGATGAACCACAAGGGTGTCCCAAAGCCGAGGTCGTACACAGGTAGTCAGTCCAAGGATACATCAATACACAGGGATGAGACAGGAGCGTAGTTAAGGGTAGCCAAAGGGTCAAGGTTGGTTCTGGCAGCAAACTGGGAAGGTCGATCAAGCTGGGTCGGTATCAGATAAACAGAGATTAAATCACAACCTAAGCTCAAGAAACTATAACGGGCACTGAGGACAGGGCTAGTTCCCTAATTATGGGGTGACTGACCAATGGCAGCCAGATAAGGAGAGTGTGGTGATTCGTACAACTATAAACCTCTGCCGGATTGGCTACACATTTCCCAGGGGCTGGTCAGTCCTGGCAGCAAGGCTGACCAGCCCCTGATCCCTGTCAGCTGTGGAGGCGCCTCCTTGGAACATGACTGCCAGACTGCGGGGTGCGCCTGCACAGCTAGAGACAGCATCATGGGAGGCTGCCGGAGAAGCACGCCGTGCTCCCTGACTTCCCGGAGTGCGAGTGCTCTTTACTACATGCAAGCGGGAAGCACCGCCCAGCAGATGCTCGCCAAAGGGACCCCCGATACAGGTAAGTTTCTTACATCCAGATTATTATAGATTATAAGAGGCTTTTTAGTACTAAAGCCCCCTTGAGTTGGTGCCGACAACTATGGTCAAATGTGAGGCCATGTCTCATGACCAACAGAATGGGAACACTTAGAGGCTGATTCATTACTAGCACCAGGTACCGGCAGATGAGCGTCTGTAGCGAAGCGCTCAGAGCGACTGCTAGTAGTAGCTGTGATCAGCTATGGTTCGCTGATACCGAGCGCCTCAGTCGCTGGCCGGCATTGATGAATTTGATGTGTGAGTCGCTATAACACTAGAACAGCGCTATATGGGAGCGACCGTTAGCGACTGTTCAGTGTGAGCGACTCAAACCATATTCATCAAAAAAACTGCCTCACACAGCGTCGCCGCTCAAAATTGGGTCACTGTAGCCCAGAGCGCCAGAAGCTGTGTGATTAAAGTCCGTTTTTGAACACATATCCACCAGTAACAAAGCGAAAATATATGGAATTACATTGTTATTACATTGTGACATTAACACTTTAATACCAGACCTGTAATGACAATGCTGCATAAAATATATATATATATAAAATGACTTTTTTCTAGGCCAGGAGAGGTCACAGAAAAAAAAATTTAAAGAAAACCCTGTTTAAAGAGATTAGAAGGAACGTCCATTGAAATGTATGGGAGAGCGTCAGGTAGCGACAGGTAATACCAGGCACTCTGAAAGCCAGAGTGCCGGCGATATACGCTGAGCCGTCTGTGATGATGAATCAGTCGCTACGTGACGCTGTAAGAGTCGCTCACCAGAATCGCTTTGATTAATGTGGTATTGCGTACAGCGCCCGGCAGTCACCGGTTGCTACCTGTCGCTACCTGTCGCTATGGCTTGATGAATAACCCACTTAGCTCCTTTAGTCATGGCTGTCATTGGGATCCTGTGCACAAACACAGAAGGGTCACCAGAGTGTGAGGGTATCATGGGCCAAAGTGTCCCTGAGTGTTTTTGTAAATTAGGCCCTACTAACATTAAATGTTGCTTGGTTTTTGGAATCCACAACTGTTGGTGTGAACTCTGGTCTATCTTGAGTCTATGTTGTTTTCTGTATTTTAGACATTGATATTTGCCTTGACCACATTCAAACAAGATTAAAACATTGGGCTTGATTCTTTAATTTCCTGTATTTTGCACTCACATGTCCTCCAGATAATAGCAGTGGACCAGCGAACATCCAACTTTTTTCTCCAATTTCTCCACTATCTCGGCAGCAGTGAGAAGAGAGGAGTAACTCAAACTTGGAGCTTCATTAGATTTGATGATAAAAGCGCTATTATCTGAAGAACATGTGAGTGCAATATATATATTTTTATTTAAATAAATTAAAATTGAGATTTTCATTTGGTTATCTTACACTTTGAGGAGATTCTTTGATATTAAACTGGACCAAAACCCAGGATTTTGACTATCCTGGGTTCTGGTCCTTGCCCGTGGGTCACCCCGATCGGGGATGCCTAGCTGTGTGAACCCCCCCCCCCCCCAGGTCGCCTGAACCAGCTCACCTTTCCCCTGGTGCTATGGCACATGCACAGCCTCTTGATCAATCAGCGCGCTCTGATCCACTCCCACCCCTTCGTCTAAGAGCTCATCTAAGGTGAGCGGATCTGAGCACACTGGCGGCGGCATACCCCGCTACCTTCTAACAGGGAGCATGCCCGCGCCGCCCATTCACAAATGAGTGGTGCAGACATGCACCTTGCTAAAGCAATAGCAGGATTGTGGCCATAGATTCCAGGGCCGTCGGGCGTGGGTTTTGGTCCACTTTAGTAATAGGTTAGCTAATTGTTTTAAAGTGACTTCAGCTGTAAATCATCATCTTAAATATTTGACACTGCTGGAGCTGATAACATGTGCTCTCCCTATTTCATTTCACCGTGGCCCACATGAGACTCAGAAAAACTCCAGTGTTACTGTATAAAATCTAGTTTGTTTCCGGATTACATATAAACAATGTGATAAAAAATATCAAGAGTTTTTAAGAATGACACAACCCCAACAATGGCATTTCAGTAACCTGCGTATGTTAAAAGCACTGAATAAACTGGTTTGGCACACAGTAGCTATGCCTCATAGTGCCATACTGTGCCTGCTAAGCTATTCGCTAAATATAGAACTGAAGCATAAGGGGTTATTTAAGTCCCTGTCCAGACACACACTAGCTTCCTCCCAATGTATCCCCCATAGGAAATGTTTAAAAAGAGCGTTTTCATCAGGAAATCTTAAAAACCATATCAACATGATTATAAGTAATACTGTATGAATTCTGTGAAGTTGCTTTGTTTGCTTTTTACAGCTTGCCTAGAGACAGTTGTGTGACCACTACTTGTGCATGACTTGCCATGTTAGCTTACACTAAGAGTACCAAGGGATAGAGTGGCTGTTAAACCACTTTTTTGTGGGGCCCTGGGGAATAAAAGTGAAAGGTGGGAAAACTTTGGAGCCCTGGTATGTTTTCTACACCACACTGTATGAAATGGAGGAGAGGCACATGCAACAGGAATCAAGTGAAAAGCTTGCTGTTGGGTTTACAGTCCCCCTTTTTTTATTGAAACCCCTCCTTGCCCTGCCTTTGCGCCAGGGGAGGAAAGGGTTATCCAAGACTGGTCTTCCATTTGAGTGATTTTTAGTTTGTGAGACAGTGTATTAGGGTGTGCCAACCTATGCCAGCCCCAGACAGCTCGGCACAGGCTCGCAGAGCAAATCAGGGCTTAGAAGTAGTGAAGTGAGTATTCCAGGATTTTTTAGATTAAATGACTAAATGACTACATTAGAAACAAAGGAGGGGTGGCAGCTGCTCAGACCATTTTATAACTAACCTGGGAGGTGCACCTTAGCAGGGCAATTAGAATACAAAAGTCTTAAAGGAGCCACAGCACTCAACCCTATTAGCTTGCAGGCCAGTCTATAATCTGTCTCTAAACTTAGTTAAAAACAGAGGACTCGGTCACACACATCTGCAGAAGTATGCTTAAGCTGCACCACTACGCCAAAGTGCCTCTGTGGGGTGCAGTTCTAACTCTAATCTCTGAGAGCCCATCTGGGACATACAGTGCAATAGATAAATTGGGAGCAGGCTTACCTGAGGTTGCCCTAAACCTCTCCCAATTTATCTATTGCACTGTATGTCCCAGATGGGCTCTCAGAGATTAGAGTTAGGACTGCACCTCACAGGGGCACCTTGGCGCTGGTGGTGCAGCTTAAGCATACTTCTGCAGATGTGTGTGACCGAGCCCTCTGTTTTTAACCAAGTTTAGAGACAGATTATAGGCTGGTCAGCAAGCTAACAGGGTTGAGTGCTGTGGCTCCTTTAAGACTTTTTTTTTTAAATGACTACATTAGCCACAGTAAAAAGTAAATAGTTAAAAGCAGAGAGCTTCCAATATATCTCTCTTTAAAATCAAAGCATCACCCCTATAGCTTGACAGTGGGGGTCATACAAAGTACATAAGTATGTAAGTGCAAAAAATTACCTGTTCCTATGATGAGACATTTTTACAGGAGAGGTATATAATTTATCCAATGAGGTAAGGAGGATCATTTTGAAAGCTTGAAAACCATAGCACCCTATGGGCTATACTGAAAAAAATAGCAAAATCTTTAGCATACATTTTTAGGTTGCTGACACATGTCATCATTCAAGTCGCAGTCCAAAACTAAAAGAACCCTTTACATGAAGCCAAACTTCGAGGAGTATCTTTCACACAATCTTGGGGAACGTATCCTAAATAAACAGACTTGTGCCAAATACGTTTTCTTTCTGTATGACGCATATGCTCAGTCTGTGTCCTAGGGGCCACATGTGGCCCTCGGATCCATCTGATGCGACTCCTGACCTGATGTGGGGGAAAGTAGGAGGGTTAAATAAACTGGCATGTAAAGGAGGGACCTGTTATCAAATAGAGGAGGCAGCGGTGGCTGGGAGGAATGTGGTGACATTGATAGTGTAACACTACCCCTGGCTATCTCTGACACCATAACAAGATAATAATTTTTTCTATATTTAATTGTATGTTTAGCGTTGGTGGACGTTTAGATGAGCAGAGTATTGGGAATACGGTTATGATTTGTGACTGATGGGGGGATGGGCTATTAATTTGGGATCAATATATTTGGATAGGCAAGACAATCAGCATGTGTATTGCTAGCATGTGGGATACATATATAAATGTGGTAAGGTGGTGGTGTGGTAGAAGGACAAACAGGTAAACAAAATATATGGATTTTGTGGAGATAGTGGGTAACCTGATTGTTGTAGAAAATCTTTGTTATGCTATTTCAAATGAAAAATTGGAAATTTTGGACCTATTCATTGTTGCCCGTGACTAGTTTTCAAAACGTTCCTATGGCCCGCACTTTTCTATAGGTTGAGCATCCCTGCTGCATGATCATTTTGATTCTTAAAATCCTGTTTAACGTTGAGGTTCTTTAAAAAGGTCTAGAAGTTCTTGAGGTTCTTTACATATTATTGAATGGGCTGCTTAGCCATGAAGCCGCTAACTGGAGCAGGTCATTGATTAGAACTTTGCCAGTAAACCGAATGCTTTGACTCTAATATAGATCTATTGTATCAATAGTTGTACGGACCAAATGTTTGACTTACCATTATACACAAAATGACAAGATCCTGGCATTAATTATTATTCTGTGTATTTGGTTTAATGCACAAGGTACAGATTTTAGTTTAATTTGCAGTTGAATGTACTGTAGGTTTGATTAATATAATTTCATTTTTTTCTACCTTCAAACCAGCTTAGCACATGTGACTCACAGGGCTCATGGAGCATTTGGCTTCAATTTAATGCCTGTTATACTTGATTATAAATTTTCCTGGAGGCCTACTTATTGCAAATAAGAAGTGCTCTTAATTTAGTGCTTTAGGTAGAGGTGTAGCGCCATATCGGTTAGCTCATTTATCTTGGCAAATTAACTGAGCTGCTGAGAGGTACAGTGAATATGCAATTGTATAACAACATTAACAAATATAACTCCTGATATAATTAAT
This sequence comes from Gastrophryne carolinensis, assembly GCA_027917425.1. Lineage (NCBI taxonomy): Eukaryota > Metazoa > Chordata > Amphibia > Anura > Microhylidae > Gastrophryne > Gastrophryne carolinensis. The sequence goes on from CM051236.1 coordinate 188,635,365, forward strand.
GTATTAGTTGTGTGAATTCTCTTCTGTATGCCAGTTAAACAAACAAGCATATTGTGACCTAGAGGTAAGGTAGCAGCTTTGTGACAGGGGGGTTGCAGGTTCGATCATCCAGGACATGACTGCCTCTCTCTTGACCGAGACACTCTTGACAGATGGTCAAGCCACATTTGCCACCATCTAATGGGGAAGTTTCAGTTTACTCACCATAAAATCTATTTAACTAGGGGACAAAGTAAATTTAAATGCCAACTTGGGAACAAAGCCTAAAGATGTGACTAAGCAAACCCAACTCAAGTACAGGAAACCTACCAAGGTTGCATCATAACTAAATCTGTAAGAGAGTCATGTAAATTGATCATGTCCTCAAACTACTACCTCTTACACCTTGGTAGGACTGTGTTAAAAGGGTTCCAGGCTCTCTATATTTATGTACCTTTTGCCCCTATTAAGAAGTCAGCTCTAATATTAAGTGTCTAGGAAGTTTTTAAGGTCATGGTCTGGTCCCTCTATCTTGGTGCAGACCTTCAAGTGCTAAGGCTATGAAGACTGCTGGATGGCGCATCCCAGGCAAATCATACTGTGTGTTGGCATGTTTAACTGGCATACAGATACGAGAATTCACACAACTAATACATCATCTAATTAACTAATCACACGCTATCAGGAGTTATATTTGTTAGTATTGTTATACAATTGCATAATCACAGTACTTCTCAGCAGCTCTGACTGTGGATGATACACCCTAGACAAATACTGTGTGTTCTTCAAAGGACTCACTCCTAAAAAATAAATCTGGCAGAGGTGAGCAGGTATCACACCCTTTCCTTCTGAGGCAAAACAAACTGCATCCTTCAAGAGACCTCATCCCCCAATATATTCATTGGGCAGAGGCTATTGGGCAGCAACCCTTCAATAGGAAAAATGTACACTATAGGGTCGATTCATGGTTGTGCACCAAAGTATTGGCACAAACTTTTTATGCACAAAAATAGTTTACTCATGTTTTTGTTCTCCCTCCTGGTTCATTAGACTCCTATTAGGCTCCTATTTTTGCGTGTAAATTTGCACATGGAGTAAGATTTTATGCGCAAATTTACTACCAAGAGTAAATTTGCATGTGATTTAGGGATTGTTTTGAGGGGTAAAAAGTGTGCGCTAATGTGTTCATTTCATGTGCCATTTTCCTCCAGCAAGAAGCAGGAGGAAAATGTAGACTCCACTAACGGACATGCTTATTTCAATTATTAAACACATGTCAGCAATAGTGGCATGTTTATTATAAATGAAAATGTAATCTTTCATTTATTTTTAAGCATTTTTGCCTTTTTTTTACATTTTTTTGTAAAAAAAATAATTGGTAAATAGTTTTAAAAATTGACAAATATAATATTGTTTTAAGCTAAAAAAAAACCCAAACGCTGGACATTTGGCCACAAATGTTTTACTTAAAATAATAAAAAAAAATATATGATAGTAGCTCAATTATTAAGCACTAACCACTAAACAAACAAGGCAGTGCGGGAGGGATAAAGAGAACATCTGGGACCAAACAATGGGAAGCACAACACTGTAGGTCAACAGGAATCAAGATATTGCCTAATAAAACGCTACACATAAAAACAAGGAAAACACAGGGTCACAGGGAATCTACTACACTTAGGAGAAAAGAGATTCGCCTCAAACACAGAAGCTGGAAAGACAAATTTGCCACTGCTAAACAGTAAAGACAGGATAGAAACATGGGGGGCATGGGGACCAGTGATAGCATGCACAATGAGCCTGGAGTTTGGGCATTCCCACATAAAAATAGCAGAATTTCAAGCTCAATGTGCAAGTTTACACATGATCAGGAAACTTGAATCATGTGCCAAAGTGCAAGTTTTCGCATGCAAATTACCTTGCGCATGTTTTTTTGTTTTTGGCTCATGGCCATGAATCCACCCTTATGTGCCCTCCAGTGAACTCCACTTAAAGCAAGCCGGGTAGATGATTTCCCCTCAACTCTTTCTGCCCCTATCTGAACTAAACGTCAAAGGTTCATAAAAAAAAAACTTTACCAAAAAAAGAGAAAAAAGTCTGGCACCATATTAGTTCTCCTAGGATAACAGCATCCTGTCCGGCCACTATATCTGAACACCCCAAAAGCAAACCCTGCTTTAAGCCTTGATACAGCTGGGGCCATGCAGTAATAATACATTTTATAGTAACAATACACTTAATGTAGAAATATAAAAAATGGAAAGAAATAAAGAAATATCTAAAACCAAAAAGCAGAAAACAGTCTCAAGAGTTATTTCTCCTTATGACACTGGGGAACAGCTTAGGTATAGCCCAAGGAATGAAGTTTACTATCTTAGTGTTTAAGTGATTTAATAGCCAAAACTATATCCCAGCATAAGTCTGTGTCACCAAATAAAATGCACTCTTATGTCATTCCTAAAATCCAGAAATATTTTTATCCTGGGAGCCTGTCCGCTCACATTATAACACGAAAGCTCTATAGTTATTAGTCTATATGACCACCAGGGGTCCTCGCTAGCCTCTAATTGGGAGTATTTTGGTCCACAAGTCTAGAGATAACCCCCCGGGACGCCCCATAGTGGCCGGGATAGGATCGTTAACGTGTAAAGCTAGTGAATATGTTGATACCTACCTTAGACCGTTTATAGAAGCCCTCTCCTCGTATGTAAGAGACACCCCCCATCTCCTGAAAATATTACAAGACCTAACAGTCCCTCCACATTCAAGATTAGTTACACTGGACGTGGAGGCATTATACTCCAGCATACCACATCATCTAGGACTAAGGGCCACAAAGTACTATCTAGACCTGCTCGACATAAAGGAAGAAGAGCACAACGAGTTTCTTCTAGAACTTTTAGACTTCATCCTCACCCACAATACTTTTAAATTCGATAAACAACTGTTCCATCAGCTCCAAGGCACAGCGATGGGCACTATATGTGCTCCCTCCTTCGCTAACTTATATTTAGGCTGGTGGGGGAGACAAATATGGGGAGAAGACTCTAACAATAGGTACATGGATCATGTAATAACGTGGCATCGTTATATAGATGATATCCTCATAATATGGGAGGGCAGCACACAACTATTGGAGGACTTTATAAACACATAGAAGAAAAATAATTTCAACCTGAAGTTCACCCTAGAACATGATGAAAGAGAAATAAACTTTCTAGACCTAAACATCAAGATCACCCCTGAGGGCACAATTATCACGAATTTCTATAGCAAGTCCACAGCCGCTAATATTATACTGAGGGCTAGCAGTTCACACCCAACCACATTAATAAAAAGTATCCCCCACGGGGAATATTTGAGGGCAAAAAGGAACTGCACAACACAACAGGACTTTAAGATAGCAGCTGACGGAATAAGAACAAGACTCAAAGCAAGGGGATATACAAACAAGACACTAAAAAGAGCTTACCAAAAGGTGCAACAAAAAAACTGAAATATCATGATTATTAAAGCAGGCCTTCACTCTGAATAAGAGCCTATCTTATATGTTTCCCACACCCTGTACATACACATTGCTCACATTAAAAATCATCCTACCTGTATCTACTGCATGTTATGAGTCTTTAAACATCCAAGATGGCGGCTCATGGAACATCAGGCAGCCTGCAAACAGGAAGTACCTTCTGTCTGTGCTGCTTTGCAGCTCTGCTCTTTCTGAGCAAAGCACAGCTATAACCCGCCCCCTGTACTTTATCCCACTCTCCTCAGTAAGTGTGATGCTTCTGAATCAAGATGGCGGCGCCCGTATCCTAAAGTCCTGAAAAGAGTTGCAGCCCAGTGGGGGAAAGAATAATAAGTAAGGGACTAAAAACTTAAAATATATTAACTTTAGATGCTGGGGAATGGTTTTTGAAGGGTTTGAGCTTTTCAATAGATCATAGTGAAGGTCCGGTTTAAGTCCTCTATACAGTAAAGTGGTTATTTGGTTTAGTGCAATAAATCGATTGGTTTTAGTATAAGAGTAAACACATTCATTGCGATCATCCTTTAATTGATCGAAGTAGATTTTAATTGTGTCGATTTTGATTTATAAATTGTTTATGATTGGAGTGTGCATTAAGATGTGGAATGTGCAACAATATGTGGACTTATTTTATTATATCTTAATATGAATGCTACTATGTAGGGCTAACTCACCCTGCTAGATTGCCTCTAAACTCTTTATAAGGTGGGGGCTTTGTGTGCACTGTAATAGGAAATTGGCTGCCCGAGATCTATTTCCAGCAGAGTGTATGGGAGCCCTCCAGCTTTGACATCAGCCGCTTTTAAATGGAAGGCAATGAAAATGTTTTGATTAATTCCCAGCAGCTAACAGCATCTGACAAGCTCCGTTTTAATATAACCGGGAGTGAGGTGGTTAATGGTTTGCAGGCTGTGTTCGCTGCGTGTCTTTGTATGCAGCCAGCGATGTCCGTTGGATTCGCTAGTGAGGTCTGCTTATATTGCCACACGCAGTGGCCTCTGATTGGACGCAATGGGGTCTGACATAGACGTCCCCGCCCATCTTTTCGGGCATATATAGGAAGTGTCACCGCCGCGCCGGCTCACCTGGTTAAAGTCGCACAAGGCCACGAAACGCGTTGGGAGCCGGCGGGACACATTACTCTTATCTCTTGTAACCGGAGGAGATCAAGCAGCATGAGTTGGCCTGAGGCCATATGGATGTGCACTATTGTATCTGTCTTTATGTGAGTGTTTTATTGGCGCAGCAATAAAAGTGTTGAGGTTTTAAAGCAATGTTGCACTATAGATCTATTATTTTTTGCTTTTTATGAATGATCTGAGGGGATTATACAATATTTGACCCACGGAGACCATCTGATACCATTTGGGGACTAAATTTGAGACGGTGGGATCACACTAAGGTCAGATGTTCTGTATCTACACAGTGTTTATGAATTTTGATTGCTTGAACCCAAAAGAGGACCTGAAATTGGCCTCCATCATTCACAGATTGAAGTTTGTCACGTTAAAGAGGACTTAAAACCTCCTTATAATGAATTTTTTTGTATTTTAGCTTATTGGTGAGATTGCATGTGGAGCTTTCATTTTATGTGTTTTAGGATTCACAGAATAATTAAAGTTATTTGAAGTTATTGTCTTGTAAATATTTTGAGCGCGGTATTTTCACTTATATTATACCATGATTAACACACCAAGAACAGATAGTAAGAAAGAACTAGAATTTGTCCCCCTGATCCTGACCTATAATTCACAACACCAACAGATTAGGGAATTATTACAAAAGCACTGGTATATTTTAAAGAAAGACCCTATACTGGGCACGGAAATCCCAGATACGCCCCAAATCACTTACCGTAAAAGGAGGGCTATAAAGGACCATTTAGTAAGAAGCCATTATACTAAAGAGCCCAAGAACAACCAATGCTGCAAAACAACAGGTACCTATAGATGTGAGGGGTGTACGATGTGCCAATATATAAAAAGAGGCAAAGAGATCCTACTCCCCACAGGAATCAGCATCAAACAAAAGCATTTTTCGAACTGTAACACCACAGACGTTATTTACATTTTGACATGCACCTGTCCAAAATTCTATGTTGGAAAAATGAATAGGAAACTCAAGGTTCACATGTATGAGCATATCAGGGACATTAGAAATAAAAATACCTTAACCCCAGTGGGCAGACACTTTACTAAACACTATGGGCGGTCTCCAGCTGGTGTACAGTTCCAAGTAATAGAGAGAATCCACAAACACCCCAGGGGGGGAGACATACGCAATAGGACCTTACAAAATGAGACAAAATAGATTGCAAAATTAAAAGCAACCATCCACCCAGGTCTGAATGATATGTGCAGCTTTGTCCCATTCCTAAAAACCTAAAATCAGATAAACCGCTCTCAACGAAAAAACAACAATATAATAATATTACTATATGAGTATACCACTGTATATTATCTGTAAGGTTAGGTGCAATACCGTATACAGATGCTATTAGCAGTTTTTATTATTATCCATATTTCTTCCACCCTAAGCCTGTAACTGATTATGTTTCTACCCTAATACTGAATAATACGTTTTCCTAACCAAAAATATGGCCGCTAGCACCACAGCAGTCACATTTAGTAACACAAACATTAAACACACAAAGAACAGGATACAAACTAAAGAAGACAGTTCACGTAATAAATACTAATGCAATCAAGAAATAAAGCATAACATTTATTATACACAGGTAAAGCACAGCATGCCTTAGATACACCCCAACAAAATGGCGTTGCCCAGGAGTAGAAACCGAAGTCTATTGAATAGCCGAAGGGGCCGCCGGGCCGGAAGTGATGCGGCGCACACTCAGTGCGCATGCGCCCCTCCCGCACTGCCATTCCAATGGCAGTGAGGTGAACCAGAGGGCGGGACTCCCGCCTGAAGTCAGCCTTAAGGCGGCCCCGCAGAAATGCTATCCACATTCAAACCATTCACCCAGAAGTCTGGAACACGACAGATACACAGCGCAGCACTCGTAGCACAACAAGAGCAGCAAAAAGGAGAACAGCACACACTTCACCCTAGAACGTATAGGGTGCATCGGCTACAAAGGCCTTTACTCCGATAAAGGTAAGCGCTACTTTTAACCGCAATTAAGTGCTACTTTTAACCGCATATATACCAACAACCAGAGACACTAGGCATTAAAATGCCTGTACTTCTCATCATAGGTAATACCTAGAGCAACCACTGAGGGCATACCCTGAGCGTTTGTAAAGGAACAGCACCAAGCTGCAATCAAAGGTATATCATATAACCCCCAGTCCTTTAACGTCCCCTTTATAATGATACAAGACAGAGCCACATAACAATTGTTATATTTCTTCAATAGGACTAGCGGTTTGAAGAATGTGTATATATCCTTCCCCCCCCCCCAAAAAAAATAATGAGGTCAACACACCATGAGGCATCTGGAAAATTAAGTGCACCTAACTATTGTCACATTCATGTATATAACATTATGTACCAGTATACCAATACCCTATCAATGCAATTATTATTCTTTATTAAGGTAAAAGTGCACTGAGGAAGCTTTAATTTAGTGAAACGTCTGCACATTATTCATCTTTCCACGGCTGTCACAACTGAAACCTGAAAGCGTAACAGAACTTGCTACAAACTTATGTATATGGTACATTTGCTACAACCTGTCTACAGTTACGCTTTCAATGAATGATTGTAACATATGTGAAAAAAATAATACAAGTGTTTGCAATGTAATATATGTGAAAAAAACAGAAGTGTTTATTTGATTTGGATTTGATTTTATTTTACTACAAAATAAACTTAATGTATATTAATTAATTTAATGGCCTAGTCACCGTTATTTTGCCCTGCAAAATACTCCCAATTAGAGGCTAGCGAGGACCCCTGGTGGTCAGGCTACAGTACTCCAGACAACCAGAGATACCTCTCAGACTAACCTTTCCCCCGAGCATAACTCAACATTTAGGGAGTAGGGGCCCAAGAATCCAGGGGAACCAAGGTTAACTAGAAGGAGTGGGATACAAACCACCTTCTTCTTCCCCCCAAATAATCTATATGACACTAAAAAAGGGAGGGGTGGCTGTTTGTGTGTACATTAGCCGGCCTTAGAATGGAACATAGAAACTATTCATTTTAAGAGCCATCAAGAAGCGGACAGGGTAAAGAAAATCTATATTTTTGTGTGGTGGCAACAATGATGTACAATTCATAACACCTAGATAAATGATAACCTTTAAAGATAACTCACAATGTTATAACTATGGTGCCTCTATATAAGAGTTTACCTCCCTTTATACAGCATAGATCTGTAAAATATTATATTTGAAATAGTTCACTTCCAAAAGGCATAAGTACTGATACATTAGGTTGTCAATGTGAACAGTAAAAATTTTTCACTTTTTTTTCTAGTTTTCTATTTTTGAGTGTTAACCCAACAGCAATAATAAGACAGCAAGCAGCCTGTCCCATGTGCCTCTCCTACTTTTTCTGCAGTGCTGGGTAGAAGCCGAAGCAGGGCTCCAAAGTTTGTCTTTCCTTTGAAATTCATTGCTCCAGGACCAGGCAGCTTTGTGTTCTCTACCTGAGCGAGCATGGCAAGAAACAGTGGTCCCACGGCTTGCTCTTGACTCATAAATATGCATCATGACATGCCATGCCCTTCCCAGATCAGTCACGACCCAGAAATTGAAGAGAGATGCTTTGAAATGGTTAATGTTACACTGTTCTTATGGGAGAATAAGGTATGGGTAAGTTAGTGTGGCCCGGACAGGGACTTTAAGTTAGGAAATTGCAGGTCTAAATCTGGAAAATCATCAGAACACCTCTCTACCACCAATTTTATCTCAAATCCCTATATCATTTAAGGACCCTACTTTTTACATTTTTTATTCAGTTACCTAGTGCCATTGAACAGTATTAATATACCAGAGAATGACTTTAGTTACAGGCACTTCAGTATTTATACCGGGTGCAGCAGGTTAGTATCTCTTAGCAATGCAAGACATGTTTTTTTTTTTATAGCTGGTTAGTTTAGTCTAGCCTCTGAGTAAAATGTGCCATTCCCTTTTATTTTCCACCAACAGTGCTCTTTTAAACCTTGTTCCAGCTTTGGCTGAATGGCAGTAGTGGAATGTATAGATTGACTGAACTTTAGGTCAGTCATCAACATCCAAGAGATACTCAGGTTGTGCTAAAAATGTATATCCAGGGGCATGATTACATCAACTAACACACTGAAGAATAGCATAAAATCCTGCAGATGTTTGTTCCTCCACACCCCCACTACACTCTTTAAGGTGGTCAGTTTAACACAGTGCCGCACTTTGAGTCTCCAAAAAATGGTCATACGATCCTAAATTATAATGGGATGGAGATAAGAAAGGTGGGTAGATATCACTGACAATTATGTTTGAAAGACTTGCATCATATGCTTTCTGTATATCTAGGGGTATTTTCCACAAAAGTCCTTGAATGATATAATGCATATGTACAACATTTTTGAAAGATGAAAAAATGAAACCTTATCCACCAGAGATTCGATCCAGAGCTGGGCTGTGCCAAGTCAATGTCTGACATGCACCCCATTGATTGCAGTCACCGGAGTAATGTGTACGCCACTCACTGTGAATAATGGGGGGGGGCAGGACCACGTTCACCATTTTACCTGTAAATAATGGACAAGAACCCAAGGATACTTGGGTAGGACTCAATGTCAAAAATAGGTACATATCCTAGAAAGTGCCTAAGTTCTATTTAATAAATAAATGATTAGTAAAATGATTACATTTCATTAGATAATGGAACTGCAATTATTTATCTTTTTTAAACATCTCTCTTTTTACAAAACAAATACACTTCAGAAAGTTTTATAAATGATGTTGAATCATTTCTTGGTTTTCAATATTTTAGATACCATGTCATATTGTTATTTGACAGTCAAACTTGTATTCTTTTAACTGAATGTGAGCTGTCTTCTTTAAATGAACTAAGGCTCATTAGTGACTTATGGGTACAACCTGCAACAGCATACTGTGCTAATACTAATTGATTAGTAGGCAAGTTTAATTAATTTAATGTGCTTTTAGAAACTCAGGTGTTTGCTAATTACAGTCTTCCCAAAGACGTATGATATATATACTGGACTTGAACATACCTCATTATTCGATTCAATCGACTGCTTTGGTAACAAGGATCCCTGATATTGTAACCAATGGTTCCTCATGGAAAACACACAGGTAATATGCTACAATTCCAACTCAGTGCCTTGGGGCAACATGTGGCTGACTATTTGTTTGGATGTTTTCATCAGCAATGGCTCTGATATCCTCATGACCATTTCTACATTATTAGTGACTACTTGGCAACTTTTTGAGAACTAAAAAATAAAAAGCAAATCAATAAATAGTATCAGAGCTTATAACATTGTAGACTTTTTCTATAACACAATGAAGGCTGATCAAGAATAGAGAAGAAAAGAAAAAAAGAGGATCAGGCCAAACCCAAGATGACATTTTTTTGCTCAGTAGAATCACTACTTGAAATTAGCACATCTACCAAGATTTGCTTCTTGAGGATTTCTCTGAATCTAACTGTGAGTTTCTTTTTGGATCCAAATCGATTTTGGAAAATCCGTCAGCTCCGTATCTTGAATACTGCCTTGAACACATGACCAGTATGCAGATAGATCACAAATTTGAGGGTTCAAGTCCCTGCATCCCTGTATTTTTCTCACTACCCTGATGATAGGTACTTGACCCTGGGGCATCCAATTTAGGATGCCCTGCACCATGAAACCCCCCAGATCAGCCACGCAACTCAACTTTCCAACACTCCTATGGAGCATGAACTGGCTGCCATTTTGAAGTGCAATACAGCTTAGGGAAAGGGAAGCAGCCACATGGCCAGATGGCGGTGCTCTCCAAATGCCTAGACTGAACTTTCCCTATAGAATAACCTAGCCACATGTCCCACTTTCAATAGGAAAGTCCCACTTTGGGACATTTTATCCCCCAAAAAACTCTGGGGGCACCCTGGGATCTTTATGGGGAAGACTGTCTCACCATAAGCTGGATGCAGGATGTCTGGTTGATATAAATCCTCTTTAAATGGTGGTAGTGGTATGCATAGATTTGCTGATTATTGGGTCAATTACCTACTTCTTTTATGGACCAAATATCCCTGAAGTATGTGGTGGGGAGGACTACTCCTACTTATACACATGAGTAGCATAGAATTCTGTGGATATTTGTTCCTCAAAAGCCCATAAAAAAGTCACACATCATGACCATCACAAATTGTGAGAAAGGCGCTAATGCCTAATGATTTTAGAAACTCTGGTGTTTGCTAATTACAGTCTTCAGAAAGACGTATGATATATATACTGGACTTAAACATACCTAATTATTCGATTCAATCGACTGATTTGGTAACAAGGATCCCTGATATTGTAACCAATGGTTCCTCATGGAAAACGCACAGGTAATATGCTACAATTTCAACCCAGTGCCTTGGGGGAACATGTGGCTGACTATTTGTTTGGATGTTTTCATCAGCAATGGCTCTGATATCCTCATGACCATTTCTACATTATTAGTGACTACTTGGCAACTTTTTGAGAACTAAAAAATAAAAAAAAAAATCAATAAATAGTATCAGAGCTTATAACATTGTAGACTTTTTCTATAACACAATGAAGGCTGATCAAGAATAGAGAAGAAAGAGAAAAAAAGAGGATCAGGCCAAACCCAAGATGACATTTTTTTTGCTCAGTAGAATCACTAATTGAAATTAGCACATCTACCAAGATTTGCTTCTTGCGGATTTCTCTGAATCTGTGAGTTTCTTTTTGGATCCAAATCGATTTAGGAAATTCTGTCAGCTCCGTATCTTGAATACTGCCTTGAACACATTACCAGTATGCCGATAGATCACAAATTTGAGGGTTCAGGTCCCTGCATCCCTGTATTTTTCTCACTACCCTGATGATAGGTACTTGACCCTGGGGCATCCAATTTAGAATGCCCTGCACCATGAAACCCCCCAGATCAGCCACGCAACTCAACTTTCCAACAGTCCTATGGTGCATGAACTGGCTGCCATTTTGAAGTGCAATACAGCTTAGGGAAAGGGAAGCAGCCACATGGCCAGATGACGGTGCTTTCCGAATGCCTAGACTGAACTTTCCCTATAGAATAACCTAGCCACATGTCCCACTTTCAATAGGAAAGTCCCACTTTGGGACATTTTATCCCCCAAACTCTAGGGGCACCCTGGGGACTTTATGGGGAAGACTGTCTTACCATAAGCAGGATGCAGGATGTCTGGTTGATATACACCCTCTTTGAATGGCGGTAGTGGTATGCATAGATTTGCTGATTATTGGGTCAATTACCTACTTCTTTTATGGACCAAAGATCTCTGAAGCATGTGGTGGGGAGGACTACTCCTACTTATACACATGAGTAGCATAGAATGCTGTAGATATTTGTTCCTCAAAAGCCCATAGATAAGTCACACACCATGACCATCACAAATTGTGAGAAAGGCGCTAATGCCTAATGCTACAGTAACCACAAGCTGACGTTTCTATCAAACAATCACTGTCTCTAGTTAGCACTTCCAAGGTAGATCTGCCCATCTGGTTGTTTGCTTGGCAAAAATGCAATGGAAGATAGTCTGTCTTGACAAACAGGGATAATCATCTATTGATGCTGATTGGCTGTTGCTAAGAGCTAGGTTTCAAGAACTCCAAGTTTCCTAAACGGGGGTTGGTGGTGGTATGAAACTATTGCATCATTACCTCAATTCTAATAAAATGCAAAGTTGTGCATTAATTATTGATTAGTCCACCTATATGTGATGTTACTGAAATGAACGCTAAACAGAGAAGCAAAATTAGATCAACAATTTGTGTTTCAAAACCTAGGAACACAAATAATATATATATAACATTTCTTTATTTCTGTGAGCTGGCTATGTCTTACTTTAATCCATCATTGTAGACTAGACTGTTGTACAATGTGTCAAAGTGTACTGTAGCCCAGCAGGAGAGCCAAATATTTGGATACAATACTGACATACTCTTCAAATGTCACTGTCATCTCAATACAGTTCCCTGCTGCTGTACTCATATAACAGACAGAAGGAGATTCCCTGTGCAGTAAAGATTTATACATGCATCCATAATTAGTAATTGAGAGATTTCATATACATGAAATGCTTCATCTGCCCCCTGCTGCACGGCATCCTCTGCAGTTCCACTGCGTTAGGGGCTCCCACCTGGTCCAGCGGGTGCCGGCAAGGATCCTCCCATGCCAAGCTAATCCCAGCCTTCCAAACAGGGAGCCTCTGTGGAATCCCCCCATGTGACTAATGACATCACTGAAGGGCAGGACATGGAGGGAGATTCCTGGATAAAATGTGCAATACTTGGGTATAGCAAATAATACTTACAGCCATTCACTCTTACACTAGTTATATCAAATTAATTGTGTTTTAATGACATCTAATCTAGTATAAATTTCTATTAAGCTGAAAATGGATAGTTTATAGCATTTCTAAAGGATAGCCAGTGAAAGAATTGGGATGTTTGAGAGGAGACCAGATGCAGAAGCCTATAAGAGCAATAGGAATTCTACCAACAGCATGTACCACAATAGAATGAATAGCTCCTAAATGTGTTTTTGGCTATTCATTTTCTTCTTCAACAGGCCCAAAGCAAGGCATAAAGCAGGTAAATAGCAGGTAACTAACACCACCAAAACACATGGGGGTTAATTCAGAGCCTGGTGAGAGAACTCACTTCTTTTTTAGGAGAGAAAACTGCCATTCACGTTCATTGTCATTGCAAAATAGAACTTCAAAAAACAGAGCTGCCATGTGACATTCTTAAACACGAAGTGCTATGAAATGAATCCAGTATTCTTTAAAACAACATCTGAAGACAGCCAGCTTACTGAACACCACAATAGCCATGAACTAGATTTGTTATAAATGCAGCTGAATAATTTATATTGGAAATGTTCAAAGAAAGAGACCTCCATATCCTTCCAGCTATAATAAAACTGAATCTCCCTAGACCCTCCAGCAATACCCCAGGATTTCATAGATATCAACTGGCAGGGGGCTGGCATTTTGCACAAAGCCAGGCAGTTAGCAAAATACCTTAAGACATGTAATACTGAAGCGTATTCTGTAAATGATGTCCTGAAAACAGATGGAGTTTATGATATTAGGCTGCTTCATTCTGTTTGTATGCTCTCTATACTTAGATCAGGTAGTTTAGACTTGAAATACATTGTACTCTTCTCCAGGTGTAACTAGTGGAACCAGAATGTTTTTGAAGCATTTAAAGAAAGAGATTTACCCCATGGATGTCAAGATGTATTTATGCATTATTATCATACAGCATTGATCATGTAGCATTCCATGTAAAAAAACACATTCCTATCAAGTTCAGTAAACCGCTAAATTTAAGTCTAAGTGAAGGAAAAAAAGCACTGCTATAATATTGGCCATTTATTATCAGATTCTCAGACCAAAAGGTTTGCAGGACATTTAAATTATAGATGCTTAAGGTTGTGGTGGGGGAGGGGGGGGGATCAGCAGAAGCAAGCAGAACAACCAGACAGTAATGGTGAGTATTGTGTCTAGGCTTACAGCATAGAATTGCTCTGTAGGCTATACATCCAGCTCTGTTCAAAACTGACCAAACCTTTTCTTACCCCTACAGCATGGGGACATCTTGATTTGAGACTAAGCAGCCAATACTCACTCTTGTGTCACACTCCACACGTGACTGCCAAAAGCTTTTTGGGTGGGCCTTGGTGGCTTTGTACATCACTGTTAGTCTGTTGGCCCAGCAAACCAACTTCTTGAAAAGTTTCCAATGCTGGATCAAAGAAGTGGTGAGTAATGTCTTCCTGAACTCAAGGGGCTTCCGATATGCTGAGGGGGTAAGAGAAAGCCCGTTGAATTTTGATAGCACTTCCTCTCGTGGTGGAATCACAAGACTGCACATGTCACTTTCAAGGATGGCCAGTGACCAGTGCCAAATGCCACAATAAGCTCCAGGTGACTGATAACTGTGGACAACTTGGTGGTAGCTGTGACCAAGAGGGTGCTTAGTGAGTGGTGAAGACAGAAGGCAATGCTGAAACAGGAGAGACTGACAGCAGCAATAGGGGAGGTGGCAGTGAAGACCAAGCACTAGAGATGAGCAAAATTCTCCAAGAAATCCAGGTTCGTTTATGAACTATTCATCTCGGTTCGTAAAGCACCGACGGCCCGACCAGAGTGATGGGGCAGCCGGCGTGGGACACTCCAGCACTTAGGATCGTGGGGAAGGTGGTAAGTGTTAGCCACTTACCTGCACACCAGCTCCCCGCTATACACACAGCAGGGGGAGCGAGCGCAGCCGCCTGCACTGTCAGTGCCCGCCGTTCTGGCACTGGACCTGAGCGTGGGGGGAGCCAAGGTGCAGGTAAATAACTTCAAGTGAATTTCAGGAAGAATTCGTCTCTGCATGAACCTCCAAAAATGTAAAATTGTGCCAAATCAAACTTCCCATAAAATTTGGAGCCAACTTATCAGTGGTAGGGGCAGCAGATGATGACCATGCTGTGAGGATGCGGAAACTGCCCTTTGATTTGTACATCAATGCAAGGTAAGCAGATAGGTGTGAGAAGGCCCATGATCCAGCATTTATGTTGGTGTCTACCTTTGCTATTGATATTCTCCAGCTGGGTATTCAGAAAATGTGTCTGCTGATTCATACAGCTCACAAAATATTATACAGTTAATAAATGATGACATCCTGGATTTATTAAATCTGGGTGAACACATTTGCACCTATATATTATACAGAATTAGAGAATTGTGATTCACAATAGATATCTCTCATTCACTTATCTTTGTTGCTAAACTCTGCCTCAGAAATGTTATTTGCATGAATGTAATGCTGATTATCCCGGCCACATAGTTCCTGCCAATAAACAAGCACGTTGCCAGTGATGTCTGCATTTCTGCTGCACACTTCTCGCAAGCTGTTAAGGCTGTGTCCACACCTATCCACTTTGTGGATAGTGGAATAACAATGCTGGGAAAACGCTGTCCGTTATAATCAGTAATATATGCACATATATAGGCTGCGTGTCTCTTGATGATGGAAACATGCTGCATACTGCATTTTCAGTCAAAATTTAGACAAGCTAAAGGGGCAGCACTAGCCTTTCAGCCACGTATAATAATCAAAAATAGTCACGCCATATAATGGTGTGCACACTAGCCCCAACAACAGAAAGTCAAACACAAGAGAAACAAATGGGGGAATCCACACTACCCCAAAGAAAGTTGCCTGGGGTACAGAAGTGACACCACTCTTAAGAGTATAAAAATATATCTCAATTTATTATTTACAATTAAATATAGAACACATAATAACACTTATACAAATAGACAACATACATATATAAAAGCACCAGGGGGCGCCGGTGGTCTAATAAAAATCATAATAAAAATGTGACACTTAATTCCAATAACCATATATAAATCCCAATAAGTTAGTCAAATTTGTGCAACATACGCAATACATGTGCAAGATTAATGCTACCAGTTAACAGTTCTGGTTCTATATCCAACCATCTAATTAATGCAAATGGCTAACACCATAGAGCAGGAAAACGTGCCAGAGTGTGCAAAAAAGTAACAAAGCAAGGGAATGTGTATACAGACCAACCGGAGCACCCCCGCAGGAGTGAGACACCAACGCGTGTCGTAGTGTAACCTGCACTACTTCCTCAGGGAGAATAATTACAAAATACTGCATTTTCAGCATAGCGCAATGCTAGTGCAGGTCAATAGGAGTGTATGCTACGGCAAGCTTCATGCCCTTACTTGCGTATTGCTTGGGTTGTGTTAGCAATGACAGATATCTGACCTGTTCGGTACCGCATACGTCAATGTGATCTGTGTTCCTTTCATACTTCTCTGGTACTTCAGGGTGAACGAAAACCCCAAAAGTCCTGCCTGCTGCATCTGGGGTTTAACCACAGGCTGCCACATGTGGCCTTGCCAGAGCACCATCCTCTATGCACCGGTCTGGTGCTCCTCAGGGGGTGCCTGGTGAAGTGGACCAATTGCTCCATGGAACACATGCCCAGTACTAGGTTGAGGTGATGTATTTTGAGGGGGATATCTGTTCAGCTATTGATGTTTGATGGTATGGATTCTTTGCGAACACACATGCCATCCTGGGTCTACTTGTATCCACCATTATTTATGGTCTTGAGTATTGTTTTGTTGGTTGGCACTTATAGAGCTTATAGCACTTGTTATGGTGTCCATTCATGCACCTTTAATAGCACGTTATTGGATATTTGTACTTACATACTTTTAGCACAATAGCACTTTATTTACAGTATCACAGAGATCCATATCTTAGCTAGGGCATTTATCTCAGCTTTGCATGTGTATTGATATATTCTCAAATTGTGTATTATTACTTTTTACTTTAAACACGATTTCCAAATCTCCCCTACACCTCGCCTTGTGTTTGTGGCTAGATTTTTTTTTAATTTTTTATCCAATTTTGAATCTTTGTTGCACCCCTTAGAGGAACGTCAGACTAAAAACATAAAGTGGCTGATTCCCTCCCCCCATCGGCCCCTACTTACCTTTTGAATGTCGCTGCGGCCTGCTGGGGCAACATCCGGCTGCTTCAGGGCCTGATCGCTGCCCCCCATACTTAGCCATTTGTTAGTGACAGAACGGCTTTAGCCGACCTCTTCAAAATCCTGCGCTGCTCAGTGAAGTCTCGCAAGATTTCGGGCGGCTCTATTGCATCCCATTCATCGGCACTTCATCGGGTTCCCTGCGCAGTGCCCTATGGGATGCAAGATGGTGCAACCCGTCAGAAGATCGGTGGAATCCGAGGAACCCAGAAGATGGATCTCTCAAGGAGGTGAGTAAAAAATGCCCAAAGGTAAAACTGGAGGGGGGGCAGCAGATCGGTGAGGCTTGGGGGAGATTTTAACCTCCCCAGATGTTCCTTTTTAAAAACATAGTTTGATTAATGGGGCAGGGGGGTATCAGCAAGCCACCACTTTGAAATAGTATAGAGTAGAAAAAGTTAAAAAAACACAACACAAAATTCTTTAACTAACGTTACTCGCTGGCAGTGGTGTAACTGAATGGACAGGGCCCTGGTGCAAACATTAAAGGGGGCCCTTTTGTGACTCATACAGGAGACTTTTTCTCTCAACTGGATGCCGCTAGACAACAAAATACTGAAATGGCAGAGAGAAATGGTGCTTCCTATAAATAATCACAAGCAAGCACAAATATGATAAATAAGGCAAGGAACAACAGTGATAGGCCCCCCTGACCTTCTAGGCCACATTGCCCTGCCCTCAGTTGCCCTGCAGCTGTCCTGCCACTGTCTAGTGGTTTTAAGTTTCTCCTTTGGCATCTCCTCTACCCCTCTTCTGCTGGCAGAAAGAGTCAAAAGTTATTAATTGGTTTGATTGCTGTTATGAATCCAGAACAGAATCCATCAAGGTCCCCTCTCCTCACGGGCTGTATCCTGCGGTTACTTTGACTGCCAAAGGAGGACCCCAGTCCAGCCTCCTCAAAACATACCAGTGATAAAAACCGCATCCATGTACAAAAAACGGTAGATGGAAATCTGCTCCAATCACAGCTACCATGAAGTGCGCAAGCATGTTGTAAATCTAAAAAATCTAAAAATAGCTTTTTTTTTTTTTCGTTACTAGATATGTCCTAAAATAAAAAATAATTTATAAATAAATATATATATATATATATATATATATATATATATATCCTAGTGGGGGAATTCACAAGAAGAAGTTGGGCCAGGGAAATAAACACATCATTCATAGAACAAACTTGTACAATACTAAGTAAAGCAGAGTGGATGCTATTCTAAAAATAGCTTCTGCTTCCAATTAAAATATCAATCTTTTTTTTTCAATAAAATGTTTGTGCATAATTATGATGTTAAACGTGTTTTCTGTACACAACTCAAGCACTGACAATAAGTGGAGAAAATAATTTCTAACAATCACATATGAATGCTTCTTTACCAAGAAAATGATCTACTCTGCACAACAATTTCCCAATACTGAAATTCGCAAATGTCTGAGTATATGTAGCCACTTTTTAAAGCCATTCAACACCCGTTTTTTGAGAAACCTGGAACAGGTAAAGCAAATTTGCTAGGGCCTATGCCCACTCTACGACCAACACCAATTTTCAAGAAAATGGTTGTTGGGTCTATTGAATATGATGAAAGAAACTAAGCCATATGTGGTCTATCAGACTAGTGGCACCAAGCTGATTTAAGGTTGTAAAAATATGTGAGCTAGCTACATTTTTTTCTGATCAGAAGGCTGCTTTCTTATCTCTAGGCCATGACGGCCCCTTAACCTCCAGGCCACGACTGCCCCCTTTTACCTCTAGGCCACTATTGCCCCCTTTTCCCTCTAGGCCACGACTGCCCCTTTTCCCTCTAGGCCACGACTGCCCCTTTTCCCTCAGGCCACGACTGCCCCCTTTTACCTCTAGGCCACGACTGCCCCCTTTTCCCTCTAGGCCACGATTGCCCCTTTTACCTCTAGGCCACGACTGCCCCTTTTACCTCTAGGCCACGACTGGCCCCTTTTACCTCTAGGCCACGACTGCCCCTTTTCCCTCTAGGCCACGACTGCCCCTTTTCCCTCAGGCCACGACTGCCCCTTTTACCTCTAGGCCACGATTGCCCCTTTTACCTCTAGGCCACGACTGCCCCCTTTTACCTCTAGGCCACGACTGCCCCTTTTACCTCTAGGCCACGACTGCCCCCTTTTACCTCTAGGCCACGACTGCCCCTTTTCCCTCTAGGCCACGACTGCCCCTTTTCCCTCAGGCCACGACTGCCCCCTTTTACCTCTAGGCCACGATTGCCCCTTTTACCTCTAGGCCACGACTGCCCCCTTTTACCTCTAAGCCACGACTGCCCCTTTTCCCTCTAGGCCACGACTGCCCCTTTTCCCTCAGGCCACGACTGCCCCTTTTCCCTCAGGCCACGACTGCCCCCTTTTACCTCTAGGCCACGACTGCCCCCTTTTACCTCTAGGCCACGACTGCCCCTTTTCCCTCTAGGCCACGACTGCCCCCTTTTACCTCTAGGCCACGACTGCCCCCTTTTCCCTCTAGGCCACGACTGCCCCTTTTCCCTCAGGCCACGACTGCCCCCTTTTACCTCTAGGCCACGACTGCCCCCTTTTACCTCTAGGCCACGACTGCCCCTTTTCCCTCTAGGCCACGACTGCCCCTTTTACCTCTAGGCCACGACTGCCCCCTTTTACCTCTAAGCCACGACTGCCCCTTTTCCCTCTAGGCCACGACTGCCCCTTTTCCCTCAGGCCACGACTGCCCCTTTTCCCTCAGGCCACGACTGCCCCCTTTTACCTCTAGGCCACGACTGCCCCCTTTTACCTCTAGGCCACGACTGCCCCTTTTCCCTCTAGGCCACGACTGCCCCTTTTCCCTCAGGCCACGACTGCCCCCTTTTACCTCTAGGCCACGACTGCCCCTTTTCCCTCAGGCCACGACTGCCCCCTTTTACCTCTAGGCCACGACTGCCCCCTTTTACCTCTAGGCCACGACTGCCCCCTTTTACCTCTAGGCCACGACTGCCCCTTTTCCCTCAGGCCACGACTGCCCCCTTTTACCTCTAGGCCACGACTGCTCCCTTTTACCTCTAGGCCACGTTTGCCCTTTAGTTTCTTTAGTTTAGTGCATCAACTTTATTCAATGAGAAATTGTTTCTACAAATATGTAAAAAATTATAATACTACTCCTTCATTAAGCAGGCCTAAAGTCAATTTTAACCCCCTCCCCCACCACCACCACTATGCCATTTGTTGTGAAAAAAACACCTCTGATTGCCACTTTCTGCCTCTTCTGATGCAGGGAATGGGGAACTGTGGCGTTTTTGTGTTGGAAGCAACAACACAGAGAAAATGTGACTTGTTCATCACTGTATTAGAGTTGGTAAGCCTATCAATTATTGTGGCGTCTTTTTATAAATGTACTTTATGTATAGTACTTTGTATGCATGTCAACCATTTTAGGCTGAATCATGCTTAAAAGTGAAGTTCCCTTTCAATGGCATTTTGGAAAGTATATTTTTTTTGTGCCAAGAGGATGTCTTCAAGTTGCTGAGCTGATCTGAGAAGTGATCCCTAACACAAAGAACACTGCCATGGCTGCTACTGAGGTGAGGGAGCTCACTCATGCTTACACATGCCCAGCAGCACTGTCCTGTGTTCTTTCTTCTTCTAGATCTTGGTTTACAGAATTGGTGTAAATTTGCCTATAACAACAGATTGCAGGTAGTAAGAATACCCTGCAACAGTGTTCTGTGTGTCTTCTTGTAGATCTTGGTGTACTTACAGGCTGATTCATCATTAGTGGCAGGTAGCGACAGATGAGCGTCTGTAGCAGGCATTTTCAGAACGCCCGCTAGTAGTCGCAGTGCTCAGCCGTGGGTCGCTACTTTATAGCGACTCAGTCGCTGTTCAGTAATGTTGAATACATTGTGAGGAGTCGCTATTTGACCAGTACAGCGCTGTATGAGAGCGCATGTTAGCGACTGGTCATAGCGACCGACTCACACCATATTCAGCAAAAAAACAGCCTCACAAATCTCTGGCGCTGAAAAATAGTTGTTTGAAGCCCAGAGCGCAGGAGGCGCTGTGTTTAAAGTCTGTTTTCAAGCATCTATCAACTAGTAACAAAGTGAAAACATATGGAATTATATTGTAATAACATTGTAACATGAACACTTTAATGGCAGACCTGTAATGTCATTTCTGAGGAAATATTTAAAAAATGAAAAAATTATGAAAAAACTGCTATTTCAATGCCAGAAGAGGTCACAGAATTATTTGTGATTTTTTTGAAAAAAAAAAAAAACAGTTTAAAGAGAAGAAAAGGATCATCCATTGAAATGTATGGGAGAGCGCCAGGTAGCGAGAGGTCATACCTGGCGCTGTGCAAGGCTGAACGCTGGCGCTGCTCGCTGAGGCTGTGAAAATGATGAATCAGACGCTACATGGCGCTATCCCAGTCGCTGAACAGATTCTGCTTGATTAATGAGTTATTGCGTGCCGTGTCCGGCGTTCACCAGTCGCTATCTGTCGCTACCTCTCATTAACCAGGCGCTACCTGACGCTATCCCTTCTTAAATAAGGGTCCTAGTGTAGATCTTAGCCAATAGCAACAGATCGCAGATAATGAAAACTTCTTCCATAAAACACACATTTGCTAACACAAGTAACAAATAAAATACTAGTTCACCCCCAAATAAAACCTTCAAAAATGTAATCTAAAGTGGACTTTCCCTTTAAGTAACTTGTTTATCTATGGGGGTTATTTAAGAACGCGGGGCGCTGTACACAAAACCACATTTATGAAAGTGAATCTGGTGAGCGACTCTATCATGTCTATGTAGCGTCCGATGTATTATTACAGGTGGCTCATCGTATAGCGCCGGTGCTCTAGCTTCCAGAGCGCCAGGTATTACCTGTCGATCCCCCAGACATTTCAATGGTAGTTCATTTGCTTGTGTTTAAACTGCGTGTTTGATTTTTTAAATTTTTTTTTTGCTCCCATCATTGTGTGACCTCTCCTGGCTGCAAACACTTTTATAAACTTTTTTGACTTTTTATAATTTTATGCAGAATTGTCATTACAATGTCACAGTGTTAAAACAATGTCATTCCATGTGTTTTCGCTTTGTTACTGGTGGATACGTGTTCAAAAACAGACTTTAATCACACAGCATCTGGCGCTCTATGTTATAGCGACCAAATTTAGAGCGCCAACGCTGTGTGTGTAGTTTTTTGATAAGTATGATGTGGAGCGCTGAGAGTCCGTCGCACTGAGCTGGCGCTACCTCCCTGCGGCGCTGTACTGGTGTTAGAGCGCCCAACATACATCACATTCATCAATGCCGGCCAGGTTACTACAGCGACTGAGGTGCTCTGTTACAGCGCCCAATACCGGCTTAAAGCATTTACTAGCAGTCGCTCTAAGCGCCGCTACACAGACACTCATCTGCCGATACCTGCCGTTAGTAATGAATCAGCCTCCACATGTTTTTGCTCATAATAACTCCGATACTGTCCCCTTTGCTATTAGTCCTACAAAGAACAGAGCAGAGCCCACCCCCAAATTTACTTTAAAGAGAATAAGTGCATCTGATGGCAAGGCAGCCTCCCAGGAAGATCTCATGAACACTGATAATGAACACTCCATTATAGAGGGCACCAGTCTGCACAATGTGTATTGCTGTACTTCTGTATTTGCAAAATGTTACCAAAATAAAAGATAAAAGAAAAGAGAAGGTATCCACTATAGCCTAATACGTGACATCCTAATACTATAACATGTAGGGGGTTGTCCAGTCGGCAGAATCAAGAATGAATGGTTTGTTCACTCATGCAAATGGTCTATGATATGTATGAAACATCACTGCTAGTCATTGTCATGGAGTCATCATGCAACCAATTCCGACAGCAATGCACTGAGCTGCCATGGTGCGTAGATGTCACAGGAACCCCCTTACTTACCTTTCCCTGCTAAAATGAAAGATGTATATACTGCTTGGCACTAAAAACATCCACAGAGGACTAATTCAGAACCAACTGTGACATTGCGTGACATATCTAGATACCAACAGAATTCATAAATAAAAATGAATAGTGTGCTTCAAGATTATATAAAAGCTTTCTCATAGTCCTGTATAATCATATGACTTCTGAAATTCTTCTTTGCTTACTAATCTCATTGTATTGCTTCTTATTTCCATCTGTTAAGCCAGTATGGTATAGAAGATGGACAAACAGAGGTAGAATAACCTTGATGCATACGCCCCATCATTTTAACCCCGTCTTTCCACTACATTATGACTCCTAGATCATAGCAGAAATAATAATAATAAATAATTACTACTACTGCATTTTCTGTAAAGGTCTTATTCATAGTATCTGTAACAGAGTATCTGTGATTTGATTACACATGAAAATGAATGAAAACATGTTGGACTGTTCCCCAGGGGAGTCACTGTTTCACCTGTATAATGTCTGGTATTATAAATTGCTATCTCTAATTCTAATGCAAGGCATTAAGTGTAGTTTTGAACGGTGTCGACATATGGAGCAAAAGCTGCCTCACCCTTGGTTCCCTGCTATCTGCTACCCGCTCCCGTCCCCTGCCTATCTGAGAAGGCCTTAGCTGCAGACATTCTGGAAATGTGGCCTGCGATTGCGGTGGGTCCACTGGTTAGGTGACTGTGGGCCTGTGCGGGGGACTTAGGCCCTTATTTAACAAGGGATAGCGCCAGGTAGCGAATGGTGAGCGAACGGTAATGACGGTCACCGCCACGAGTACGCCGGCTCCCCTCCGCAATCACACATTTATCAAGCCAATCCTGCTTAGCGACTGACAGAGCGCCAGATAGCGAATCATTCATCATTATTCCAGCCTCACCCCACAGCGCCAGCGAGCGACCTTGAACAGCGACAGGTATGACCTCTCGCTACCTGGCGCTCTCCAATGCATTTCAATGGAGCAATCTTTAAATATTCTTAATTAATTGCTATTAATGTTTTTTTTTTTTTTTTTTAAATGTCAAAAATTCTGTGACCACTTCTGCAATGTTAGATATTTTTTTTAAGGTAAAAAAAAAAAAAATTGTGCAGAATTGATATTACAGGTCTGATATTAATGTATTCATATTACAAAATGTTTTGAAAAACTTGTTTTTTTTTTCCAAAAAATATGGTTGTTTGGGGGTTAAAAAACAACTTTTAACCCATCGCCGCCAGCGCTCTGGGGTTTAAACAAGCATTTCACAGCGTGAGAATTTTTTGAGCGTGATTTGTTAATGAATATGCTGGGAGCCGTTCGTTATGGCCATTCGCTGTCATGCGCTCCCATACAGCGCGGAACCTGTCAAACAGCGACTCCTAACCCCGTATTCAACATTACCGCACACCGACTGAGTCGCTGTCAACAGCCGAACAACGGCCAAGCACAGCGAATACTAGCGGGCGCTGTGAAAATACCGCTACTGTCGCTCATCTGTCGCTACCTGGCGCTATTAATGAATCGCCCTCCCCATCGGCCTGAGTAATACATACACTATTTCTTTACCGGTTCATAGACTTTCGGATCTATTTTTTGCTCAGTGAATTTACCAGAGCCCATGAAGGTTATAGCAAGGTCTAAGGAACAATGCGATGCCCAACAAAAGCTTGACGTTCCACTACAATGCCATGAGACAATGCTAATATGATTGCTTAAGCTTCAGGCAAATTATAAATATATACAGTTTATTTACTGAAGATTTATTGGCCGGGTGGGGGTGGGGCTGTGCCATGACTAGTGTAGGTCATTTCCTACATTCTGGTGTAACCAAAAGGGTATTTCATTAAAATGCCAGGAAAACTCTTCATCTTGTTGGGGAGCCTCTGAACCATGTTAGAGAACCTCTTGGTCTTATGTGGTGAGCCTGTTTTATTATGAATGATATGAATATGCTGATCTTTGCTAAATTGGTTCAAACAGAACTAGGGTTTTGTAAAACTTACGATGGGGCAGAGATAGGTCTACTTTAAAAAGGAGGCCTCTTCTTTTAAACCTTTACTACTTGGATTA
The DNA here is from genome assembly GCA_027917425.1 of Gastrophryne carolinensis. NCBI lineage: Eukaryota > Metazoa > Chordata > Amphibia > Anura > Microhylidae > Gastrophryne > Gastrophryne carolinensis. Next base: position 188,660,629 of record CM051236.1, read on the forward strand.
GCTTAATATTCCATAGATTTTAGGGTCATTCTGAGCCAGAACAAAAAAATATTATACATATACATATTTGGCTGAACTGTATCAGAACAGAGACAACACCAGTATTTGATCATGTCATTTGTATTAACATATTTCTGAAACCGCTGCCCTGTTTTCAGCAGTGACTTACAAATGTCATCCATTATTCGATTTTTATTACAGATTAGGAAAAACAGTGCAGATTCCCTCATTTGATATTCTATGGACTTTTTGCAAGGTGCCTGGGTGGCATTCTCTTCTGCTCTGTGCAATGTAAGGGCAAAATGAAAATATTGCCATTTGTGATGTGGAGTGAAGGTCCTTGCTCTCGCAGAATACACAATCAGTTTGTCTGCAGAGATAGAATTATCTGTGCCTGACTTGCATTGTAAAATGACTAAACTGCAAAGGAACTAAAGCCTCAAACTACCAACCCGTCAGGTGTTGATTTGAAGGCATTCAAGACAGAACTTCAGTCTGAACTCTTCCATTTATGATACATACCTGAACAGACTATAGGCTACTAAATAGCACACAGGGCTACCTTTATTCTGCTTCAGCTTTCCTCCTCTCATTTGATTCAAGTTCCAGGTGTTGTGTCAGACATCTTTCTTGCTGTTAAGTTATTCAATGTGGTGTGATTGCTGCTGTGCTATAATTATCTCTTTTAGAGGTAACAAGATAAATGAATCGATCAAGTCAGCTAATTACTCCATTATCTAATCAACCCTGAAAAGAAAAGCTCATGGGGCTTATTCTACTATTAGTAACAATCAAGAATAGAAATTATTTTATCTCGGGTATGCAGATAGAAATATTTTAAATATTGTATGACCATATCGAAAAATTACAGCTCAGTCAGCTCAGTCTAATTGGCTCAGTCTAATTTTCCCCTCCTGATGTAATCATTACTATTGATAAAACCCTACTGACTTCAAACTTCCAAGCTCACTGCCTGGAGATATATATATTAGAATCTGTCTCTGTCCAGGCACACACTAACTTCCTCTCCCCTTCTATCCCCCTTGGGATACCATTAAAAAATCACTTATTATAAGTAATTACCTAATGCAAGTAAGTAAGGCCACTTACATTTCTGGGTCATGGGACGGGCATTTCATCACTAAGCTTTATGAGTCATGAAGGACCACTGTCACTTGCCATGCTCATTCAGAGCTCCAGTGGACAGAGTGTCTGTTAAACCACTTGATTTCATGGTCCTGGAGGTATGAAATTGAAAGGAGGGCAAGGTTTATGGTGCTGAAGGAAATAGAGATGAGACACATGGCACAAGCAGCAAGTGAGCTGTTTGCTGCCTTTTTATTGCAGTTGGGTTTACAGTACCTTTAAGTCTTACATTTGCACTATAGCCACCTCCTGCTATTATTTTTATTTATTCTGTGACACTCATGCTGGAAGTCAGCAGAGCAATGTCCTCTGCATCTACATCCCTGCTCTTTGTCCACTGCCCAGCCAGAAGAACTGAAGGTTTGATGGCGGGATGCACAAAGCAGGTGGAGCAGTGACGCTTGTGGCAAAGCAGATTGCTTTCTTTGGCTGCAAGCGATCCCTGAAGTGGGTAATTACCGTATGAATGCTCTGACACTGGGAATTAGCTAGCAGGACACACTCTAAATTTAATTGTGGTCTCCATTGTCGTAATCCCTAGGACTAGCGATTAGGTAAGGGAGGACCAAATTCTTTTAAGAGTTTTGGTTCTCTTGAACTATTGTAACACCCTTCCTCGACATCTGTAACTGTGACTGGACCTGAAGTGACAGGTCAGTCACCCAATCCCAGCAGCAGCCATGGTTGCACTGCTCCAAAGTACTTTCTAGCAAAAAAAGTGAGTGACCACGTACACCTGCAAGGTTAGTGGGGAGTCTCGTGCCCTATAGAGCACCCCTGGTCTGAGACCTATGTCAAATGTTGTCCTTTCTACTGGAGTAGCAGTCTCCAACCTGTAGTTTCCACAAGCCCCTGACCTGTGGTTCGCTGGCTTTTTGAGACTGAAGGGGTACATGATGCCTAGAGCTAGAAATTATCTATGTCATACATGTGGTGAAAAGCTCCGGCACAACTCTTGTTTTTCCAGCCTCCCTGTGCATTGTCTAAGCTTTAAATCTGCTATTTGCCTTTTTTGGGACAGGAATATCCAACCCCAAAAGGTATTTTATGGGCCAGAGGGAACCACATGCGCTCTACATATTACATTATTGGATCTGCATGCATACAGTATTTTTATTTTTCACCTAGTTCTTCTGGTTTTATATTCTATTATAACTACAAGGCTTTTACGATCTACCGATCTTCTACAATAATGTTGAATAATGTTGGATATAAGGGCCGATAGGCATTTGAGAACCATGGGATCTCTTTGGTAACCCCTAAATCCTTAGAACTGTTTATCCCTCATTTATCCTGGATTAGTTGGAGATGTGTATAGGAATATAAGAAGTCCAGTCCTGCCTTTTGTCATATACACCTTTATATATCATGTTTAAAATCATAATAAAAAAATGTTTTGTTTTTTTTTTTTTGTTTTTTTTAAATTATTTGATTTGAAGAATTATGTAGTAGGATCATGTTGTGTATATATGTTTTGGGTGGGTATGTACTTTGTGGGTCCCGGATTCAGGTGACTTGTATGCTTACCTGCCTCGCTCCACGCCACTGACAGGTGCCGTCAGGTAGCGTGTTGGTACGCCCCGCGGCCAGTTACATCTCTGCTCGATCTCTCCGCTGGCGTCATATGACGCTGGTGAGGGGCTGGGGCCGCTGACGCACTTCCGGCCGGGGTGCGTGCGGCAGCGCGGCCACGAGCGGGCGTCACTGACGTGGGAGCGGGGCAGGTCAGTATATAGGGGAGCCACTGGGACCAGGGCTGAAGACCTTTTGCCCAGAGGAAGTAACGGGTCCCCGACCGTTACGAAACACGTTGGCTGGGGCAGGGGGACAGGCTGGCAGGCAGGCAACCTGTGATGGGTAATGTACTTATTTGAGCACACATGTGTATGTTTTGATTTATTTGCTTTCTCTGCTTTCGGCGGTCCTCATTTAGAAATTATAGGTGTCACTTTGTTAGCACTTAGCACTTTACAAATTTTGTTCTTAGATTGATGTATAGGATAAATGCACAGTAATTAATCATGATGTTTATATGAATAGCATATGAATTTGGATAGACATTAGAGAGGAGCCTGCCTACAGTGCCCCCTGATGGTCATTGGTTTTGATTTTTAAGGATGTTTTAAATGTTTTTGTAAATATGTGGTCCTTGAGTAATAATAAAATAGGATATTTTTGTATAATTTCTGGGTAGTGCTGTTTTTGCTCTAGTGTATTTGGAGAGACTGTGGGGTCTCTTCCTAGGGTAACTTGAATAATGTTGAATGTGACTCCTGACCATCTCTCAATGCAGAATGTGGACCAAATGTGACCCTGGAGTCTATAAGCCAATAATCCAGTTTCAGGATTCCCCGCTGTGTGAAACTTTCCGGTTGCCCAGTAGACTCACCTTGTCCCTGATGCTTGAGCCACGGCCATCTGCTATATCTTTATCAGGGTGCGTGACAGGCATTTGTGAATGGCTGGTGCAGACAAGAGTGCTCGGCTCCTCTCGGTTTCACTCAGCTGAGTCCTAGCCATTTTGATGTGTGCGGAGACGAGCAAGAAAATTGGTAGGAGAGCCCACACATGTGCCGTAGGGCTGGGGAAAGGTGAATTTACTGGGTAACCTGGGGGGAGTTTCACACAGTGGGGCATCCCATATAGGCGATCCGGGATAGTCAAAATCACAGGTTTTGGTCCACTTTAAGATAGGCTAGGGGTCCCTGTGCAAAAGGCTGAGCAGGCAAATGCCCTGAGCTTGGAACTTGGGACTTTTTCACTCTGGACTCTTGGGACTTCATACTATATGGATGCTAATGCTAATGTACTATATATATTATTATATAAATAAATATATAGATAGCAAATAAAAATATAAAATGATTGCGCCATTACTTATCCTTCTGTTTACCCTGTACATCAAAACCTAACTACATTTCCTGTGATAGTCACAAAGGCCCTTCTTCTATAGCAGAGGTATAGAAAAGACATGATATTGTATAGATGATAAATGAAGAAAAAGCTAGGTAATATTTGACTCCATTTTAAAGAGCACAGCAACTTATCATGGCATCGGATCTGTTATTTACTTTCACTGTTCCGTATTGATAGATGTATTTGTATATGCTGCAAATACGGACGATTCAATGATTCATTTCCCGTGCCTGCCCTATAGCTCATGTCCTTGAAGTCACTACAGTTAAATAACTCTTTCTGAAAACAGAGACAGACGGAAAGAAAAAAATATATTATTATGCCGGTCCCTAGCAATAACAGCTGTTATGTAATTTTGTTATAAAGCTATTTCCTTCTGCTAGAAGGTCTTAGAAATAGCATTTGCTCATATAATTCTAATTGTATTTGTTTTATCCATCCGGACTTCAATAAATAGCACAAATTAATCCATGCTGAACATGTCATAGAGATAACCTTTAAAATGAATTAAGTGATGTTGATTAATTCATAGTTATCTATTTATTTTAAAGCCTTAACTTGAGTGTATGCATTACAGCCATCTTCAAAATTCAGAAGACAATGGCCTTGTTAAGGTAAAATAAGGCATGGTTTGACAAACAGAGAAAGAGGCTAAAACTTTCACTAAAGCAATAAAGTGATTTTTTTATTTTTTATTTTATTGGACCTATGGGGCATCCCTATTTGGGGTCGCCCACTGTGTGAAACCCAGTTGATTCCTGTGGTGCCTTTGCACAATAGGCTGGGGTCAGTAGTGAGCCTCAGACTGCATGGATGTGGCTGCTGCCTTTTGCTATGTTGTGCCTAGGGCCCTTGTTTAAGAAGGGATAGCGTCAGGTAGTGGTTAATGAGAGGTAGCGACAGATAGCGACTGGTCAACGCCGGACACGGCACGCAATTACACATTTATCAACCTGAATCTGTTTAGCGACTGGAATAGCGCCATGTAGTGTCTGATTCATCATTTTCACAGCCTCAGCGAACAGCGCCAGCGTTCAGCCTTGCACAGCGCCAGGTATGACCTCTTGCTACCTGTCGCTCTGCCATACATTTCAATGGACGATCCTTTTCTTCTCTTTAAACGTTTTTGTTTTTTTCAAAAAAATCACAAATAATTCTGTGACCTCTTCTGGCATTGAAATAGCAGTTTTTTTTCATAATTTTTTCATTTTTTTAATATTTCCTCAGAAATGACATTGCAGGTCTGGCATTAAAGTGTTCATGTTACAATGTTGTTACAATGTAATTCCATATGTTTTCGCTTTGTTACTAGTTGATAGATGCTTGAAAACAGACTTTAAACACACCGCCTCTTGCGCTCTGGGCTTCAAACAAGCATTTTTCAGCGCCTGAGTTTTGTGAGGCTGTTTTTTT